>JAFEMH010001304.1:0-497373 GCA_022495995.1 Adenophora triphylla var. japonica
TCGAGAACTTGGCGTCACACGGCCAAGATTTGTATTTGAGAACTTGCAGGCGTCCTCGACCGATGCAAGATTGTATGTTGAGAACTTGGCGCGTCTACGGACCGGGTTGTATTTTGAGAACTTGGCGTCTCTTGGCCAGGGTTGTAGTATTTAAGAGGTGGTCTTCATTGAAATTTATTTTCATCCATTTGTGGACATTGGAGGTTGTCTTGAGAAAGATTATAGGCGCCGGAGCTTGTCTTTTTGCCAAGCCCGCACTTGTAGAGTCTTTGGAAGAGTTTGTCTTCATCCATTTGTGGACATTGGAGGTGGAGTCTTTGGTGAAGATCATCCACTTGCACGAGAAAAGGGGATTTGATTTCACGTTTGAATTCCTGCATTCGTTAGTAGAAGAGGAAGAATGCATATACCAATGGACATTCACTTGATGACGAGATGCATGCCTAGAGCCAAAAATGATTATGTGATGATGCATTTACTTGCTTTCGAAGATGCACTTAGCCTAAGCTTTTGGCGGGGAAATTATGATTTATGATCTTCAATCACTTAGGATTTTTCCTATTGATTCAAATTTTGTGCATGCTACACATGAGCCCTTGGGAGATTTTTGTGGGGATGCATGGGTATGGAAGGCCCTTGGAGCAGTTTTTTGAGCAAGTGGAGGATGAGAACCCTTGATACTTTGCGCGATTTAAACGGCGGTTGTTGGTGAGGTTTTGTCGGCATGATATCACATGGACCTGCTGCTGCTCTACTATATATATTCATGCCTATAGTATAACTATGCTATATATAATCTTGATGAAGTTGGATTCGGATCTAGGGTCTTGATTGAAATTTTCCCTCTCATTCTTGGTCATTTGAAGCTGATCTTTGAGACTCTAGAGGCCAACGTTGATCTGAGTGAAGCTTCTTTCATTTTAGGGTGAGTTTGTGACTTTGGCGAAACCTTGTCAGGAGAATGATTTGATGAAATTGCTAATGCGAGGGAGAAACCCGGAATCTTAAATTCCGATGTTACAGGAAGGCTGCTATGTACCAAGTTAAGGCTGGGCGAAAAAATCTAGTTATTGATGTGACTAGACCTTTCTTGTGACTTGATAAAATTCGGGTCCGAAGGACGACAGCAAAATCCGATTTGACGGTGACTTGGCGGGCCCTAATCTTATAACCTCGTTATGATTCGACCTAATTAAGCGAGTCTCGTTGTGATTCGACCCGATTGGTAATGCAAAGCGATCCACGAGATTGGTAATGCGAAGCGATCACGAGAATAATCGATGAAGATCGAATCCTATCTTGTAGTGAAGAACCCCAATGTGGACCCAAAGATGACTATATAAGCCCCGGCTTGAAGAGGCTGCTACAGGAGAACTCGGGAGAACCGGCTTAGCGATAGCCCCTGGGCCAAGTGAAGAAATTCGTGAGCGATCTTGTGCGGGCATTGCGCATGTGGTCATCATGTGACCAGAGGGCACCTATCTTTTCAAATCTTAGTCCAACCATCCAATTGGACAAGATTCGAGTAAATGTTTACGTGCCAGCAGGGCACATCTTTCGAAAAGTGGGAATGAATCCCGATTTTGTGTATACACACTTTTCCACTTTAGGTTTGACTCTTTTGAGAGAGTATAAGCATCACAAGGTGTGGAAAAGTGTATGGAAGCCCCTGGCGACGAAAGACGAGTGTTTGGCTCTATTTCCTATGATGTAGAAAGAAGACTTGTCGAGACACTTTGAAAACTTGTCTTATACGTGATGATCACAAAGGCTTAAAACCACTTTGTTAATGTTCGGGTTATTCAATCCCTAAATAGAGATGAACAAATATTTTGATTAATCACAAAAGAAAACCAGCGATATCGAGAATCAAGCTCGGAAGGGCGGAAAGTGTATAGGGACGATCCTTGATGAGACCGGATTTTTTTGAGATTTGTTTGTGATTTCGGCCAGGACCATTTACGGTTGCCTACGTTCCCTTCATTATGAAGAGCTCGGGTCGCCGTAGTTCGGGCCTATCCCGAATGAAAAGAGAACGAATGTTGAAATTCGGGTGCGAGGACCTTTAGGGATTTTGAGGATTGAATAACATATCCCCTTAGAGTGTCCATGAAAGACACGGATGCGAAGCCCAGTTGATGGGACATCCACGGCAAGTGTTTGTGAGGAGAAATGAAATATGCTCACATGAAGGGAAGGGTTGAATTTGCACAATCTTTGATTGGTAATTTTGGACCAAGATGGATTAGATTCCAATTTTAAGCAAGCAATGAAACATTAATTTGATCTGACATCGAGGATATTAGAATGAAGCACTGTCAGGTCCGATGGGACTGTGGTTGGGTTTCCGGGCTTCGATCGGCCATCGGGTGATTTTGGGAAATTTTGACCTCTTAAGATGAGAGGTCGGCTGGGCCTTTCTTGGCGAACCTCTAAAGATGAGAGTTTGGCTTGTAGGGACGTGTTTGGGAAATCTATGGCGGGGAAAGATTGATTGCCTCTAAGAATGAGAGGTCAAATTTTGACTTTGGCCCAGGCGAGGGTAATGGGAGTATCCTCTAAAATAGAGAGGATGGCTTGGGATTGATTTAAGGTAATGAGTGAGAGGAAGTCCAAGCTATCGACAACTTTTTGCGATCTTGCGAGAATTCGGGCTCCTTTTTGATCATTGAGAAGTCGGGGACTTTTGAGGACTTCTTCTTTTTTTTTTTTTTTGTTTTTTTGTTTTTTTTTTTTTTTGTTTTTTTGTTTTTTTTTTTTTTTTTTTTTTTTTTTTTTTTGACTTGGAAAGCCTCTCTGAGGAGTTGAAGATTATCTTTTGTCCTTCCTTCATGGCTTGAGATATTTTGCGCATCGCTGACTCTCGAAGCTAAACTCTTGGGCTCGCTTGGACTTTCTCTCAGTATGGAGCAAAAATGATGGCTAAACCGGGTTTCAAAACACGCCGATCTTGAAATTAGAGGGTAGTGTTTAGTAAGGGTGAGGTAATGGCTTTCCTATGGGTGAAAGGTTTCAACCGCAATCCCTCTTGGATGACCTAAACGAGATTAAGTCTTCATTGCTTGCTTAAGCTTTATATGAGAAAAGATCCATGCAAATTCATCGAGCAACGAGATGATGATGATGAAAGGGATGTGAGCATATGAGATGCAAGATGGGGAGTTGGTAAGCCCCAATTTGGGAAGGATATCAATTGATTTTCTCACTCCGATTAGTTTAAATATTAATCATTTTCGAAGAATTAGTGGTTGAGCGGCACAAGTGATCATTTTGGATAAAACCATTTCAATTAAGTGTAACGTGGGTGCGCAAGTGATGTCTCGAGTCTAGCAAAAAAAGAAAAAGACTTATATTAAAAATTAGACACTTAACCACTATGTCCAAAATGGACTACAACGACAAATGTCCAGAAGGACTTAGGTGAAAGAAAAGTACTAGAACCTACGAAGGTTGACTCAAAAGACTATTTTAAAGATAGGTAGCCCCAGTCTAGCCGCTCTTTCTTTGTTGAACCATACATCTATTCTTCGACGCCTGAGGCGGGAGCTATTGCGAGACCTTTCCATCGGGATTTCCTTGGCAACTTTTTGCTCAATCCAACCATCTTCATTTACTGCGATAGTGGTTCATTGACCTTGCAAAGGGGCGAGTCAAACTCCATTGTGCCCACAAGGCTTGATCCACCAAACTTCGATCATGTTGACACTCATGTTGTTAGGGAGGCGGGTTATTGATAGTATTAGGTCCTTCGTGCATCTCTAACCTCCCTTGCTCAATCAACCCTTGGATGGCCTTTTTCGGGGGACGCAATCATCCGTCAGTGCCCGTAGTGCTTGATGAAAGGCACAATGCTTGGAGGTATCCAAAGGAGCGTTGGGGTTTCTAAGGGCGATAATTTTCCAAAGGCCGGAGCAAACCTTCTCTCACCAAACCTACGAAGATATCACTCAAAGGCATCCCAAAGTTTCTCAAGTCTTGGAGCGGGATGCGGATGCATCGAGCTTCTTAGGGAACAAAGGAAGTGACATTGTTACAGATCTGTCTCCGCGTAGCCGATCGCCTCTTTGCCTTTAGCGAAAGTGAGAGTAGTTTTGGAGGAGGAGCCCGATATCCGTAGGCGGAGTGCGGCGATCGGGCTGGCGATTGTAAGCCTTTTCAAACTTAGCCCCGGAATTAACCATTGCACGCAAGTCGGCGTAGGGAAGTGGTGAGGAAGCTCTCAAATGCGGCTTCAAGCATGGCGAAAGATATCTAAGCTGCTCCTCGTCGAGAGGGAGGAATGGCCATTTCCTGAGCTTTAAGTTCCATCTCTTATAGAAATCCCCAATATTCTCATTAGGGCGCTGCATCGTTGTTTGCGGAGTCAACTCTGTTTGTCTCCCACTCCAAGTTGGCTTTATACTTATACGTGAAAATCTTGGTAATTTGTTCCCAAGTAGCCCTAGCTTGTGCAATCGGAAAAACCATTTCAAAGCCCACGACTTCAAAGAGAGACTAAAGTAATCGGCCAACTTGCGCTGGTTTGTGCATCCCTTAGCCTTCATTGCCAAAGTATAGGTGTCCAAGTGAGTTTTAGGGCATGCACTCCCGTCAAACAATTCCAGAGTGGGCATCACAAACTTGTGAGGCAAAGGGGGACAATCGAGTCGGGATACGTAGGCCGAAGAGCGGTGTTCTTTTTGGCGGTCAATTCAGCAATACGTGCTTTCATTTCCTTGTGTTGCTCCATAAACCAAGCCAATTGGGGATCCAAAGGCGGAGCGGGAATTCCTGAGGCCGATATTTGAGCTAGGAAGAGGACTAGGCTGTTGGTGGTGCATTGGTGGAAGGAATACCATATCCCGGAGCATAGGTGAAAACACTCGCCCTTGGCCCAAATTACCCTGGGAGTGTGGGTAGGAGCTGGGGCAAAAGGATAGAACCCGGCGACTTCTTTGTTGGCTTCCAATCGGCAGAGAAGATGGAGGCGGATCTGAGGTAGCCAGATGGCTTGGATTTTCGGAGTGAGACCCATAAGTAGGCTTAAGTGCGGGCTGCTGTCCCTGGTTGCTGAATTGCATGGCTGGTTGTGGCGAGGATGCATAACCGAGAGGATACTGTGGTCCTGGTGATCCTGATGAAACCGGGATGAAGGCTTGATAACCCATAGAAGTACGAGTGAATGGATTTGTGAAAGGCGTGTGAGGAGCAACCGAACCAGTACCATTCGAGGAGGGGCTCCCGACGTGGCCCGCAACCGGATTGTGGCGGCATTCCAAATTGTGGCCGTGATGTGAAGGTCCGGATTGATCGGTTCCAAACCGAGGTGGGATTCCAATCTGTGTGGCATTCCGAGGTATCCCCAACCATGAGAGGACATTCCGTACGACTTTGCCCCCACCGAGGAGCTGTGAACTGATTCGTCCCATCGGCCGCATGGATCCAGCTGGTCGACCTGCAGATCGAGGAACATGTGTTACGGTAGCACCGAAGGAGGTTGGTGGTGGCATCCTGGAGTAATCGGGGCGACCGAGATTGGGATTGGGGTCATCCTCTTCTTCCACAGTGAAGGTGCCATCGGGATTGAGGTGGCGGCCAAACCATGGCTCTTAATAGCCTCGATAAGGCTATTCAATGTGCTTCCCGTCGCATTCTCATACGTTCGCTAACCGATTCCATTGCCGTTACGTACGAGGAGTCCCGGGAGGCGGAGTGATGTTATCCCCATCATTACCAGCTGATGCGAGACGATTCGAAACCCGGAGTCGGAACAAACGGTGAAGCCGACGAGGCACTTGACTCTTCCCAACCTGACAAACTAGTGACCCTAAGTGCCCGAAACCAAGCTTTACGCGGAGGCTGCGGGGGAAAGACACGAGGGTTCGGATGGCGGGAATTGAAGGAGGGTAGGTGTTTGGGCTCTTAGGCTCATGCAACATGCGATTATTTGTTCATGTTTACTTAAAACACGTTTTATTAACCTAATCGGTTGGAAAAGATTGCTCTTCTTTTTTTTCGAACTACTCGATTCTTGGATCGGTGGGCCCCGTCACTACGTCTATAAGCCCCTCGTATTCCACAGTATTTCGACCTCCCGGGGTGGGACAGCCCGGGCGAGGGTCCTATAGGGCAAGCGGGTCCCACCGACCGAAAGAAAACGATCCTAGAAGTCCGCCGGTAATCGAGTCTTAACGAGCATTCGATGTAAATTACGGACAAAGGCGACGTCAAAGTCAAGATCGTGTCCGAGAGCTCGACAAAAAAGGCTCGGCATGATTTGGGCGATAAATGTCCGCACAATTGATCTTGACTTGTCGTCGGTTAAGCCGTAATTAGGCATGGAATATTCATTAATCCTTGATGACTCGGTGTCAATGCTGGGAGTCGTGTATAATTTGTGCCAGTCGAACCGAAGTCAAGGCGCCGGTCAATATCTTGGTCAAAGTCCGCGACGGAAAACCGGCAGAACTTCGACTGATTAGGGTCCCCGAAAGATATTGAGTCGGTATGCCGACAAAGGCTTGAAAGGAAAGGTCTATACACGGACAGGGCATGACACAGACCAGACTAAAAACCAACCGGGTCTCGGACAAAGTGTGTCACGGACAAGTGCATGGTCGACACGAGGCTCCATGGGATGTTTGGGTAGTCCTGTGCTCATCCGAGAGGCGTAATAAGACCAAACGGACCGCGACAAGGATTTCCCGGGTTAAGGACGTAGTGTGCGGCAAAGGTACGGTCACGTGCGCGTAGTGTGCAAGCAGTCTATCTTCTTTTTCTGAGTAAAATAGGAATTTTTATGTGTCTTAAAAGGCATGATGCATGATTTTTTTTTTGAATTTTTTCTTTTTTTTTTTGAAATTTTTTTTTTGAAATGAAATGAGCACATAAGCACATGAGCACAAAAATTCCAATAATTAGGGACTTTATTTCCGACAGTCAAAATTTTGACTTTTCCGAGGCGGCCAAAACAAACACGAAAACGTGCAAAAATCAACACACACAAAGCAAAGAATTTTCAAATGTTGAGACGGAAGCTTGACCCTCAAAAGCTTTTTTCTTTTTTTTTGAAAACAATGATACCGATACGTGGGATTGTTAAACCACAATTTATCCCCGACTCGTGTTAGGAGGCGATAACGGGAAGTTTAATGGTTTCCACCAATATACCAAATATCATTTTTTTTAGAAAAAGCTTATTAGTCCCCAGCGGAGTCGCCACTGTGATGTACCCGATTTTTTTTGAAAATCAAACGGAGTCGCCACGCCATTTTTGTTTTGAGGGCCAAAACTTTGAAAAATGCCCGAGATCAGAGATTTAGATTCGGAGGTCATGTTACGCGTCGGGAAGGACGTTAGTGTGCACCCGACGCGCCTCGCAAAACGAGTCTTCCAAACATTTGAAATCCTTTTATTGTGTGTGTGTGTGTGTGTGTGTGTGTGTTTTGACCAAAATAATTTGAAACTGGGAAAAGTGAAAATTGGGATCTCTTTTTAAGACTTTAAACTGATCCCATGATTTTTTGGAGAATTTTTGGGTTGAGTCTTGGCACTCAAAAGATTTTTGGATTTGAAAAGCAATTCTGCCAGAATGAAAGAAGGCAGTTGACCCTTGACTTTGAAATGGACTTAAAGGCTTCAAAACCTCAGAATCTGGGGAAAGTCCGAGAATGAAAGTTGCTTAAAACACCCTAAATAGGGTTTCTGCAAAGAAACTTTCCATTTTGGAAGTAATTTGAGGGGTCAAAACCTTCTGGAAATCTCAGATGTGAAATCTGGATTTCCAGAAGCTGATGAACTGGCCTCTAAAAGAAAAATTGAAAAAAGGAGTTTTACTTACTCAATAAATAAAATAAAAATATTTCTGGAAAGATCTGGATGTTGGCTACAAAAAGTGTTTTGTAGTCAACACCCAATTCCAAGTTTTACAGGGTCCAAAAAATAAGAAAATGGACTGAGGTCTCAGAACAATGCTACTGGACAGCAAGATGTTCTTGAGGGAAAATGTGATTTTTGGGGGATTTGCATCTATGTTCACCCCATTTTCATCCCTAGACTTGATACCACTACTTTTTATTGAGTGGTTATCATATTCAAGTCATCCTTGGGGAATTTATGGGGTTTAAACATGTCCTTTGCAAAGGGAAAGGGGATATTTTGTAGAAATGAAATTAAAGAGAAAAAATCAATTTAGAGATTTAAAATATAGACCATTTGAGATGGTCATTCATGAAGATGAACTTCAAGATGACCATCTTGGGTCAAAACTCAAGTTAAACTAAACATCAAGTAGATCCAAGTAAGAAGAACAAGATGAACAAGAAGTCAAAAGTGAATTTTAGGGTTTTGAGAAGGAGGGCTTTACCAATGGTGACACCCTATCTTCCTAGGCTTGGAATTTGACTTGAGGAGTATCAAGATTTGGTGTTTGGCTTGAGGAGTATCAAGGTTTGATGTTTGGATTTGTGTTTGGAGTGAGATTGGGAAAGATTCAAGAGAAAATGGTGGCAATCAAGGGATTCCCACTGTTTTCTCTCTATATTTCGCCAGAACTTCGTTGCTATGATCAAATTGTGTTGTCTAAACTGAGAGAGGAGGGTTCAATTTATAGGACACTGTGAGAATCAAACGTATCCGCGCGGACAAGGATCGACGCGTGCCTTTGTTCATACGCTACTGATCTTTGGCTTTTGGACAGAAGAATAATCTTTTTAAAATTCAAGCGGAAAGCCGTTTTTCAACTTTCTTAATTCGGATTTTTCTAATTTCTTTTGCTTTTTGAGATTCTTTTCTTGGTTTAACTTAAAGTGGCAATGCCCATTTTATCCTTACTTTGTTAGAAAAGTTAGGAATGCTAGTAATGTTATAACTTTCGTTAATTTTCTAACGAAAATGCTAACGAGCTCAAATTGGAGCACTTACACACCGGATTTTTGAAAATCAAAAAACGGGAGTCGCCACGCCATTTTTATTTTAAGGGCCAAAACTTTGAAAAATGCCCAAAATGAGAGATTTTGAGTTCGGAGGTCACGTTACACTCCGGGAAGAACGTTAGGGTTCACCCGGAATGCCTCGTAAAACGAGTCTTCCTAGCTTAAAACCATTTGTATGTGTGTGTGTGTGTTTCTTTAGTTAAAATAAATGCAAACTGAGAAAACTAAAAATTGAGAACTCTTTATAAGACACAAAACAAGTCCCATGATTTTTGGTAAGATTTTAGGGCTGAGTTTTGGTACTCAAAAGACTCCTTGAAGTTGAAAGTCAATTCTGCCAGAAAGAAAAAGACAGTGGACACTTGATTTTAAAATGGATTTAAGAGTTTTAAAAATTCAGGATCTGGGGAAAGTCAGAGAATGAAATTTGTTCAAAACATCTTAAATAAGGTTACTGAAAAATATTTTTATGATTGGAGATGATTTGATGGACCAAAACCCTCTGAAAATCACAGATGTGAAATCTGGATTTCCAGAGACTGCTAAACTGACCTTTGGAAAATAATTTGGAAAAGGAAGTTAGACTCGCGTAAAAAAATAAAGTAAAAATATGTCTTGAATCCTATGGATGTTGGCTACAAAAATTATTTTGTAGTCAACACCAAATTCCAAGTTTTACTATGTCCAAAAAATAGGAAAATGGACTGAGGTCACAGAAAAATGCTACTGGACAGCAACATATTTCTTGAAGGAAAATGTGATTTTAAGGGTTTTGCATCCATGCTTGTCCCCATTTCCTTAGGCTTTGATTAGTGATCACTAAACATGTTTAGTGGTGATATAATATATCAAGCCATCCTTAGGGTACATTAGGACTTGAAGCACTTCATTTGCTTGGGAAGCGGAGATTTAACTTGAAATAAAGATTTTATGTATGAAAATTGATTTTAGGAAAACACTTTCAAGGAAGTAAGAAACAATTTGGACCCTTTAAAATGGTCATCCATGGAAATTTATTCCAAGGTGACTTCATTTTAGGTCAAGTAAAGATTAATGACATGAAATGAGAATGTGGACCATTTAGTGTGATCATCCATGGAGATGAACTCCAAGGTGACCACACCTTAGGTCAAGTATCAACTATTTTGTGTAAGATAAAAGACAAAAATTTAGAAGGAATGTGGATCTTTATAGAAGATCATCCATGGAGATGAACTTTCATGGATATCCTCTTGAACATAAGTGGAAGAACAAGTTACATCTTTAAAGTATGAGATGCATGCATGGATGAGGGAGGTTTAAGGTAAGGAGAAGGAGGGTTTACCAATGGTGGTATCCTATCTTCCTTAGATTTGTGTTTGAGACTTGAATTTGAGAGTGTTTAGTGAGTGAGATTTGGGAAAATGATTAAGAAAAAGGTGACAATTCAAGGAATTCCCACTGTTTTCTATAATATTTTCGCCAGTGATGCTGTTGTGAGTGAATTGTTCTTGTTAAAAATGAGACTGAGGGGCTCTATTTATAGGCCTCTGGAAAAATCAAAACCATCCGCGCGGACATGTCTGAAGGCGTGCACTGTTCATTTAATGCTGCTGCAGGCTTTGGACAAGAGAAATAAAATTTTCAAATACTCAACCAGCTGTTATTTACAGATTACTGGTTTCGGAATTTTACCCTTTGTGAGATTCCTTACCTTGTTTAATTCCAAATAGAAATCCCCAACTTACCCTTGCTTTGTTAGAAAAGTTAGGTTTTGTTAGAAAAGTTAAGGTTTAGGTTAAGGATGTTAGGGTTTTGTTAGTTTTCTAACGAAAATACTAACAATTCAAATTGGAGCACTTACACTTCCGAGATCCCTCAGACATACCAACATTAGATTCAGTTGGTAGAACAGATGAGACTACGACAGGAAGCTCAGATGAACAACCTTCTGAAGGCTATTAGGAGTCATGGCTTGATCGCCAGTCTCAATCCCAATGGCACTTTTACCGTGGAGGAGGAAGAGAATCCTAATCCCATTCTCAGTCGCCCCGAATATGTCACGATGCCACCACCAGCCTTCTATGTGACTACCGCCGAAACCCCTGCTTCTCGGCCTAAGGGTCAGCCAGCCCCCAAGCAACAGTTCAAAATGTCGCCGCCACAGTTTGGTCTAAAGCGGCAGTCAGGGATGGGTCAGTTCGGCTTTTCTCAACAGCAGTCAGGTGTCCCTCCCCAAAATAGCACCGATCGGGCAAATCCCGGCGCTTCACAAGCTGCCCAAACAGATATCAGTAAAGGAAATGAGACTTTGCTTCCAGGAAGCTTCCGAACAATGTAGGAAGTATGGCTAGCCATCAGGGCTCTCGAGGAATGCCAAAATGAGCAGCAGGCCTGGATCGAAGAGGCCACACGTCATTTCGGAACATTGGCAATACCCCAACTGACTGGAGCTCCCCTAAATGACAAATATGTGTCTGCTCCCCCAGCTTCTAATGTCTCTCGTTATCCCTCGGGATCCAATCATTTGCTTCCAGGCGAGCCCAGCAGCCACAATCTGAAGTCCCAATGCCCGCCAGGGAGGAGCTTACTGAACCAGCATCTCGAGGCCCCGAATTCACCACCGGCTGTCGAACACATTTGGTGGGATGTCTGTGGGGTGGACCAGTGGAAGCCGGCCCAGTAGAGGCAAACACTTCCAAATCCATACATAGGTGATGGGCTGGCAGGAGGAGAAGGTTGTTGGACCGATTGGGCAGCTGATGAAGAAGGTTCAGCCATAGTCGAACCACACTCTGCCCATTGAGAGACTAAGTAGGGGGACAAGTCTTTGTCCTAGAAATTATATGAAGAAGGGGTTGGATTGTGCAATTTAGAAAAAAGGGAATTGTTTTTTGTCAAATATAACATGACGATTAATAATTATTTTTTGAGACGATAAATCGTAACACTTGAAACCCCTATGATTGGTCAGATATCCCAAGAATACATAAGGTGTGGAATAGGCTTGAAGTTTGTTAATAGTAGTTGAGGGAAATAGAGGATACCAAAGACATCCAAAACCTCGAAGATGATGATAGGACGGATCTCGAGCATAAAGGTTCTTAAGAGGGGAAGTGAATGATAATGATTTGTTTGGGATTATATTCAAAAGATATGTAGCCATTTGAACAACATGATACCAAAAAGAGGATGGAAGAGAGTCATGAATTAACAATGTACGAACAATGTTATTGATGGTTCGTATTTTTCGCTTGGCTGTACCATTTTGAGAAGAAGTATGCAGACAAGAAAGACGAAAAGAGAGACCATTTTGTTTGCAAAAATCCCAAAAAGTTGTATTATCAAACTCTTGCCTATTATCGCATTGTATGTTTTTGATTTCACGTTCAAACTAAGTGCGAATTAATGCACGAAATGAAAGAAACGTGGAGTTCACAACAAATTTATTTACAATTGGAAATATCCAAAGAATTTTTGTGTAATCATCTAAAAACAAGAAATAATAGCGATGATCAGCAAAACTTAAAACAAGAGACGTCCATAAATCACTATAAATAATGTCAAAGGGCATTACAATAATAGATTCAAAATTAAGAAACGAAAAACGAATATGCTTTCCTAAGGAACAGGCATGAAAAATATGAGAAAAACTAGATTTCTTACAATCTAAAAAATTATTTCTTATAAGAGACTCCACGATAGGTGCACCAGGATGACCCAACCTCTCATGTCATATTTCATGAGACACATCAACAAACGTAGAAGGAGAAGCATCGGACTTGAAAGTGACCAAATAGAGCTCGCCACGACTATCACATCATATGAGATGCCTCCCAGTCCGAAAATCCTTCACAGAAAAACCAAACGGGTCAAACTCAACAGTGACAAAATTACCAGTACTAAACTTACGAACATAAATAAGGTTTTTAACTATTTTAGGAACATGAAGCACATTATGAAGATAGAAGGGGGGTAAAGGGGGTGCAAGAGTAGTGTGCCTATAACCATGAATAGAAACTTTATGATTGTTGCCTACGACTATACCATGATAATTGCTCATAATGAAATAAGGTGCAAGAGTACCTGACGAAGAAGTCATGTGTGAGGTTGCGTCGATGTCCATGAGCCAGTTAGGTGGCGATGGATTTAGCCCCAAAGTATGCATAATAACTTCGATATCCGTAGGAGAAGACATATATATGGTTGCATAGGCATAAGCCGGCCGCTGTTCGAGAACGCCTGAAGGCTGCCTGGGCTATGGAGGAGTTTGCCGAGGCCACAGGCCTTGCTGTGCCGAGTATGCGTAGGGACGTACGGCCCAAGGCCACCCTCAGCCGCCTCCCCAAGGCTGTTGTGCGGCCTGTTGTTGCCCAACTGGTCCCCAAGAAGATTGCCAATGTTGAGATCCACCAGAATTTGACCCATTTCAAATGCCACCCCCTTTGTTCTTACCACCACGCTTGTTCTTACTATTACCCTTCAGAAGTGCTTGTGGATTACCCGCAACCGGAGCAGGAGTATAGTGAGGAACTGGAGATGGAGCCACATGAACAGGAGCATGAACTACCATCGCCGCCGAAGTGGCGGTCTTTTCTGCAAGCCTACTTCCTCAAGCGTGACTGTAGCGATGCATGAATTTTTCAACATCTCGAAGTCACCACTTATTATTTATTTAGGAAAACAACAAGAAAAACCTTTTTGATTTTAAAGAGATTTGAGGGTTCGGGGGTTAAGTTATGGAATGGGAAGGTCGAGGAGCACCCATTTCACCCAATCCGGAACGGTCTTGCCAATTGAGTATTATAAATCTATTCAATATATAAAAACAAGAAAACCCTAATCAATTTCTTGATTAGGAATGTCGGATTGTATGCTTCGAGATCACCTCCATCGATTGAAGGGACTCTAGGCTAATCCTTTTGATGGAATTACACTACTCTAAAATCCAATATAGAGGTTGAGAAGAAGAGAGTAAAATTATAGAAATTTACCTAGCGTTTAGGGAGTATTTGATTTAGAACGTGATTCTAAGATGTCTTATCGATCGGGAAGTGATTCGGGCAGAGTTTCGACTCAATATGGGAGTCAAATCTTGATGCGAACAGAGCTTCGCCTCAATCCTTGATTCGGGCTTTGATGTTTGTTGATCAACAAGGTTGATAAACAAACTTTAGGTGATTTTAGGGTGATTTTGTAGGAATCTTTCAGGGAGAGAAACCAACAAAATGTGTATGTTGTGTGTTTTTGATCGTAGATCGGGGACCTCTGAAATACTGAAAGCCTCCAAGTATTTATAGGGGTTGAATGACTTGATCACCAAGTTTAGGAGGTTAAAGTGGATTGGGATTCTACTCTAGGAAGCTTCCAGAACTCAAATATGATTGGAGAACCGGATTGATAAGGTTTTATCCAGAAAAGAGTTTGAAACGGAGAAGGAAAGTGATTCTGCACATCCTGTCGAGGGGTTGTCTCGCGCGAGACACGTATGTCCCGTGCGAGACAACTAGTCGGTTGACTATTTTGTCCTCTTCAGTTATTTTGTTAGTCAGTTAGGTCCGAAACTTAACGAAACATGACGAAACTGATATGCTTTCATCAAAACACAAAAGAGAGACAAAAAGTAGTGTAATCATGAATTATTGGTCAGAATGGGGTGTCTATAGAGCCCCTCGGCGACAAGACTTATGGAAGAAGTCATGTCGTCGATAGAAAGATATCATTCTGAACATTGAGATGGTCGTGCCACATGGCTGTCTACGTATCTCTAAGAGAGAATCAGACCAAACGTAGTTCGACTCCAAAATACTAAAAAGGCTATTTTAGGTATTTTGAAAAGCGTTTTTTGAAAATCGAAGAGGGATTTTTTTTGAAAAAGGTAAAATCATACTGAGGAATCAAATGACTTGACCCAATTCTGAAGATACCTGTTTGTTGATGAAGTTGTTGAAGTGCGCCGCCCGAGTTTACTGACGTTGCCATTGTTGCCGAGGTCACGAACTTGGTTGTTGCTGCTGCCGTCGCGCACTCTTGCGTCTTGAGGTCACGTACTTGAAGTTTCTTTGCCGTCGCACTTTGTTGATGTTGTCGAGGTCACGGACTTGAAGTTGCTGCCATCACAGACTTTGCTGGTGTTGCCGAGGTCACGGACTTGAAGTTTGTTACCGTCACAGACTTTGAAGTTATTGCCCAGGTCACGGACTTGAAGCTGTCGGTTGAGGTGGAGGTTCTGTCGGCTCCTGTAATGCAAGGATATATGCATATTGGTCTCGGATGGACCAAAAAGAATCTTACCTTTTCTGCACCTGCTAGCACATAAGGATTCCAAGTAGATTTTTCAGATTTTAGTTATTTGACTGGACTTACGTGGTGGTGCTCACGTCTGTTCGTGTAAATGGCCAGTTGGTCATTTTGGTGGTGAGTTTATGTATGAGTATAGAGTATATGGACATGTAGGGACATTTGTATGGATTTATATTTGAGATGGGTGATCTGTATGAGTGAACTTTTGTTTGACAAGTTGGGACCAAATCAGGTTTTGCAGAATCTGTTGCTAGTCAGCATGGCTGAATTCCAATGAGTAACCTTGTGTGAACACATCTATGCTTGTTGCGAATTTTCATTCTTACTTCTCCTTTGAATCGTGTCTCTAGGAGGCAAACGATGACACATCTGTCAACTGTCGTAATGTCTTTGTGTCCAAGGCCCTTTCTTGTCTCAAGCCCCAAGATGCTTGCAAGTGGTAGATGACTTTGTGAACAGGCTTGTGAGTCTGCTCTCTTGACTTGAAGATGATCGAAGAAGACTCTCCTTGTTGATTTGATTTGAAGAGGATCGAATGATGTTCGATGAAGAAGGTTGAAGAATACTCTCTTTGTCCTTGATTTTTTTTCTTAGTGACGCACCCTCATTTTTGCCTAGACCGCCCTTTCGAGTTTTCAATCTAGCGGGCATCTCTTTTGCGTATCTTTTTTTCATTTTTTTTAAAGTAGTATGTTAACTCGAAGAGAACTCAGAGGAGAGAATCTTATTGAGGAGAGAGAGAGACGAGATCTCAAGTTAGTTGAGGAGAGACGGACTCTATTCTTTGGAAGGTGATCCAAGCATTGACTATTTAAAGAAGTGTATTCTCTAATGACGAGAATGAGAAGAAAAGAGGAAAGCTTCTAATGCAGATTTGATTATATTGAAGAGTTGAAGTAGAGATTGACTAAGGAGGAAAGGTTATGAAGCCCCAGTTTTGATGCTTGGATTTCAAGAGTGTGTATGAGAGTGGCTAACAGGAAGCCCCTAGACTCAACAAGAAACGCTACTTGGATCAAGGATCTAGAAAAGTTATTCTACCTTTTAATGAACCATGCATCATCTAGAAATTTCTAAATAAGATTGAGAAGAAAGCCAAACATTAGTATGACTTAAGGGTAAATATTTTTCTTGATACTGAAAGTCTTCTTCATTTGATGTTGAGAGGATGTTGAGTAATCTTCATTTCTTTTGTTGGTATCACTTGACTCCTCTTCTTTGTGAGAGAGTCCTTCATGCATTTGAAGTTTCACCTTTGTTGTGGGGGTAATGAAAGCTTGAGAGTTTTTTTTTTGTACTCTCAAAGCTTTGAATTGAGTAGCCCCACTCTTCTTGGGATGAAGATTGACAGCAACACCTTGGGCTTTCTTCGCTTGTTGGCATTTGACTTTTAGTAGGGGCAATGTTTAGCCCTTAAGCTTACTAAGGATAACTTTATTCTTAAACTCGCTTAGAAGTCTCTATTTTTGCGATGATTTAGGGAATGGAGGGTCCATTGTTTTGATAATTATGGGGTAGAACAACCTTAGGAAAAGAAAATTACTTTGATTAATGGAGAAATTAAAACAGACTCGATAGTTTAGATGACACAAACTAGATGAGGTGAGAAGAACTAGAAAGACAGGACGACTCTTCGAGTTCATACTTGGAAATTTAAAACCTAATCTATTTCTATCAAAGGAGAAAGGGAGAGGATAGTTGTAGCCCCAAAGTGGTAAGTGCAGCTTTTCTTCTCGGAGCTTCATCTTCTTCATGGATTACGAGGGAGAGGATTGTTGATGACGTTGGGACGTTCTAACTCTCCATTGTCAAAGAGGTCTTGGATGACGTCCTTCAAGTGATGGCAGGTGTTGGTGTCGTGGCCGGTGAAGTTGTGGTACTTGCAGAATAAGTGATGCGCATGATTAGGACCCATATCTTTAGGAGGACCACCTTCCCTTGGTTTGATCTTTTCATTCTTGACAAGCACATCGAAGAGTTCTTCTTGAGTGATCCCTTCAATTTTTTCGTAGTGCCTCTTTTTCTTTTCAGGAGGAGGAACAGCAGAATACTTGCCGGTGTTGGGGCGGTTGAATGCAATAGCGTTGACTGAAGCATCCTTACTTGTGGTAGGTTTGTTGAAGTGGAAAGTACTTTCCTTTTTTTGCTTTTTAGGAAGTCATCAATCCTAATTCAAGACTCGTGGAGTTCATTGAAGCTAGGAAAGTAGTTATCGGTGAGCTTCTCTTGAAATTCGTCACGGAGGCATTGAAGGAAGATGTGGATTTGTTCTTTGAGAGTAGGTCTTTCGACAATTTCAGTGAGTTTGAGTCTCCATCTTCTAGCAAATTCAGCAAAAGACGCATTTACATGTTGCTTGGTTTGTTCAAGATCCCTCCTAGTAGGGCGGTAAGTGGAGTTGTCTTTAAACTGCCTTTGGAAGACTAAACATGCAGACGACCAGTCAAACCTTGTAGTCATAGGAAGAGACATGTACCAATCCCTTGCAGCACCCTCCAAAGTTTGAGGAAATCATTGGGCCAAGATGGTGTTATCAACACCCATTGGAAGCATAGCCCAAGTATAGGTCTCAACATGAGCTCGAGGACAGGTCGTACCATTGAACTTGGCAATATCGGGTGTCTTGTACTTGCGAGGAAACTTGGTGATGGATTGTTGAAAAGCATCGGGATCAAATGGAATGAACGACCCTTTTGAAGTGTCAAGGTTTGAAAGTTTCTTCTCGAAGTAGTTCTTAGTAACATGGTCACCAAGTTTAGTAGTTTCGTCACTACCTTCCTTTTTGGTCTTAGTACTCTTGGAGACATGTTCCTCATCATCAGAGGAGGATGAGGAAGAGGAGGAATCGGATTCCTCCTTTTTCTTACTTGACTTCTTGTTTTTCTTATTCTTTTGGGTGTAGGATTCCTCTTCATCGGAGGAGGATTCCTCTTTCTGCTTTGTTCATCCATCTTAAGCAGGGCTTGGATGAGTTGGGCCTTAGCTTCGTTGATTTCGGCCTCGATGGTAGGAGGAGAAGTAGACATCGTGTCGAGCTTTGACGAAGAACCTAGACGTGTAGCAACCGTGTTAAACCATGATCGGGTCCCAACAAGTCGGCTGAATAAGGTGTATGAAGGCTTGAAGGTTTTGGCCAAAACACGAAAAGACCGAACACTGATCTCGCACAGGACAAGCAGTCTCGCGCGAGACAACACCACGGAAAATCATAATTTTTTCTGATTTTAATCCTAATTTTGGTCGGACGAAAAATCCGTTTTGGGGATTTCTAATATTCAGAATCCAAACCTAGGGACCTAGGGGTCAAAGTCATCCCAAGTAACATCAAGTTTTGTGCAATAAGTTTGGTGAAATATTTCTCTTTAGGGGAAAATTCGAAGGGACAATTATAGGAACATTTCCGAAGCGACAATTCCGAAGCGACAATTTTTTGATTCCTTTTCCATGGATTATTGCACAAAACAAGATCTTGACAAGGGATTACAAAGACTCCAAGATCAAATCGACCGGTCACGGAGTGTCTTTAAAGGTCAATCTACATGATATGTGGCGATGCAGGGCTGGAAGGCTAGGCTTCCCGCGATATGACAATCTAGATGGATTGAATACGCGGAGTGGGATGATCTAACTTCGGAGAGACCAGCGACTAGGTGGTTACCTTCATATGTCCTTAATGTGGGTCCCGGGTTTAATCAGGGTATGTAGTGAAATGACAGTTATATCATGAGTGCGCGTGTGTGAGAGTCGAATCTAGGTGATAGAGTAAAATAGAAAGTTTTTTTTGAAAACTAAAAGAAAAAACAGATAGTAGCCGCACCAAGTGGTTGCCTACGTTTCTCCCAAATTAGGAAGACTCAGGCCGTCGTAGTTCCACATAAAGGAGAGAGATATAAATAAATAGACTAATTTAAATTACAACTCCTGAATTCTTCATGGACCGCACTTTAAATTAAAAAATCAATCGCACGTAGGTATATAGTTCAAGTAATTAATAATTATTCTACCCTGCAAAACAAAGTTAGTACAAGCAAAATAGAAATAATAATTTATTTTGATTTTTCTGAATTTTTAAAACTTTTTCTGTAAAGTTTTTTTTTCATTTTTTTATTTATTTTATTTTTTTTTGAATGACCAAACCATGAGAAAAAGTCAACTGAGACTAACCCTTTTCCCTTTTTCTTTCTACAGCCGCCAAGTTAAAAAAAAGGAAGGATTTTTTTTTTCAAGAATCATTGATTGATCAAGGATTACAACCTTAACTTCCTCAAATTTTCTAAGGTGTTTGGCGGCTAAGATTGAGTAACTGGAATGGGTATCTCGCGCGGGACTATCATGTCCCGTGCTGGACAAGCATTTGGACAATTTTTTTGATGAAAACAGTACAGAAAAATTTCGAAAAATTCAGAAAAATCAAATTTTTACAGAAAAAAAAATAATAATATTCAATCGTAACGCAAGTCTAACCCTCTTAATTAATCGTCCCCAGCGGAGTCGCCACTGTAGCGATGCGTGAATTTTTCAACATCTCGAAGTCGCCACTTATTATTTATTTAGGAAAACAACAAGAAAAATCTTTTTGATTTTAAAGAGATTTGAGGGTTCGGGAGTTAAGTTATGGAATGGAAAGGTCGAGGAGCACCCATTTCACCCAATTCGGAGATCGGTATTGCCAATTGAGTATTATAAATCTTTTCAATATATAAAAACAAGAAAACCCTAATCAATTTCTTGATTAGAAATGTCGGATTGTATGCTTCGAAATCACCTCCATCGATTTAAGGGACTCTATGCTAATCATTTTGATGGGATTACACTACTCTAAAAGCCAATAGAGAGGTTGAGAAGAAGAGAGTAAAAGTATAGGAATTTACCTAGAGTTTAGGGAGTATTTGATTTAGAACGTGATTCTAAGATGTCTTCTCGGTCGGGAAGTGATTCGGTCAGAATTTCGACTCAATATGGGAGTCAAATCTTGATGCGGACAGAGCTTCGCCTCAATTCTTGATTCGGGCTTGGATGTTTGTTGATCAACAAGGTTTATAAACAAACTTTAGGTGATTTTAGGGTGATTTTTAGGAATCTTTCAGGGAGAGAAACCAACAAAATGTGTGTGTTGTGTGTTTTCGATCGTGAATCGGGGACCTCTGAAATACTGAAAGCCTCCAAGTATTTATATGGGTTGAATGACTTGATCACCAAGTTTAGGATGTTAAAGTGGATTGGGATTCTACCCTAGGAAGCTTCCAGAACTTAAATATGATTGGAGAACCGGATTGATAAGGTTTTATCCAGAAAAGAGTTTGAAACGGAGAAGGGAAGTGATTTTGCACATCCTGTCGAGGGGTTGTCTCGCGCGAGACACGTATGTCCCGTGCGAGACAACTAGTTGGTTGACTATTTTGTCCTCTTCAGTTATTTTGTTAGTCAGTTAGGTCCGAAACTAACGAGGTTAGTTAGAAACTTACCGAAACATGACGAAACTGATATGCTTTCATCAAAACGCAAAAGAGAGACGAATAGTAGTGTAATCATAAATTATTGGTTCAGAATGGGGTGTCTACAGTGACCATGGAACATGCTTGAGCAAACTGCGAAAGAGGGTCTCGCTGTCGAAGGAGGGTAGCTACCCCATTATATGCCTCAGATAGGCAAGCCACCATCTGCAGAATGAGACGATCATTTGAAATGGGGGCCCCCACATCACTTAGCTGGTCGGGCAGTTGCTTCAAGTGTTAACCACAAACGAAGGCATTAGGAAACGACTCCATAAGAGTGATAGAGAATTCTTGTTCAAGGGTAACAACCCTATAATTCTTGTTATCCTGAAAAATATCACTAAGGCGATTCTAAGCTGTCATGTAGGCCAGGTTAGGTTCTAGAACGGCGTTGAGAAGATCAACTGAGATCGTAGAGTAGATCCATCCAAGGACTGTCGCATCAAACTGGTCCCACAAATCCTTTTCCTCGTCCGTTAAAGGTACCTTCTGTTAGAACATGAATTAATAATATGTGTTATTTAATTCCATATGTTATAATTATTTAATAATGTTAAAGTATAGACCAAATATGTAGAATTCCATTAGGTGTAAGTACCATTAAATGATGGGCATAATGGTAACTTCTCACCGCCTTCTTTACGAAAGGGTGTAGTCCCTAAATGAAGTGCCCCTTCTCAATCTATATATAGGCTATCCATCAGCCCATTTGAGACACTTAACTACATTACAATTCAGTCATAAAATCATTCTTCATTCATCTAAGAAAAATAAGTGTGGACACTATCATTTAGAAGATCTACTCTTCCCTATTTTGAAGACTATCTTCATATTTTCTCCTTTCTACTCAAGAACAAGACAAAGAAATCATGAAATCACAAGGTATACGCTTCCGTCTTCTTCTTCTTCTTCTTCTTCTTCTCTTCTTAATCTAGTTATGAGACGGTTCAAGGTTTAATGGATCGTTTATGTTCCAACAATTGGTATCAGAGCCTTCTCATATACTAGATTGAGTTTGAGTTTCTTGTAAAGCCTTATGCTTTTAATTCTTTAAAAGATTTCATGTTTATCATGTGTTCTTGAAATAATTATCATACTCTAATTCAGATTATAGAGTATTGTATTAAATTCTAAATTCTAAATTTTGGTTTTACTCAAAAGGCTTTCAATTCTTAATGTAAGATTATCCTATTTTGAACATAGCCACCATCATTGGATGCGTTGTGAGTTTGTTCAAATGCATAGCCACACATTTAAAAATGTGATGTGAGTGTGCGGATCTACTTGCTTTGGTTGAATTTTAATTCACCATTAAATTAAGAATTAATAGTAAAAATCTGGAAAATTTGACTTTCAGGGTCTGCTCGGCCGAGCACCTCCCTTGACTCGGCCGAGCACCCCATTTGTATCAGCACAACGTTTGAAAATTTTTGAAAAGACGCCATCCAACGGCCATGATGCTCGGCCGAGTCAAGGATGGTGCTCGGCCGAGCACCCATAAGGACTCGACCGAGCACCCCTAAGGATTCGGCCGAGCGTGAGGGATCAGAAAGGGGTGTTCTCTGGAGTGTTTTGCTCGGCCGAGCACCTTCCTTGACTCGACCGAGCACCACTTGAATTTTGCCAGATTTTCAAAATTTTCAATCTTTTGCTATTTTGATCAATTTTCATTTATTTTTTGAGTAAAGTACACATTAATTTGTGCCCAGAATTTTGTGATAATTTGTTAGTAACTTGTAGTATCTGGACACCAGTCGCGCTTCGGCGGTTCTTATAAGTTATCAAACTTTATAGAATGGACTGGTAGAACAAAAGGATTACTATCTTTTATTAATATATTTCATTAATTACCTTAAGGCCTTTTGTATTCGATTAATTATATCCTTAACATTTTGGACAAAATTAACATGCTTGTTTTCTAAAGGAGACCTTGTTGATTAAATTCAAACTTGTTAAAAGATGAATGTAAGTATTGATATGTGATAACATGCTTGTTTCCCAAAGGAGACCTTGTTATTGACTAAGTGTTTACATTCATGGGGTAATAATTGAACTAAACTTTTGGTCATTTTAAATGCTGTGAACCATCCCAAAGGAAGGCGGGTGTTTAAAGTGAATTGTTTATATTCTTTATTATCGGGTAACAAGTACCTTAAACTTTAGGACATTTTCTATACTTGAACCGGCCTAAAGGAAGGCAAGTATTTTAAATGTATTGTTTAAGTTATTTGTTTACCCTAAGATAAATCAAATTGTGAGTCAATTCGCAATCCAAAGATTAGTCTTGATGTCATATTGATTATCTTTTATTTTGATGGAATTCATTTTGATATAATTAATCATTGTGTAGTTTCTTATATATGTTTTGTTTCATTCTTTTGTTCTCTTCATTCAGATTTGATCAGTGCTTCATCTGTTACTACTGCCTTAAACTCAATTCCTTTGCTAACTGGGACAAACTTTAAAACTTGGAAAAACAAGATAACTATGGTCTTAGGCTGTTTGGACATTGACCTCGCATTAAGAGAACAAGCTCCTGCCCCTCTAACTGATAAAAGCACTGCGGAAGACCGCTTGAGTTCAGAGAGGTGGAAGCGTTCTAATCGCGTCAGCCTAAGCATAATTAAGAATGCAGTCCCGGAGACATTTCTGAATAGTGTCTCCGAGGATGATGGTGCAAAAGGTTTCCTAAATGCCCTAGAACAACGCTTTGCAAAAAGAGATAAATCGAAAACAAGTGCTACCTTAAGGAAGCTTGTTTTCATGAGGTACTAGGGCACCGAAAACCTAAGGGAATACATAATGGAAATGTTTCATCTATCAATGAAATTAAAAGCACTTAAGTTGGACTTGTCGAAAGACTTGCTTGTGCATTTGGCTTTAATTTCTCTTTCTCCACAATTTGGTCATTTTGAAACGACCTACAATTGTCAAAAGGACAAGTGGAATATTAATGAATTAATTTCACATGTCACGGAGGAAGAAGATAGGTTGAAACACACCAAACCCGAAAGTGCACATTATGCATCTACCTCTTCTCGTGGGATTAAGATAAAAGGTAAGGAGATTGCGGTTGCAACAAAGAAGCCTAAGGGATCATCAAATGATCAAAAAGTGAAGAAGTGCTTCTTTTGCAAGGACCCCACTCACATGAAGCCCGACTACCCTAAGTATCGCCAATGGCGAATTAAGAAAGGTATGTCATTTAGCTTTGTTTGTACTGAAGCTAATTTAGTTTCAATTCCTTCGTATACATGGTGGTTAGACTCCGGTGCAACTACTAACATAAGTTCATGTATGCAGGGTTGCCTGAACTACCGAACGCCCAATGAAGGTGAAAGATTCATTTACATGGGAGCTGGAAAGCCGGTAGAGGTGGAAGGCATAGGGACTTTTAGATTATCTCTTAGTACCGGATATTATTTAGTTTTGAATATTGTATTTATTATTCCATCTTTTAGACGGAATTTGATTTCCGTCACTACATTAGATCGGGAAGGTTATTCATGTATCTTCGGTAATAATAAATGCAATTTATATTTTAATTCAAAGCTTTTTGGTACTAGTTCTTTGTCTTACATTGATAATCTATATTTACTTGACACTGTCAATTCATTAAATGAGTCCCATAATAATGAAACTAACTCTCGAGGCATAAAACGAAAGTTTTCAAGTAAAAACTCTTATACCTTGTGGCATAGGCGTTTGGGTCATATCTCCAAAAGGAGAATTGACAAGCTTGTGTCCGAGAGAATATTACATAAGCTTGATACTCTGGAAAATAACTTTTGTATTGAATGCCTTAAAGGAAAATTTACGAATAGTACAAACAAAAGTGAATCCTTGAGAGCTACAAAAGTCTTAGAACTAATTCATACAGACATATGTGGACCGTTCCCTACCCCTTCATGGAACAGACAAACATATTTTACTACGTTCATAGATGACTTCTCTCGTTATGGATACATTTATTTACTTCATGAAAAGTCTCAATCATTGGACGTTTTCAAGTCTTTTAAAATCGAAGTTGAAAATCAAATTGAAAAGACTATTAAGAACGTTAGATCCAATCATGGTAGTGAAAACTACGGACGGTAAAACGTATTGAGTGAATAACGTCCGGGTCCTTTATACTCGCTATTTTGAAGAGTGTAGGATTGTCCCTCACTACACCATGCCGGGCAAACCTAGCATAGTATAGTGGAGAAACATAATAGAATTCTTAAAAATATGGTAAGAAGTATGTTTTCCTGTACTTCTTTACCTCACTCATTATGGGCAAAGCATTAAAAAAACCGCAGCTTATATTCTCAATAGAGCACCTTCAAAAGCTACCGACAAAACCCCTTATGAGTTATGGACGAATAAAAAAAATCGTCCTTGAATCATCTTCATGTATGGGGGTGTCCAGCAAAAGCTAGACCTTATAGGCCTAATGAGGGCAAACTGGACCTTAATACTGTTAGTAGCTATTTTGTAGGATATGCTGAGAGATCTAGGGGATATAAATTTTATGACCCGAAAACTAGAACATTTTTCAAGACTGGCAATGTTAGGTTCCTTGAGGATGTTGAATTTGGTGGGAGAAATAGTAATGATTTTGAATTTGAAGAGTCAGAGGAACCACTCTTTATTCCTCAAACTTTAGTTCATGTTGGAAATCAAGTAATTGTACCTGAAATTCAACAAAGAACATACAATTCAAAATAATATAGAGACTCCCGTAAATAACGGACAACATGAAAATGTTGGACATAATGAAATTCAACAACCTCAAAATGAGGATGAACCGGTGCCCTTAAGGAGATCTACTAGAGAAAGAAAAAGTGTTATTTCGAATATTTATGATATGTATCTTGCAGAGAATGAGGACACCTTAGGTTTAGTGGGAGATGATCTAATCACCTTTCATGAAGCCATTAATAGTCCTAATTCTCATAAGTGGATCAATGCCATTAATGAGGATTTAAAATCAATGAAAGACAATGAGATTTGGGATCTTGTCCCATTACCTGAAGGTGTAAAACCTATTGGTTATAAATTGATATTTAAAATCAAAAGGGATTAGCAAGGTAATATGAAAAGATATAAGGCACATCTTGTTGCTAATGGATTTACTCAAAAGGAAGACATTGATTATAAAGAAACATTTTTTTCGGTATCTTCTAAAACCTTTTTTATGATCATTATGGCATTAGTGGCACATTATGATCTTGAGCTTTCATCAAATGGATGTTAAGACAACTTTACTCAATGGCGACGTTGTGGAAAATATCTATATGAAGAAATCAGAAATAGTGACTAATTCGGATCAAACTAGTCAACTAGTTTGTAAACTTAAGAAATCCATTTATGGGCTTAAGCAAGCATCTCGTCAATGGTACTTAAAATTTAACCAAATTATTCTTTCATTTGGCTTTGAAATGAATCTTGGTGAAGATTGTGTGTACCATAAGTAAGTTCAGTGGGAGTAGATTTATAATTTTGGTCTTATATGTGGATGATATTTGGATGATATTTTTCTTGCTAGTAATGATAAGGACCTTCTAAAAGAAACTAAGAAATTTCTCAAACAAAATTTGAGATGAAAGATCTTGGAGAAGCTTCTTTTGTATTAGGAATCCAAATTCATCGTGATCATTTACGAGGTATTTTGGGATTATCACGAAAGGGCTATATAGAGAAGGTATTACAAAGGTTTAGCATGGAAAATTGTAAACCACATGACACCTCTATCTCTAAGGGAGATAAATTCAGTCTAAAGCAATGTCCTAAAATTAATTTTAAATCCAAGTATATGGAAAATATCTCTTATGCACCGGTAGTAGGAAGCTTAATGTATGCGCAAGTCTGTACTCGTACAAACCTTGCATTTATTATTGGGATGCTTGGTAAATACCAAAGCAATTAGGAAAAGAAGAACATTAAGTCGCATCCAAAAGAATGATGAAGTACCTATAAAACATTAATCTACATGCTTATGTATATAAAATCAGATCATTTTGAGATCACTAAGTATTTCGATTATGTTTTACTGGATGCAAAGATGTCGAAAGACATCATATGGTTATGTCTCTTGTTGAAGAGAAATAAGTATAAAATGAACAAATAGATATACAACTTATAGGATCAAACTCCATGTTGTTGGATCCATTTTTATAAAGCGTAATCTCTTTTGATGTTTCACGAGCATACTGCTCATATGGGTGAAACAATTTTTAATAATGCTTAAATCAGTGGAAGTTTGTGTTGTCTTCTATTTCTTTGTGTTGTTTTTATTTATATTGATCTCATTTGGTTAAGTAGGACTAGTTAGAGAATATATATATGTGTTCTTCATATATATTCATTAATATTCCATGCTACATATATATACTTAATCTATGTCATTTAATTGGATATATATATGTGATTAATGTGGGTTTAGTTGCGAATCAATTACAACGACTGCCCCTTTAGTTCCTATACTTATAAGACTAATGGACGAGATTGTGTTGGATGACAATAAACGTGCACATAAGGGTTGTCATTCATGTTATAAATGATTAAGGAATTTATTTAGTAAAAGATACATATTAATATTAATCCAAGTGGGAGATTGTTAGAACATGAATTAATAATATGTGTTATTTAATTCCATATGTTATAATTATTTAATAATGTTAAAGTATAGACCAAATATGTAGAATTTCATTAGGTGTAAGTACCATTAAATGATGGGCATAATGGTAACTTCTCACCGCCTTCTTTACGAAAGGGTGTAGTCCCTAAATGAAGTGCCCTTTCTCAATCTATATATAGGCTATCCATCAGCCCATTTGAGACACTTAACTACATTACAATTCAATCATAAAATCATTCTTCATTCATCTAAGAAGAATAAGTGTGGGCACTATCATTTAGAAGATCTACTCTTCCCTACTTTGAAGACTATCTTCATATTTTCTCCTTTCTACTCAAGAAGAAGACTAAGAAATCATGGAATCACAAGGTATACGCTTCCGTCTTCTTCTTCTTCTTCTTCTTCTTCTTCTTCTCTTTTTAATCTAGTTATGAGACGGTTCAAGGTTTAATGGATCGTTTATGTTCCAACACCTTCTCTTTCTACTTAGTTGGTGTGACAATGTGTTGAAGAACTCGGTGTGAGCGAGTATGAACACGATACTCCTCAGCCCATGTTTCATACCGAACGTTTTCCAATTCTAAAATAATACCAATATTGTTCTTTATGTTAGACATAGCAAGAGCAGGATGGAAAGATGACCTAGAAGAAGATGCCATGGCAGCGTGGAGAAGAACAATAAAAATAAGAAAAGAAGGCCATGATAATTCAGTCGAGATCTAGGTGCAGCGGAGAGAGAAATTAACATAGACTCATGATATCATAATATAATTATTTTCGTAATATTCTCATTATTCACAAAGTTTATGAATAATAAATTACAAGAGTCCTATTTTAGCTAAACAATACTTGAACCACGATAATAGGAACTAAGTGTGATGATGCCACGATTTTTTGTTAATCAAACGGAGTCACCACGCCGTTTTTAGTTTAAGGGCCAAAACTTTGAAAAATGCCCGAAAATGAGAGAAGTGAGTTCGGAGGTCACGTTACACTCCGGGAAGAACGATTAGCACGTTCACCCAAAATGCCTCGTAAAACGAGTCTTTCAAACTTGAAACCATTTGTATGTGTGTGTGTGTGTGTGTTTTGAAAAAGGGATTTTCTGGAAATAAAAGTTTTGACCGGACTGGACTGAAATTAATCAAAATAATGTGCTTCTGGGAGTGAAAAATGACTGGAAACAAAAATATCTACCAATGTCATTCATGTCCGCGCGGATCAGGACGAGGCTCAATCCTGTCCGCGCGAATAAGGCAGTAGAGTTCATTTTTGGCAGCTTTCCAGTCTGATTTTGTAATTTTCAGAAAGTCAACTAGATTTACAGGATCAGAACTGGAGTTGCAACAGAAAATGTCAAATAAAAACATTTTTGGATTTTGCATCCATGCTTGTCCCCACTTTCCTTAGGCTTTGATTAGTGATCACTAAACATGATTAGTGGTGATCTACTATATCAAGCCATCATTAGGGTACGTTAGGACTTCAAAGCATTTCATTTGCTTGGAATGGGGGGATTTGACATAAAATAAAGGTTAATGCATGAAAATGGAATTTAGGTTAAGGGTGTATCAACTTTAGAGTGGATTTCTAAGGTGGTCATTAAGATGACCATCCTTGAAATCTTTGAACTCAATGTATCAACTTCACCCTTTTTGTAACCTAATTTGTGAGTCTTAAGGATGTTCATCCATGGAAATGGTTCCAAGGTGAACATCTTAGACTATGGAAAAACATTTACAAGGAAGTAAACAATTTGGACCATTTAGTGTGATCATCCATGGAGATGAACTCCAAGGTGACCACATTTTTAGGTCAAGTAGGCAAGTAAGAAGCAAAAGCTAGTTAATGTAAAAGGGACAAAAGGGAATAACATAATAAAAGATGTAGATCTTCATGGAAGATCATCCATGGAGATGAACTCCATGGAGATCTTCCTAGATCCAAGGACTATGGGAGTTGAGATCAACAATTAATTAAGCAACAAGTGAATGAAACAAGTATATAAACAAGATTTAATGAAGATGATGCTTGAACAAAGAATAAGTTTAGTGGAAAAGAAGGAGGGTTTTACCAATGGTGACACCCTATCTTCTTGGATTAGAGTTTTGACTTGAGGAGTATCAAGATTTGGTGTTTGGATTTGTGTTTAGGGCTTGTATTTGAGAGATTTCAAGGCTTAGAAGTGATTTGGTAGTGGATTTGAGGTTGGATTTGGTGTTAAATTGGAATTGTGGGAGTGTTTAAGTCTGTTTTGAGGTGGGATTTCGGCATAGTAACAGTAGGGAATGATGTTTGTTGTTGTTAAAACTGAAGGAGAAAGACTGAATTTATAATTTGTCTGGAGCGTCATTCTTGTCCGCGAGGACAAGATCGAGCCTCATTCTTGTCCGCGCGGACAAGATCGACGGCGTGCCTGATTTTGCAGAAAAGCTGTTTTGGCTGCTTGCATTTAATGAAAAGTTGGTCAATTTCTTGGAAATGACTCTTCCCAGCGAGATCCAACCTATTTTTGTTGTTCCTTTAAGGTCATTCCTTGTTTAAATTGCCTTAGGAAGTGACCAAAATGCCCTTAAATGTTTATTTGACGTGAAAAACGTTAAATTGGGCTGAAGGAACATTGGCGGTTCATATTGGGACACTTACAGTAGCCCCTCGGCGACGGCACTTTCGGTGGAAGTGGGGTCGTCGATAAAAGTGAGGTCCCAATCTGTTGGGGAAAAGAGGGTGACCATTTTGTTCGGACCGCTGGGGAAAGGAATGACCATTTCGGTCTGATGGTTGAACCTAATGGTAGGCTACCTGCGTATCCTTATGAGGAATCAAGCCGGTCGTAGTTCGGGTCTTTCGACTATCTTCAGACGTCGACCCTAGAGTGACTGTTTTAGGATGTCAACCTGGTAATGATTTTGGTTTATCGAATCAGAGGATGATTGCGATTTATCGCTTTGTGTCAAAACCGAAGTGATAGCGTTTAGGTGCCTCAAGCCTTAGTGATAGCGTTTAGGTGCCTCAAGCCTTGATGATGGCGTTTTAGGTGCCTCGAACCTTAATGATGGCGTTTTAGGTGCCTCGAACCTTGATGATGGCGTTTTAGGTGCCTCAGACCTTTATGATGGCGTTTTAGGTACCTCGAACCTTCATGATGGCGTTTTAGGTGCCTCGAACCTTGATGATGGCGTTTTAGGTGTCTCGGACCTTGATAATGGCGTTTTAGGTGCCTCAAACCTTGATGATGGCGTTTTTAGGTGCCTCGAACCTTGATGATGGCGTTTTAGGTGCCTCGAACCTTGATGATGGCGTTTTAGGCGTCTCGAACCTTGATGATGACGTTTTAGGCGCCTCGAACCTTAAAGATGACGTTTTAGGTGCCTCGTACCTTGAAGATGGCATTTTAGGTGCCTCGAACCTTAAAGATGGCGTTTTAGGTGCCTCGAACCTTAAAGATGGCGTTTTAGGTGCCTCGGACCTTAAAGATGGCGTTTTAGGTGCCTCGTACCTTGAAGATGGCATTTTAGGTGCCTCGTACCTTAAAGATGACATTTTAGGTGCCTCAAAACTTAAAGATGGCGTTTTAGGTGCCTCGAACCTTAAAGATGGCATTTTAGGTGCCTTGAACCTTAAAGATGGCATTTTAGGTGCCTCGAACCTTAAAGATGGCGTTTAAGGTGCCTCAAACCTTAAAGATGGCATTTTAGGTGCCTCGAACCTTAAAGATGGCGTTTTAGGTGCCTCGTACCTTGAAGATGGCGTTTTAGGTGCCTCGTACCTTAAAGATGACATTTTAGGTGCCTCAAAACTTAAAGATGGCATTTTAGGTGCCTCGAACCTTAAAGATGGCATTTTAGGTGCCTCGAACCTTAAAGATGGCATTTTAGGTGCCTCGAACCTTAAAGATGGCGTTTTAGGTGCCTCGAACCTTAAAGATGGCGTTTTAGGTGCCTCGGACCTTAAAGATGGCATTTTAGGTGCCTCGGGCCTTGATTTGAAATGATTTCCTTCGAAGGTTTGCATCCTCTCGTTGGGGACGGACTCTGCGGGGATAGATGGTCTTTTGGTGGACTTCATTTGAAGGGATCGGTCTTGCGTTTGCTGCCGGAGGTGAAAATTCCGTTAGCTTTCATCGGGGCAATCGGGCTTACGTTTCACTGTCGGGGAAAAGGATGACCGTATTGGTCAAGTGGCTGGACCAATGGTAGGCTACCTGCGTATCCCAAATGGGAATCAAGCCCATACGTAGTTCGAAAGCTGTTGGGGATGGAAATGATGAAAGAAACGGGATTCTGTTAACTTTTGTTGGAGAGAACGGGCTTACGTTTTACTGCCGTTGATGAAAATGAGGAAAGAAACGGGATTCCGTTAACTTTCGTTGGAGAGAACGGGCTTACGTTTTACTGCCGTTGATGAAAATGAGGAAAGAAACGAGATTTCGTTAACTTTTGTTGGAGAAAACGGGCTTACGTTTTACTGTCGTTGATGAAAATGAGGAAAGAAATGGAATTCCGTTAACTTTCATTGGAGAAAACGGGCTTACGTTTTACTGTCGTTGATGAAAATGAGGAAAGAAACGGGATTTCGTTAACTTTTGTTGGAGAGAACGGGCTTACGTTTTACTGCCGTTGATGAAAATGAGGAAAGAAACGGGATTCCGTTAACTTTTGTTGGAGAAAAAGGGCTTACGTTTTACTGCCGTTGATGAAAATGAGGAAAGAAACAGAATTCCGTTAACTTTCGTTGGAGAAAATGGGCTTACGTTTTACTGTCGTTGATGAAAATGAGGAAAGAAACGGGATTCTGTTAACTTTTGTTGGAGAGAACGGGCTTACATTTTACTTCCGTAGATGAAAATGAGGAAAGAAACGGGATTCCGTTAACTTTCGTTGGAAAGAACGGGCTTACGTTTTACTGCCGTAGGTGGAAACGAGGAAAGAAACGGGATTCCGTTAGCTTTCGTCGGGGATGAACCTAAGTTGAGGTTTAGTTCAAGAGTATGAACCTAAATGGGGACTTAGTTCAGGAGTATGAACCTAAGTTGAGGTTTAATTCAGGAGTATGAACCTAAATGGGGACTTAGTTCAGGAGTATGAACCTAAGTGGGGACCTGGTTCAGGAGTATGAACCTAAGTGGGGACCTGGTTCAGGAGTATGAACCTAAGTGGGGACCTGGTTCAGGAGTATGAACCTGAATGGGGACTTAGTTCGAGGTTTTGTACCTGAGGGAGACTATTTGAAGGCGTTCTCGCTGGGGAAGATTCGAGCTTACGATAACTATCGGGGAAAAGGGTGACCATGTTGGTCAAGTGGCTGAACCTATGGTATGCTACCCATGTATCCCGAATGGGAATCAAGCCTGTATGTAGTTCGTCAAAGTGGTGGCGATAACGAGAGGCCACGGGCTTTGTACCCAAGATTGACTGTTCTTAGGGGAGTCACCCCAGGTTTAACTGCATTTGGGAGTCACCCGAGGTTTGACTGTATTTGGGAGTCACCCGAGGTTTGACTGTATTTGGGAGTCACCCAAGGATTGACTATTTTTGGGAGTCATCCGAGGTTTCACTCGAAGTTTGACTATTTTTGGGAGTCACCCGAGGTTTGACTGTATTTGGGAGTCACCCGAAGTTGGACTGTATTTGGGAGTCACCCGAGGTTTGACGGTATTTGGGAGTCACCCGAGGTTTTGACTGTTTCTTTGGGGAGTCACCCGAGGATTGACTGTATTTGGGAGTCACCCGAGGTTTGACTGGTATCTGGGAGTCACCCGAGATTTGACTTCCGTAGCCTGGGAGTCACCCGAGTATTGACTATTTTTGGGAGTCACCCGAGGATTTGACTGTTTTTGGGAGTCACCCGAGGTTTGACTGTATTTGGGAGTCACCCGAGGTTTGATGATAATGTTCTTTAGAAAAGTAGTTGACTAAGATATGCTTTCATACCTGTGCTGTGCTTACCTGTAGCTGCGGGAGGGATTGATGCTACGGCTGATGATTGTAGAGGTTTGTAGCTGCCGGAGGGCCTTATATCACCGTTGTTGATGATGATAGGCAGTACGGACCCGAGAATTCTTGACAAGAGGGTGGACCCAATGATTCTTTGTCTTGAGGTCTGGACCCGCCGATTCTTGGGCTTGAGGGATGGTTTGCCGTGCAAGGACGGTCTTTTGTGGATGATCTTCCGTCCACTCATGGAGACTCTGATGAAGACGTGCCGATTCATACGGGACTTGATGAAGGTGCGCCCGGGAACAAAGGCTTTGAACGAAGATCTGCCCGTACGAACGGGCTCTTTGAAGGTGCCTATGAGAATGGATTCTGAGTGAAGATCTCCGGCGAGAACGGGTTCTTGATAATGATCTACGCCCATGAGAATGGGCTCTTGAGAGATGGTTTGCCCTTGAGAATGGGCTCTTGGAGATAATTCGTTGTGTGGAACATGCTTTGATGATTCGCCCACGAGAACGGGCTTTTGATGAAGGTCGCGTCGAAGGCTTTGGGTTCGAAGAATGCAAGAACTAGGTTTGAAATGAGAGGGTCCTTGTTAAAAGGCATCTAACACTTGGTAAGAGGGAAACCAAAGGAAAGGTGTTAATTTTGTAGAGAGGACTCAAAGGCACTCGGTCGAGTTGGCAATAATAGCGGCGTGATGTGTTGAGAAGCATTTTGCTTGGTGGCGATGGTTCTAGAGGTGATGGTAAAGACTTGGCGGCCGTTTTCACTGGGCTGTAGACACCGGAGGCCGTCTTCATCCATTTGTGGACGTTGGAGGTCGTCTTTACCAAGATGCGAGCGTGAAAGCTTGTCTTTGCCAGTCAGACATGGGGGCTATCTTTGCCGAACTGTAGACATTGGGGGATATCTTCACAGACTTGAGGCATTTGAAACGAAGCTGATGTAGGTCTGGGGCCAAGATGATGTTGACTTGATGTGTCTGAGGCTAAGATGATACAAGATTGAGGTATCTGAATCAGGCTGATGTCGACTTTAGGTGTCCGAGCACATGTTGACGTGGGCTTGAGGGGTACAAACCAAGATGGTATCTGAAACCAAGATGGTGCTGACTTGAGGTGTCTGGTCACAAGCTGGTGTGGGCTTGAGGTGTCTGAACCGAGATGGTGTGGAGACGAAGGTCTTGCGAGTCATTTGGGCAGTTCCGTTGAAGTCATTGGAAATACGCTTCAGTGGAGACCATCCTTGTTGCGGGGAGGCTTCGGGTAGTGACGGAAAGCTTGTCTTTCGTGCTCGAATTGCTACATTTGTTAGTAGAGGGACAAATGCAAATATGACATTTATGAATGCATGCATAGAACCAAAATGATTCACAATCTCTTAGGTGTGTTGTACTGATTCATGTTTTGAGCATGCTACATGAGCCCTGGGGAGATTTTTGTGGGGATGTATGGTGGTGAGAGGGTTGTTGAAGGAATGACTGTGTATATAATGATGAATGGGGTGAACCCTTTCCCATGAGATGGAGAAATGTATGAGTGACGGATGATATATGGCCAAGTGAGCCCTCTCCCATGAGGTGGGGAAATGTATGAGCGACAAGGTGCAGTCTGGGCAAGCCTGGGACGCTCCACAGGGTGCGGTACGCAGATTGATTCGTTGCTGATGAAAACAAAGTGTGTCGCGCATCCGAGATGACAAGCAGCAGAGAACGTGCAGAGAATGATCCCGGCTTGGCGAAGCCCCAGTTGATAATGCAAATCAAACATGGAGGGAATCTGGTAAGGAGAAAATCCATCATATAACATAGGGAGGAACCCAACGTGGACCAAGGTGACTTGGTGAAGCCCCAGCTTGAAGAGATGATACAGGAGAACCTTAGAGAGCCGCTTAGCAAAGCCCCAGCTTGAAGAAATTCAAAGCAGTCCTATTGCAGACAGGGTCATCATGTGGCCAAGGAGGCACCCATCTTTTCAGATCTTAGTCAATCGGTCACTGGACAAGACTCGGAAATGTTTACGTGCAGGGGCACATCTTTTGAAAAGTGGGAATGGATCCCGAATTCGTGTATGACACTCTCGCTTTTGGGTTTGACTCTTTTGGGAGAGTATAAGCATCACAAGGTGTGGAAAAGCGTATGGAAGCCCCTGCTGACCGAAACAGTGTTTGGCTCTATTTTCCTATGATGTAGAATGAGAAGACTTGTCGAGACACTTGAAAACTTGTCTTACTCGTGATGGTCACAAGGCTGCTTAAAACCCTTTATTAATGTTCGGGTTATTCAAACACTAAATCTGATATGAACAAATATTTTGATTAATCACAAGGAGAAAACCAACCGATATCGAGAATCAAGCTTGGAATGATGGAAAGTGTATAGGAACGGTCCTTGATGAGACCGGATTTTTTTGAGATTTGTTTGTGATTTCAACCAGACCAATTATGGTTGCCTACGTTCCCTCCATTATGAAGAGCTCAGGTCGCCGTAGTTCGGGCTTAACCCGATTGAAGAGAGAATGAATGTGAAAATTCGAGATTTCGAGGACCTTTGAGAATTTTTTGGGAATTGGAGAGTTGAAGAACATGTCCCCTTGGAGTGTTAATGGAAGACATGGATGCGGAGCCCCAGTGGGACATCCACGGCAAGTGTTTGTGGAGTAGAAATGAACTATGCTCTATTGAATTTGCACAATCTTAGATTGATGATCTTTCGAACCGATTAGGTTCCAATCTAAGCAAGCAACGAAGCATTAATCTGATTTAGCTCTCGAAGATATTAGAATGAAATTACTATCCGGTAAGGACTGTAGCTGGGTTTCCGGGCTTCGATCGGCCATCGGGTGATTTGAAAAATTGATTGCATCGTGACCTCTTGAAATGAGAGGTCGGCTAGGCCTTTTACTGAGAGGTTGGCTTGCAGGGATGTGTTTGGGAAATCTACGGTGATGAAGATTGATTGCCTCTAAGAATGAGAGGTCAGATTTTGATTTTGGCCAAAGGCAAGGGTAATGGTAATGGGAATATCCTCTAAAATCTTGGGATTGGTGTTTTTTTTTTGTAATGGGAATATCCTCTAAAATCGAGAGGATGGCTCGGGATTGGTTAAGGAAATGGGAATATCCTCTAAATCGAGAGGATGGCTTAGGATTGGTTAAGGTAATGGTGAGAGGAAGTCCAAGCTAACGAGAAATTTTTGCGAACTTGTGAGAATTCAGGCTCCTTTTTGATCATTGGAGAGCTTCTTGAGAAGTCGGGGACTTTTGCTGAATTGTGAGGATCGATAGTCCTTCTTTTTTTTTGAAGTTCTTGCTTGAACTTTTCTATTTCTTACTTCTTTTTTTTTTGCTTGAACTTTTCTCTTTCTCTTTTTTTTAAGCCTCCTGAGACGTTGAGGATTCTTGCTGAATTGTGAGGATTTAAAATCCTTCTTTTGATAACTTGGAAGGCCTCCTGAGAAGTTGAGGATTATCTTTGTCCTTTCTTCATGGCTTGAGATATTTTGCGCATCGCCGACTCTCGAAGCTAACTTCTTGGGCTTGCTTGGACTTCTCTTAGCATGGAGCAAAAATGATGGCTAAACGGGGTTTCAAAACACGTCGATCTTGAAATGAAAGGGTATTGTTTAGCGGGGTGAGGTAATGGCTTTCCTATGGGTGAAAGGCTTCAACCGCAATCCATACCGGATGACCTAAACGAGATTAAGTCTTCATTGCTTGCTTAAACTTTAAATGAGAAAAGATCCGTGCCAATTCATCGAGGAGCGAGATGATGAGGATGATGAAAGAGATGTGAGCATATGAGATGCAAGATGGGGAGTTGGTAAGCCCCAATTTGAGAAGGGTATCAATTGATTTTCTCACTCCGATTAATTTAAACATGTGTCATTTTAAAGCATTAGTGGTTGAGCAGCACAAGTGATCATCTAGGATAAAACTATTTCAATTAAATGTAACGCGGGTGCGCAAGTGATGTCTCGAGTCTAGCAAGAAAAGAAACAAAGATTTTTATCATTGAAAAAGAAGACTGGTCCGTCTTGGACTTGACATACTTGATGACAACGTAAAGGACACTCTAGAACCTATGATGCTGACTGACTGACTTCTCTGTCTTCAGATGGGAGGGTGTTGGGTATGCTCATTATAAACCCCTCCTATTACTTGATTTGATTGATACCATCACCTATTTTTACTTTATATGGACTATAGGACATAATGTATGAAGTTTTAGAAACTTCAAATGTAGTTAAAGTCCATTTTATAGTATAAGTTACTTAGGCTTGAGTAGGTTATTCTAGGTTAAAATTTCTAAGTAATTTTGGCTCAAAATTGACCATGCGGTCGACCGCATCTTGGACCGCACTATGAAGACTTGAAGCACTTCTTCGATCGCATTCAAGCTGACCGCATGGAGCATGTCCAAACCGCATCAACATGTCCAGACCGCATTGACATGCCAACCGCCTGTGCTTGCTAACCGCAATTCATTCCTGACCGCATAGCTTGCCAGACCGCACATCATTTTTGAAGATTGAGAAATTAACTCTGATCACAACTCAGAGTTAACTCAGAGAATTTTACCGTTGCAGAATGTGCTCCAAAATTCAAATTGGTGACAGCTGGGTCATTTCTGAAAGGACATACCAAAGATACCACCTTGCCACTAACTCTGCAACATGGAGACAACAAAGGACACGTGCTCCAATTATACATCAACAGCACTGATACCGCAAGAAAAGTGCTTATCAATCTTCCTCCACGTGGCAGGACTGATCACCTGGCTCCTTGACCTGAAATCAGAACCCACGACTAGCCGGATGTGTCTCCGGCTTAGACCCTCGGGCGTGAGAGTAAGTATTTGATGATTGGAGAGCTAAAATGTACTGAATAATAAAATTTTGACAACAAAATAGCAGTTACCTTTGCACCGTTGGTAGTGATGAAATATTTATAGGTAATGACCGTTGTATATTTGGTGGTGCTATATGAGCTCCGAGATTTTAGCGGCAGTTATTAGAAATGTGAACGTGCCTGTAACGGTCCCTGATTTATAGGGATGCGGTTATGGAAAGACTTAACCCACGTGTGTCCACATCAGTTAGCTCGACGCTTGTTGATTAGGTCGAGGTCGCCATTTGGCGAATGGTCGACCTGACTGGCGGGTAGAGTGTGGATCGTACCCGTATTAGAGTTTGGATCATTAGGCCGAACTAAGTTAGGTCGGGACCTGGCAGGTCGGACAATGAACTTAGTCGACTGATACATGAGATGGGCTTTGGGCCATGTACTGATTGGGCCTAGCCCACTGGATATGCTGAGACAATAGTTGCTTTGAGGATTGGGCTTTATTTGCTTGGCCCATCTCGACACTTTTGGTATGTTCAGTGGCCCCCAACTTTCGAGTTGACTTTGTCGACTAGGAAGTTAAGGAAATTTTTTGATGAGAATTGTTGACTCGAAGGTCGCTACTTGTACTGATACTTTAGTCGACCAAGATGACGTGTCACAATCTGGATCGTTTGGCGACGAACGGTCAGATCTAAAGGAGCGCCGTTTTTCTGCAATGATTACTGTTTTGACGTTTGGGAGTCCGCCTTGGAAACTGATTCCGCCATTAATTAGGAAAATAAATTTTGAATTTCCCTTTATCCTTTCCAATTCAGGAAGATATAAATTCAAGAGTCCTTCTCCATTTACAATTTTTGCTGTCTCTGATTCCTTGAATTCCGGCGAACATAGCGAAAAAGGCAATCGGATAAATCAAAGCTTTCATCTCCGTCCGTAATCCTTCTTCACTCGAGCTAATTTAAGGTATTCCTCTTGCCTCTCAATATTAGGGTTTTATTTCCGTAATTCAATTTCGCCATGGCTAGGACCTTTAGTACCGAACTTGGGGCTTGGTATGGATACTGTAATGTCAACCGTAGGGTTTATAAACACTTGAACGGAGAGTGGTGGGAGATGAATATGGAGGAATGTACTTCAATTTTGACCCATTGGGGCTTGCATTTTGCTGAATTAGCTTTGCTTGTGGGTGAGAACTTGGGTACCTTAGAGACAAATGACCCAAGAGTGGAATCTTTTCATCTTTTCCATGAGCTTCTTGACCATCTATCTGTGTTTTATGTCCAGGACTCAGATAAACCTTCTTTCCTTAGGAACAGGATTAGCTTTCCGGGGGAATCTAGGCCGCCCCTTAGTGTGTCTACCAAGTCCCATGAAACCTTGCATAGAACTGATTCCCCTGTTTCCCCTTCTTCTTGTACAGATATGGAGATTCAAGGAGATGCTAATGCCTCTACCTCATCCAGCCCACGCATAGTCGATGCTTTCGAAGCTTCTGTGGCGCCTGGCAGAAATGAAAGGGGATATGTGCCTCCAAGGCCATTCAGGGGAAGGCAGAATCTCCCATCCCGATTGAGTATGGTGTATGACTTTTGTGAGGTTGATAGGAAGGAGTTTGACGTCACTTTGTATAGTAGGAAAGATTTCTTCGACCAATTTGGGGATACCTATGAGGAGGATCCTACTAGGGTGGCTTTCTACTATGGCCAATTTGAAGTCGGCTTGAGGTTACCCTTAGACCCCTTCTTAAACGAGTTCTTAGAATGCACCGATGTACTGCCACTTCAACTAGGGGCCAATACTTGCAGGGTACTGGTTTGCTTCATTATGGTATGTAGGTTCTTGGGGTATGAACCCTGTATGAGAGTGTTCAAGGAGTTCTTTAGTATCAAGTTCGATAAAGATAATAGGATAAGTACCCCCTCCAAGCCAAAATCTCCAAAGTTGCTTGCCAATCTCCCTAGTAAGGCCAGTGGTTGGAACTCTTATGTGTTTGTGGTGGAGAGCATGAGAGGATGGGAGTTCCCTCTACCCAGTGTTGAGACTACTGAAGTGAGGGAGCAGGATTACTGGAAGCCAGCTTGGCACAATGATTTGCGTAAGAAGTTGATGGAGCTCACCAAGAGGGGAGCTATAAGTTGGGATGCTTTGGGGACCAACAAAAACAACTACATCCGAGCTGGCATGATGGTCAGCGAGGGAGTTGTTGTGCCTATGGTGCCAATAGTTAGATGCCAGAGGTATCCGGATTGGGTCACCCATGAGGGAGCTCGATTCAGATTCGAGAGAGAGTGTCATTTTTGTAAGAAGACTGCCAACCATTGTAAGGAGCGGGTAGAGCACTTTGGGGGTAAGAACTTTGATCATTCACTGTCCTTTGATCCTTCCAATAGTTGTTGACATGCTAGTGTTTTGCTCGTACACAGAACTGACTGTTCGCGTGTAGAACTTATTAACTAGCATATGTTCTTGCATGTAGATTGCTTATTCACAAGTTTGCCTCTTAGCTCTTATGTACCTGGCCTGTTCGTCGATTTAGTTACTCGTGTATGCTCAATTCGTACATAGAACATTTTGCTCGTATGTAGACTTTTCATATGTCGACCTGACTCGTAATTCACTTTTATTTTGGGGCAGTTTTGACTCCCGAGCAAGAGGCGAATATGGGCCGAGCTATCGACGTCACGAAAAGCAAGAGGAGCTGTGGTGCAGCCAATGCCAGGGAACACCGAGAGAGTGAGGGTGTTCAGCGCCAAGAGATTTTGAAGACAGTGGACGTGGACCCTGTCAATTCTATTCCAGTGGAGGATAATTTGGAGGAGCTGGAGGAGGACCGAGCTGGAGAGGCTGGTCAAGGCACAGATGAGGTCGACGCTGCTGAGGTCGATGTGTCTGATCAAGCTGTGGAACCAGTTGGGGGGGGGCGTCAGGACTAGGACTCGTGCTCAAGCTAAAGCCAAAACCAAATCTAAAAAGGCTTCCAAGGCTAAGTCGCCTGTAATCGAGCTGGATGAAGAGGAGGATGAAGATGATGCTGCCCCTCTAAGTAAGAAGATCAAGATTGGAAAAACCAAGGTGAGCTCGACAGTTGATCAGGTCAACACTAATGAGCCAATGGAGACTGAAGTCAGGAGTCCCCACTCCTCTCCCATCCATGTTTCATATGATGAGTTGATTCAAAATCGGGTTGCTGAGCTAAGTGATGTGACTCCTTTGACTAGGATCAACAGCTTGGCTAGGGAGTATCCAGAATTGGAGTACGGCCAGGTAATTGTCAGGAGGGGAGCTGACCAGGACCTGATCAGAGAGTTTACCAACAAGCCATTGACTCCAGAAGCTTGTCGAGCTCGGGTTGGGCTGGCTTCCTCCAAGGTAACCCTTGTGCTTTTAATGTACTTATTCCTCTTGCTTGTTTCTCTTCCTTTCTTCATTTTCATTCGATTTAACCCCTTGTATTTACTCGTTATTTCAGTCTCTTGCCATGATAGATCTAGCCACCACTTACTGGAAGGCTGCAGAGGAGCAGGAGAAGCTAGCCAAGTCCATGTTGGCTAAAAAGAATGGAGAGTTGAAGAAGTTGGAGGAGGAGAATGCCAAGGTGGGGGAGTTGAAAGAGGCCAACGCAAAGTTGAAGGAGGAGTTTGAACAGCTGAAGGAAACCCACTCTGACCTTGATAATTCATATGATGCTCTGAAGCTTCTCAAAGACAACGAAATAAAAGCCAAAGAGGAAGCTTGGGGCAAGTTGGTTGAAGCCAACAAAGAATTGGGCGAGCTCAAGGCTGAGAAGAAGAAGGTGGCTGCTGATCTTGAACTGGCGACCCAACAGCTGGAGGAGGTGCCAGTTACTTTGGCCAAGAAACAAGAGGAGCTGTATGCTGCTCGAGCCCAATGGGGGGTGGACCTTGCTGCTGCTGTGAAGACTGCTAAGGAAGATGCCGTCAAGGCCTATAAGGACAGTGACGAGCTCAACAAATATATCACTGAAGAAGCCAGGGGATTCTACGAGGTGGGCCTGAGACATATGGCTCGGCGTATCATAGTGGACCCTTCTGTCAACATCTCTGTCGAGCAGTTAGCCAAATGGGCCTCGGAGGATCAATACAACACAGCAGCTCGTCAAGGTCACTCCTTAGTGCCATTCAATGATAATGACCTGGAGCTTATAATCAAAGATGATGAAGAAGCAGAGGCAGCACCTTGGAACCCTCCTGCGGTGTAAAAGGTTAACTTCAACACCATCTTGGCTGAACTCGATGAGTATGAGGATCCGGCATTTGATGAGGAGTCTCCCAATTACACCATTAGCGACTCAAGGAAGGTGGTCTACCAACAAGAGCAAGTTTTAGGTGAGCCATCTGCTGTAGGTGATCAAAATGACGTCACTCCAGCGCCTACTAATGGTGAAGCTATCGGTGAGCCCACATAATGAAGTTTTATGTTGATGGTTATGTAATGAACAAGTCCCAAACACTTTTCATTTTTGGTTTTTTGAATACTTGAATGCCTTGGCCCTGTTTTTGGGAGGCATAATACTTTATAACTTTCTGTTTACTTTTAAGTCTTGGCCCATTTTGGGAGACTTAACCATGTTTAATCGTAGCTGACTTTTCTTCGTTACATGTAGGCTGTTGACTTTAGCATGTGTGTGTCGAGCTAGATGTAATAGGGCAAATGAGTCACCCTAAGACTAAGGTCGACCTGTTCTTTGATGGCTCAGTCGACCTCAGGCTTATATAGCTTTTGGAAACAAGATTGACTAAGAGTCGATCCTGTTCACTTCATCAAAGTTGACCAAGGGTCGAGCTTATTAGAACGAAGTCGACCCCAGGTCGGACTTGTTTTAAGGAGTAAAGCTAATTGAGAATCGAGCTAATTAAAACACACTGACTAAGAGTCGAGTTTGTCAGAACAAAGTCGACTAAGAGTCGGACTCGTTTAAATGAACGAAGCTGATTAAGAATCGAGCTTGTTAAAACAAAGCTGACTAAGAGTCAAGCTTGTCAGAACGAAGTCGACTAAGAGTCGGACTCGTTTAAATGAACGAAGCTGATTAAGAATCGAGCTTGTTAAAACGAAGCTGACTAAGAGTCGAGCTTGTCAGAACGAAGTCGACTAAGAGTCGGACTTGTTTAAATGAACGAAGCTAATCAAGAATCGAGCTTGTTAAAATGAAGCTGACTATGAGTCGAGCTTGTTGAAGTTAGTGTAACACAATGTTGGGTCGAACAAAGGTGCAATTTTTATTGAAGTAGGGAAACGTTTACATCAATGGAAAGCTAGAACTATGACAAATTTCAATCTTAGGAACTGTAATAACCTTGAACTGAGCTATAGATGTGAACTTTAGAAGTAGTACTTGATGAGGTGAGTAGCGTGCCATGGGTGCTTCAGCTCTTCACCATCAGGATGAGCAATCATATAAGTCCCTTCTTTGACAACTCGAGTAACTATGAAAGGACCTTCCCAGTTAGGAGATAGCTTGTTCTGCTGGGTCCTTCTCCCCGTTGCTTCGATCTTCCTCAACACATGATCTCCTACTTGGAATGACCTGGCTTTCACTTTCTTGTCGTGGTAACTTTTAGTCCGCTGCTTGTAGTTAACCATTCGAAGGTAAGCCGTGTCTCGCTTCTCGTCGACTAAATCCAAGTCGATCAATCTGTTGATATCATTCTGTTCTTGATCAAAGAAAGTTACTCTAGCAGTAGGAAATCTGAGCTCAGCAGGTGCCATGGCCTCTGATCCATATGTAAGAGAAAATGGGGTTTCCCTCGTAGGCCCCCGAGTGGTTGTGCGAACTGCCCAAAGAGCAAGGGGGAGTTCGTCCAACCAGTTATTGCATCGACCTACGAGACCCGTCTTGAGTGAAGATAGGACAAGTTTATTCGCTACTTCAGCTTGCCCATTACCTTGGGGGTAGGCGACAGAAGATTTCCAATGCTTGATCCCTACTCGATTCATCTCTTGTGAGGACCCCGACCCGGAACCTACACGTATCCCGAGCTGGAGCGTCCTCAAACTAACCCAAATTTCAATTAAATTTTAAAACCTTTTATTTAACTTCCAAACATAACATAACCATTTTCAAAATAAGTCTACACCTTTTCACAATGGAGAAATAGTTGACTAACTTAGAAAGTACGAGACTGTTTAGTTACAAAAAGACATCGGTTATAACAATAAATGAAGATTTAATAATACAATTCCCGTAAATGATTTATACTAAAGTACACTTCCTATACCAATCTAATCAAACCCAACAATTCCCAAAATATAACCTCCAAACTCCTTACCGCCCTTACTTGGCCGGTCCACCTGTCTCGGAATCTAAAACAGTAAAAGGGAGAGGGGTGAGAATAAATCTCAGCAAGCTATTATGAATGCAGCAATATGCCATATAAGATGCAACACATAACAAGTTGCACATAACACGTTGGAAAAGCTGTAAACACCTTACATTACCTTGGTTTACCTTTTCCCGTCTGAACAGTAGTCGTACAACATTGGGTATAATAATACTCCAATCTTACAGTGAGCTGCTTAAGCAATACTCACGTCTTATAAGACCCGTTTTTCAGGGAACCAAATAAGACAGTAGCAACTCTGTAAGGCTTTTGGCTCACTACAGATGCTATACCCCAAACTGTGGCCACAGAAGGGGACGGTCACAGGTATAACATAATCCGATCACATTAGGTCACACTTCCATAATTGATCGTATTATGTCATACCCCCAAATGTCAGCTGACTCACACATAATCAAGCACATAATAGATACTTGAATAAATCCACAAAGGGGATAAACAACATAGCAACATGGTAAAATATACTCATGCTCAACCAACATCATAGTGCAACATTTCTTTAACACACTATGCATAAATAAGCAATATAGTCACATGGTAAAATATACTCATGTTCAACCAATAATCAGAGTGCAGCATTTATGTAACACGCTAAGCATAATACAATCCATGAATAAATACTCCAGTAAGATAATGAGATATCATCAACCTATCTTACTTAGTCATTATACAATAATATATGATCTCTATAAGGATCCCAGTTAACTCTACCAAGTTGAAATCATTTCTGTTAAGTTACCAAACCAGGTTAACTAGCATTTTCCAAGTAACATTTAAAGTACTTCCCCAATTCCATTTTGATCACTTAGGATATTAATGTGTAGCCAAAGTATTCTACTTTAATCTAGGTTAAAGAGATTCTATTTCGGTTCGAGTTTGGTTAGGTTTAAACAGCTCTAAATTTGATGTGAAACACCAGGCCAGGGCACGACTCGTCCCCAGGGGCACGACTCGTGCCCATTGCACCTTCCTCTGAATGCCGTCCCTTACGGGGCACGACTTCCTTATAACCCTAGTCACGACTCGTCCCACACCTCGAGGCACGACTCGTGCCACAGGGCACGACTCGTGACCTGAGCCCAGAATCAACATAGAAGCAGAAATCCTTCATCACTTATACCCATTTGTTCCCAACCAAGTTTCCTTTATTTTGTGTAAACCTAGAAAGCTTACTAACTTCATTTTTCACATAATAAATCATTTTAAACCCAAATGTGTTATAATTCTAAGTCATTTATCACATGATTCTCAAGAAACCAACTTTTCAACCAAGTGAGCTTTAATTTGTGAACTTAAAGGAAATTCTAACTTTATTAAATTCACTTTAACTCATTTAATCCCAAAGTATCATTTCCTAATTCTAAATCATTCTCACTTAGATTTCCATCCAATATACTACAAATTTTCAAGATTTCCATTTAATCCAATCCAACCCATTTCTTATACTTCCAAATTTACTTCCATCAACAATAATATCATACTATGTTATTTACCCATTTCTTAACTTCAAAGAAGATTCCAACCAATTTAAACTAGTTCCTTCCATTTCTTTCATTATTTAACACTTCCAAGAACACCCACATTTCCTTATGATCTAAATCAATTCCTTCCCTCCAAGAGAGTTACCAAAGCATCCTATGAGCATTTTAACAACAATAACAACAATAATTATCTCATGAACAATTAGAGAAGAGAAGGGTCATAATAACTCACTTTTGCCAATACAAGAGAAGATGATGATTTTCTAGGCTTGATCAATTCCCTTGGATGAACTACTCACCAAAGGACACTTGGATTTGAATTTGAGCAAGAAATGGTCTTGAAAAGAACTCTTGGAATGGAGGGAGTTCATTAAGCTTCCATGGAAGATGAAGTGAAGAGAAAGAGAAAGAAATGATGGAGTAAGGAGGAAGGAGGGAGGGAGGTGGAGTATAGAATGGATAAAGGAAGAGGGGGCGGCCAAGGGAGAGAAGGGGAGGGTTTTTAGGGAGTTGTCCCCACATCCCAATATTCCCTTAAACTCTTTCAACAATTTAAATAAATTCTCCCCACCCATAACATTTTATTTGTCCATTTTATTACCACTCCAATCTATTACTTTATTTATTTCTAATTATTACTTTTCCTTTAGAACACTATTTATTTCCTTATCATTTTATCCTAATATAAGAAATCAAGTATATAAAAATTGAACACAATATTAATAATAATATTTAAAAGCACACAAAATGATGCCAAATGAGTGCCTAGGGTTAGGGTCGTTACACTCACTTCCCCTTAAAGAAAATTCGTCCCGAATTTGACTATCACTAACCTAACTGATCAACCCGCCTCGGTTACAAGTATACCTCAGACTTTAATTCCAAATAGTCTCTTCAATGTTGTGATTCTCCTTCCAAAGAAATTAAATTTCTAATTCCATTAATAATATGATGTTACCACTTAATGATCCAAGCATACTATGCAAATATCACTAACACGAATTTTCCGATCTCAATGAAAATATAAATAAATAAAGTATTACAACTTAGGTCACCAAATACCTTACAATATCACATTAAAACTTCAAATGGATTAACAAATTTTGGCGCCAATCTACCTTAGGCCTTGCTTCTCTAACCTCAACCCAACAAATTAGAGATCGATATTTTCTTCCCAAACTATGCCTCATACGGTTTTATCTCGATGTTAGAATGATAACTGCTATTATACGCACTTACCACTGGTAACCATACGTACTATTGACCACTAACATCCCTTGTTCATGCCCGTAGCATATCATCAACAACAAGTAATGATTCCTCAACTTTTCACAAGGTTAAACTTAGTAGCATTCCTACCTTCCCAGAGAACCTTCCCGAACGATGTCTATCTAATCCATTTAACACTATGGGTTTAATACAATAGAACTATCCCCTAACATATGTGAGGACTGTAATAATAACATCTCATCAAGCTATATATATAACGAGTAGAAAATACAATTCAACTTTCTATAACAGACCAACATACCCTTCTTTACTTTCAATGTAACTCAATCACAATATCTATAGTGATAATACTCTCAAGTTCAACCTAGAACTCTAAATATTTTAATAATCCTTCTAACGTCAACATTCTATTATCACCATTCAAGGTTCCAATTATGTTCAGGCCTAGTGATAAATCAATATTCAAATCAAATGGTTGGCCGCCCACAACGGAGCCGATCCAACTCCAATACAAAACCAAGTCTACTGCGACTTCCACATTAATAATTCCACAATTTATCAATTATTTCTCGGATCAAAACTTCTAATACAATTAATCACTATAGGGGAACTAGGTTGCTTTTCTACTTGCTTCTGTACGAACTATAACTTTAAAGTAACATGTCTTTCGAAAATTTACAACATTTTTCAGAATTTCAAATGATAATATAAGAAGAGATCCAAAGAGACCCGAATGGTTTACTTAATTAAAACCGGCCCATACCAGTTTTAATTAACTAAACCACTCAGAAATTTCAAAGGATTGATAAGCTAACAAAATAACTCGAGTGATTTAATTATCTACAACCGTCCCATACCAGTGGTAGATAGTCAAATTACTCACGCATTTTAATTTACACAAAAACGGTTTCTTGACCTTATTAAATCAACTACCCCTGAAGGGCACAATTGCTCATACCGAAGTTCGATATACAACCCAAAGTTTTAAAGCACATTTAAAACAATTCTAACATAATATTTTTACTTAGTTGAATTCCTTATAAGAAAACACAATCTCGTAATACTTACTACTATCTTGGATAAATAACACTAAACATTCATTAAGATTATAAACTTGGCAAAGCATCCCCAATTCAATAATTCTTCAAGTTGAATATTCAACGCCTTTACTTAATTTGAGTCATCTACTCCCTACCTTTGATATCGGTATTGTACTTAGCAACAACATATTGTAAACATCTAGTTCCCAATCAAATACCATAATTTCTAAATAAGAAAATATAATTGGAACTCTCATAGATCAATCATTCTCAAATTTCAATTAAACATTACAGTATAATCTAACTTAACTCTCAATAACCATCAACAAACTCAAAATCCGTATAACGTCAATATCTTTCAAGCATCACACTAATCCTTCATATGATTCACGTAACTAAGTCGAACTATAGTATATAATCATCCTAAAGTATCCTGTCTTCCAATAAGATTCATCCTCATTTTCTCAACTAATGATAATCAATTTTCAAAACGAACCATATACATATATTACCAATTTCTGAAGTTGATCCTTTAAGTCACCAATAACTGTATCTATTATACTTCTTCGCATTTACCCTATTTACCTCTCTATAACTAATACACAATCCACAAATCAAAACGGTCATACTATATATAAATGTTGTCTTAAGTATATCTTTAAAGCAAATTTTTATTTGTAATTGTAACACTCAGAAAATTTCATCTAATAACCATTGAGTATCCTACTAGTTTCTAAAATCGGTCATACAAATCGTCAGCAAGTGCTAACGAATACTTATTCTTCACAGTTACCTATTTAAGATCTCTATAACCTTATAATTAACCACCAAGTATCATCTTTCCTCAATATAGTACTAATTTACCTTACGGAGGGTCGCTAAGCTAATTATCTGCTTTATCAAATACTTTCTCAAGATGAGCCATCAAGTCCATCATCCCAATTAGTGTCCTCTATCTAGGAATCCGAATACCAAATTAGTACCTTATAGCAACTCAAAATCTCAATATCTGGTATGATACACGATGAAAACCCATTTTGAAACTCACGTAGAAAACACCACTTAGTCCACTAATAACACATAAGGCAAAGTTATATTATTTCTATAAGGTCTCGTACTCGCGATATTTTATAACTCATATAATCTCACTTAGACTATCACTTCCAATACTAGTCTCATATACCTAGTTTCTACCACGCGACACCAATGTATAAATACTCACGCACGTTATACAACTATAAACTACTCTTAATTAGGTCATATACCTAACCTCAACTAAGAGTTCGCAAATTCATTTACCACTGTACATGAGATAACTTAAGTGTATTTTAAATCAAACATATCGCACAACCCAAATAACCTTCACATTCCTTAGGTCAGACCTTCGACATTTACGCATATGTGACATAATATCAATTAATAATTTATCCGACTCAATTACACTCGAGAGGTAAATCAAACGTAGATAAGGAGACTCGCTTCTTGCGACGGTCCTCCTCAAACACAACAACTACTCAAATAATTCAGTTAATATAACGATGATTCACGGATTGGTAATTCGACCAAATCCACCGGCAATACATGCCCACTTAATCACAACTACTAAGATAATTAAGGATGATTCGAGGTACGACCCCATAGGAGTAGAACCTCCAGCACATAAAACAACTTTTAGGCCAATTATGCACATAAAGATGGAATGTAATGCCACATGAGAACGAATGCACGAGGATTTATAAAAGTATGAACCCTAATTCCTGAGACAGGTAAAATACCTCAAATGATGGTGGGGAAATCTATCTTTCCATAACTCACCCTTCCTTGATTCCTCGGTTGGTCAATATCATTTTCTGTCTTTGAACAAATTCCTGCATAATACTCTCGACGTAAGTTATCACACACTCTCACTCAGCTAGACTCTACCCCGAGAATTCTAACCGAGCTCTGATACCAACTGTGAGGACCCCGACCCGGAACCTACACGTATCCCGAGCTGGAGCGTCCTCAAACTAACCCAAATTTCAATTAAATTTTAAAACCTTTTATTTAACTTCCAAACATAACATAACCATTTTCAAAATAAGTCTACACCTTTTCACAATGGAGAAATAGTTGACTAACTTAGAAAGTACGAGACTGTTTAGTTACAAAAAGACATCGGTTATAACAATAAATGAAGATTTAATAATACAATTCCCGTAAATGATTTATACTAAAGTACACTTCCTATACCAATCTAATCAAACCCAACAATTCCCAAAATATAACCTCCAAACTCCTTACCGCCCTTACTTGGCCGGTCCACCTGTCTCGGAATCTAAAACAGTAAAAGGGAGAGGGGTGAGAATAAATCTCAGCAAGCTATTATGAATGCAGCAATATGCCATATAAGATGCAACACATAACAAGTTGCACATAACACGTTGGAAAAGCTGTAAACACCTTACATTACCTTGGTTTACCTTTTCCCGTCTGAACAGTAGTCGTATAACATTGGGTATAATAATACTCCAATCTTACAGTGGCGCTTAAGCAATACTCACGTCTTATAAGACCCGTTTTTCGTGGAACCAAATAAGACATAGCAACTCTGTAAGGCTTTTGGCTCACTACAGATGCTATACCCCAAACCGTGGCCACGAAGGGGACGGTCACAGTATAACATAATCCGATCACATTAGGTCACACTTCCATAATTGATCGTATTATGTCATACCCCCAAATGTCAGCTGACTCACACATAATCAAGCACATAATAGATACTTGAATAAATCCACAAAGGGGATAAACAACATAGCAACATGGTAAAATATACTCATGCTCAACCAACATCATAGTGCAACATTTCTTTAACACACTATGCATAAATAAGCAATATAGTCACATGGTAAAATATACTCATGTTCAACCAATAATCGAGTGCGGCATTTATGTAACACGCTAAGCATAATACAATCCATGAATAAATACTCCAAAAGATAATGAGATATCATCAACCTATCTTACTTAGTCATTATTCAATAATATATGATCTCTATAAGGATCCCGGTTAACTCTACCAAGTTGAAATCATTTCGTTAAGTTACCAAACCAGTTAACTAGCATTTTCCAAGTAACATTTAAAGTACTTCCCCAATTCCATTTTGATCACTTAGGATATTAATGTGTAGCCAAAGTATTCTACTTTAATCTAGGTTAAAGAGATTCTATTTTCGGTTCGAGTTTGGTTAGGTTTAAACGGCTCTAAATTTGATGTGAAACACCGAGGCCGGGCACGACTTCGTCCCCAGTGGCACGACTCGTGCCCATTGCACCTTCCTCGAATCTGTCGTCCCTTACGGGGCACGACTTCCTTATAACCCTAGTCACGACTCGTCCCACACCTCGGGCACGACTCGTGCCACGTGGGCACGACTCGTGACCTGAGCCCAGAATCAACCTAGAAGCAGAAATCCTTCATCACTTATACCCATTTGTTTCCAACCAAGTTTCCTTTATTTTGTGTAAACCTAGAAAGCTTACTAACTTCATTTTTCACATAATAAATCATTTTAAACCCAAATGTGTTATAATTCTAAGTCATTTATCACATGATTCTCAAGAAACCAACTTTTCAACCAAGTGAGCTTTAATTTGTGAACTTAAAGGAAATTCTAACTTTATTAAATTCACTTTAACTCATTTAATCCCAAAGTATCATTTCCTAATTCTAAATCATTCTCACTTAGATTTCCATCCAATATACTACAAATTTTCAAGATTTCCATTTAATCCAATCCAACCCATTTCTTATACTTCCAAATTTACTTCCATCAACAATAATATCATACTATGTTATTTACCCATTTCTTAACTTCAAAGAAGATTCCAACCAATTTAAACTAGTTCCTTCCATTTCTTTCATTATTTAACACTTCCAAGAACACCCACATTTCCTTATGATCTAAATCAATTCCTTACCTCCAAGAGAGTTACCAAAGCATCCTATGAGCATTTTAACAACAATAACAACAATAATTATCTCATGAACAATTAGAGAAGAGAAGGGTCATAATAACTCACTTTTGCCAATACAAGAGAAGATGATGATTTTCTAGGCTTGATCAATTCCCTTGGATGAACTACTCACCAAAGGACACTTGGATTTGAATTTGAGCAAGAAATGGTCTTGAAAAGAACTCTTGGAATGGAGGGAGTTCATTAAGCTTCCATGGAAGATGAAGTGAAGAGAAAGAGAAAGAAATGATGGAGTAAGGAGGAAGGAGGGAGGGAGGTGGAGTATAGAATGGATAAAGGAAGAGGGGGGGGCCGGCCAAGGGAGAGAAGGGGAGGGTTTTTAGGGAGTTGTCCCCCACATCCCAATATTCCCTTAAACTCTTTCAACAATTTAAATAAATTCTCCCCACCCATAACATTTTATTTGTCCATTTTATTACCACTCCAATCTATTACTTTATTTATTTCTAATTATTACTTTTCCTTTAGAACACTATTTATTTCCTTATCATTTTATCCTAATATAAGAAATCAAGTATATAAAAATTGAACACAATATTAATAATAATATTTAAAAGCACACAAAATGATGCCAAATGAGTGCCTAGGGTTAGGGTCGTTACATCTCTGCTTCGAAGGTTTGGGAGAATTGTAAGTCTTTGTCAGATACTATAGCTCGAGGAAAACCAAATCGACACCAGATGAAATCATGAATGAAGTTGATGGCGTTTTCCTCTGTGATGCGAGCTAGCGGCTTGGCTTCAACCCACTTGGTAAAGTAATCAATTGCCACGATTGCGTACTTACAATTCCCACGGGCGGGTGGGAAGGGTCCAATTAAGTCGACGCCCCACATGTCAAATGGCCAAGCTGCAATCAACGGGGGTTTGCTCAGTCATAGGCAGATGAGGTAGGTTGGCAAACCTTTGGCATTTGTCACACTGCTGCACAAAGTCATGGGTGTCTGCTCTCATGTGTGGCCAGTAGTACCCCAAAGTGATCAACTTGTCGGCTAGAGTCCTGGCCCCCGGGTGTCCACCACAAATCCCACTGTGTACTTCATGCATCAGCATAGTGATCTCTTGAGGGTGGATACACTTTAATAGCGGTCGAGTGTAGGATCTTATGAATAGCTCGCCTCCTTGAATAACGTACCTCGGAGCTTTCTTTTTGACAGCTCGAGCTTTCTTCTTGTCATCAGGCAGCTCGCCACTTTCTATGTACGCCTTCATTTCTTCGATCCAGCATTTCTCAGAAATCCAATTTCTTGAGGGGTCTTCTATGCATTGAATTTTGACCCTTTCATAAGCTGGGCTCTCAAGATAAGAGATAGGCTCTTCGTGCGGCTCGTCCGACGTAGCTAGCTTTGAGAGTAAGTCGGCTAACTCATTGTCTTCTCGACCAATCCTTTGGATCTCCCAGAATTCCAATCCCTTCACCAATTCCTTCACCAGGTCCCAGTACTTGACTAAGGTGGAGTTTAGCACCTCATACTCGCCTCTGACTTGGTTGACTATTAATTGAGAATCACAGTATGCCATGATTTTAGTCGCACCAAAGCACTTGGCATACTCTATGGCTGCTACCAGGGCTTCATACTCACTTTGATTGTTGGATGCATCGAACTTGAACCTTAGTGATTCCTCATACACGGTCCCAGGACTACGGCTCAATCAAAACAATCCCGGCTCCACTACATTTTTGTAGGCGGCCGTCAGAGTAGACCTTCCAGCAATCGTCGGGTAAAGTAATGGTGAAATTTAAGGACTACTCGACTCTTTCCCTTTGGTTTTCTCCTTTTGAGCTCGCTGCTCGCTGTCCTCCTTGGTGAACGTAAGCTCGACCAAGAAATCTGCTAGAGCTTGAGCCTTCAACACCTTTCGAGGTTGATACTCGATGTCAAATTCCGCAAGGGTAATTGACCAATTGAGCAAGTGACCTGAACTTTCTGGTTTGTGCAATATTTTTCTCAAGGGTGCATTCGTGAGCACCACAATAGGATGAGCCAAGAAATAAGCTCGCAGCTTCCTTGAAGCTACGACTAAAGCATAAGCGACCTTCTCAGCGTTGTAGAATCTGCCCTCTACATCTGATAGGGCCTTGCTGACGTAGTAAACAGGTTTTTGAAAACCTTCCTCTTCTACGACCGGGAGGCTGCACCCAGCGACTTGTCTCCGCGAGACGGATACACGAATAAGGTTTCACCAGTGGTCGGGCTGCTCAATAGTGGAGGAGTAGCAAGGTATTCTTTAAGTTGTTGGAACGACGAATGACATTCGGCCGTCCACTCAAAGTTTTTCGTCCCCCTCAATGATTTGAAGAAGGGGAGAGACCTTTCAGCCAACTTGGATATAAAGCGACCTAAGGCTGCCACCCTGCCATTAAGTCGCTGCATCTCCTTTATGCTTGCTGGCTCCTTCATCTCGACTAGAGCCTTGATTTTCTTCGGGTTAGCTTCTATACCCCTCTGGGACACCATGAATCCAAGGAACTTGCCAGCTGCTACTCCAAAGACGCACTTGCTAGGATTGAGCTTCATGTCGTTTGCTCACAGATTGACGAATGTTTCTTTTAGGTCGACCACGTGACGTTCGGCCTTAGTTTTGATGACCATATCGTCGACGTAGGCTTCCATGTTTCGACCAATCTGTGAAGCAAAGACTTTGTTCACCATCCTTTGATAAGTCGCCCCTGCATTCTTCAATCCAAATGGCATCATGTTATAGCAGTAGATGTCTCCAGCTGCTTGGAAGGCTGTTTTCACAATGTCGTCCTCGTGCATCTTTATCTGGTGGTAACCCGAGTAAGCATCCAGGAAGCTGAGGGCAGAGTGGCCAGCAATGGAATCAACAAGTTTGTCGATTCTGGGAAGGGGATAGCTATCCTTTGGGCAGGCAAGGTTTAGAGTGGTGAAGTCGACGCACATTCTCCATTTGCCATTTGCTTTCTTCACCATGACCACGTTGGCCAACCAAGTTGTATGAGTGGCCTCTTTAATTATACCTGCACTCAAAAGTTTTTGTACCTCAGCTTTTATGGCCTCTTCCTTATCACGAGCAAAGCTTCTCAATTTAAAGTCTGGGCTTTATAGTCGGGTTGACCTCAAGCCTATGAACGGCGACCTCTTCCTTGATTCCCCTCATATCTTCTACTCGCCATGCGAAGACATCATTACTCTCTTTGAGTAACTCAATGATTTCTAGCCTTTCTTCAGCAGACAATTGTTTCCCAATCTGAATCTTTTGGTCGGGGTAGGAAGGGTTGGTGATTACTGATTCTAGCTCGTCCACGGGCTCCAGCTCTGGACCATCTCTGAACTGCAGGGTCTCAATGATGATCTCCCTGACCCTTTATCTCTCCTTGGCCCCCAGGTGTGGAGCTTCTTCAGCTATCATATCATCCAGCTTATCTGCGACCTCACTAGTGGTGGTGGTGGCCCCCGAGTTATTGTCGATCTGGAGGCATAGGTCGCCTATGATGACTTGGTCGACCATAACTATGTCTGGATCGACCGCTGTGACTTCGGAGTGACGTGTCGGCTTAGCCATGACCTCGTCACTTGAGCGATAGGTCGACTCTTCCACATTGGTGATCGTAGATAGGCGGGTAGTTTTGGTGACTGACTGAGACAGCTTTAAGTAACCATCTGCCGTCTCAATCTCTAGTTCCCTCTTCTTTCTTTCTCGAAGAACATGATCCAGGTAGGCTCGAGATGTGCCTTGTACACAGCCTACTCCAGCAGGTGTAGGAAACTTGACTCGCTGGTGGGGGATTGATGCCACCATTCCAAGCGCGACCTGACCAGGAATACCAAGTATAGCAGCATAGTCACTGTTCACATCTATCACAATAAATTGTACCTTCGATACGACCCTGTGGGGGTATTGGCCTAGGTCGACGTCAAGCTCAATCTGGCCTTTGGCATCAACTCGATGGTTGGTGAAACCTTCCAATCTGCCATCATATCTTTCAAGTTGCTCGTTAGAAAGACCCATCTCCTAGAATGTCTTGTAAAACAAGATGTCTTTGCAGGCCCCCGTGTCGACTAAGAGTCTGCTCATCGTACATCCGTCGATTAGACCTGGGATGACGAGAACTTGCTCCCTAGCCGCCATATTAGTTGCCAGTTCGTGGGGGTAGAAGCTGATCACCTCATCCCTGACATCTCTCCTTGGAGGCACATGTGGGGCTTTATTGAGCTGAAAGATTTTATGCTTGATGGATGTGTTGCTAGCCTGCTCTGTAATGACCCCCAAATTCAATCTAGGTTGCCTTGGTCCTTGCTGTCCACCTGCTGGCTGCTCGCCTCCACCAGCTTGAGGCCTTTTCACATATGCGTCGAGCCTTCCCTGGTTGACCATTCTTTGGATGATACGCTTCAAGCCCAAGCAATCCTCCGTGAGATGTCCCGTATCTTTGTGGTAATCACAGTACTTGCTATTGTCCCTTCTGAACTTGTTGCCTGGGTTCATTGGGGTAGGTGGAGCCAACTCGACTGCATTCATTATTTCTGTTCGACTCACCGTTAAGGGAGTGAAAGCCTCAGGCACCTTCTCTGTCGCCCTAGTCCTGTTCTTGCCATTCTTATTGTTACCTCCATTTTTGTTGGAGTCTTTCTTGTCATCAGCGGCCTCCACCTTGGGGCTCTTCCCATTCTTCTTTTCCTTTCTCTCCTCGGCTAATGCGACATTATAAACTTTCTCAAACAACTCCTGTCTAGTAGTGACTGTACGAACCGTCAGCTCATAATCCATGTCTTCCGAGGAAATACCATTTCGGAAGCAATTGATCACCTCCCTGTCAGTGAGATCTTCCTCAATTTTATCAACCATCTCCTTAAACTTGGTAAAGTAGCTCATTGAGCTTTCATTTTTTGCTTGCACCAAGTTGTTTAGATCGGTGACAGTCACCTTTCGAGCTCCAGCTGTTGAGAAGCGATCTAGGAATTTTGTCCTGAAACACGTCCAGGTGGAGATGCTACCAGCTGCCAAACCATTGAACCAAGTTAGGGCTGCTCCCGTGAGTGTGCTTATGAGGGCTTTGCACATATTGTCGTCCTCATTGGCGACAAAGCACATTGTGGCTTCCAGGTGCGCTATATGACTCTTTGCATTGGTTGCCCCTAAGTACTTTTCTAGGAGGGGCAATCTAAAACCAGCAGGAGGTCGACTGTCAATCAGGTCCTTGGATAAGGGTCGAAGAGCAAAGTCAATTCGTTTGACCTTTCCATTATCCTTTTTCTTCTCATCCTCCCATTGTTCGAACTTCTTTTTCATCAACAACCATTCCCTAGCGTCGGGTCTGTCATCTCCTGCAGGGGGAATGACATTAGTCCTCTGACCCTCACTTTTGGGGGGAGTTACCTGCCTGCTTCTCCTATCTATGTGAGAAGGAACCCTTTCTGATCGAATTGGTGACCTATGTCTGTCATCTCTTGGTGGCGACCTGCGTCTTTCATCTCTGAGAGGCAACCTGCGCCTATGTTCTCCGGGTGGCGACCTGCGCCTTTCCTCCCTTATAGGCGACCTGCGCCCATTCTTGTCCCTATGAGACTGTGATCTTTGTGTCCTGGCAGGCGAACCACGTCGGCTTCGGTTGGCTTCTAAGTGCGTCCTAAAATCTGACTGAGCCTCCTGCTCCCTATTCCTGGTGAGGCTAGCCCTTAGGTCGTTGCTTGGCACATGAATGAGGGATGGAACCCGCTGCACTATCCTGTTATCGCCGTTCTGTCCCATGGTTTCATTAGGCCTAGTACTCCTGGCCTGTTCCCTGTTGGAAATTTGAGAGGGACCCACCCTCTCTGACCTTCTATCCGCCTGCTCAGCCTCCTCCATGGCCAATAACTCGGCTAGAATCTGGGCTCGCTCCAACAGCATTTCCTTTCTACTCAATGGGTTGGATGAGGGACCTGCCCTATTTCCAACATTCAAATGAGCAGTTGGACGCTTAGGAGGAGGTGGAACTCCTTGTCCCTCCATGTGTCGTTTCCCTCCTCTCGTATCGGGCAATCCTCTGCCATCAGCAACACTGGTAGAGCGCGTTGCTCTACCATGAGGGCGATTTGGTGGGGGAGGAGGCAGATTTGTGTTTTCAGCATTTGCATTTGCATTGTTGTTTGCTTATTCGTGCCCGAGTGAGGCCTCAGATACATGTCCGTCTGAAGTCACCATTGTTGTAGGGTGAGAAAAATTTCGAGGTCAAGCTAAAGCACGTTTCCCGGCAATGGAACCAAACTGATGCCGCAAGAAAAGTGCTTATCAATCTTCCTCCACGTGGCGGGGTGATCACTGGCTCCTTGACCTGAAATCAGAACCCACGACTAGCCGGATGTGTCTCCGGCTTAGACCCTCGGGCGTGAGAGTAAGTATTTGATGATTGGAGAGCTAAAAAGTACTGAATAATAAAATTCTAACAACAAAATAGCAGTTACCTTTGCACCATTGGTAGTGATGAAATATTTATAGGTAATGACCGTTGTATATTTGGTGGTGCTATATGAGCTCCGAGATTTTAGCGGCAGTTATTAGAAATGTGAATGTGCCTGTAACGGTCCCTGATTTATAGGGATGCGGTTATGGAAAGACTTAACCCACGTGCGTCCACATCAGTTAGCTCGACGCTTGTTGATTAGGTCGAGGTCGCCATTTGGCGAATGGTCGACCTGACTGGCGGGTAGAGTGTGGATCGTACCCGTATTAGAGTTTGGATCATTAGGCCGAACTAAGTTAGGTCGGGACACAGCGGTCGGACAATGAACTTAGTCGGCTTGATACATGAGATGGGCTTTGGGCCATGTACTGATTGGGCCTAGCCCACTGGATATGCTGAGACAATAGTTGCTTTGAGGATTGGGCTTTATTTGCTTGGCCCATCTCGACACTTTTGGTATGTTCAAGCACATTGTCCTTGAAGCTTGCTCAACACGAAACTCCAACGGCTATCTTCATCCCAAGGATATAAATAGACCTTGTGTTCAAGCATGAAGATAACAAGATAGCTTGAGTTAAAAGAGACGTCAAAATTATCAAAGTGTTGAAGCTCATCATCTCCAGATTTCTTTGAATCTTCAAACACTTACAAGCCTTCAAGATTATCCAACCCAGAAAATCTCTCAAGCCCTTTTGTAACACCATAGATTCATCAAGCTCTCTCTTTATCATTATAAAGAGCTCTTGAATCTTGCACACACACACATACACTGGTTATTGTCTAGGATTAGCTTCATAGAAAAAGATAGTTAGATTTGAGATTCTAAATTTGTATTCCTTTGTAATAGCTACTCAAATCAAATATACTATCTCCATTAGAAAATCCAAGACTAACCATCTTGGTAGAGGACGTAGATCTTTAACGATTGAACCTCTCCAAATATCTTGTCATTACTTCCTGCACTTTACTTTTGTGTTCTTAAAGTTCTTCTATCATTTCTTGTGTTTGATCTTCAATTGCATCCAACACCATATTTAATTGTGTTTATAGTACAAATCTGCCTAAGCCTATTTTCAACCTTGCGGTCGACCACACTCTCACTTTTGCGGTCGACCACACTCCCCTTTTACTACTAAGCTTTTATACTTAGAAACTTCCGCTGTGCATATTACTAAGCTTGAAAGTTGGTTTTTACTTAACCACACTTTCAGCCCAAGTAAGCCAAGGTTGAATTTTCAAAAAGAGTAGAAAATTTTATACAGCTATTCACCCCCCCCCCTCTAGCTATTTTCATACTCTTGTTGCACCTTTGGGACCAACAGAGGGCCTCTTGAACTCTGCCGATATCACGAAAAAGGATTAGCGACAACACTGGGTAAGGACCCTTCTCAATCTTCCCTTCGTCCATGAGCTTTTGAATGAACACTTTCAGGGGAGTGCAATCATTGGTGTCGTGGCCTGGATACTGGTGATAGAGGCAAAACTTGCTAGTGTCCAACTTGGGACTGCAACGAACATGCATATAATTCACCAACGGTTGGACAAGTCCTCCGCTTGCTAAGATTTCAAAGAATTCCTCTATAGGCATCCCCACATCATTAAAGCGCTGCTTTTCTCTCTTCTTCTGAATCATCTTTGGTGGCGACTCGGGTGTTGGCACCTTTTGCCGAATGGGAGCCATGGTGGGAATGGAGGACATTTGATTCCAAGGCAGGGCCCTAGCAGTCCAGTACGGAGTTGTTTCTGAATACTGACCCTGCATCAGCGACGAGCTGAAAGCATAAGAGGAACCCATCAGTGATTGAGAAAACCCTCCTTGAGGTTGAAGCTGATTAGCAGGAAACGGTAGAAGTTCATCCTGGCTGAACTGATTCCTGGAGCGAGGATGCAGACCCTGATACTGGGTGTTACCCTGGAAGTGAGGACCATGGACTCGACCTCGCTCGATACTGAGAACCCGGAAGCAACAAACCTTGACTGTTTGGAAGTTGGGACCCAAACTGGCTTAGAGGCGCAGAAGCTCCGGGAACTGGTGAGAAGGCCAAATCATGGAAGGTCAGTCGTGGTCCTCCCACTAAACCAAAACTTTCCTGTGGGCTTGACTGCACACCATGACTCGAAACTTGAGTTGGACGAAATGTTGGAGCAAGGGGAGGAAGGGAGACATTCCTGGTCTTGACATCAAACTCATTGGCATCGGTAACCTCCGCATAAGCCCCATCAGCACGTCGGATCATTGCAATACCACGGCTTCTCATTGTTTCCACCAACGTGGAATGTGCTGCCTCTTTTCTAGCTTTAGCGGCTTGAATGAGTAACTGGGCCTCACGCCCTCTAACTAGAGCAGTTACCAAATTAGCCCTCATCTTTTCCATCAACATATCATGCATGCCTTGCTGAACCATGGCAGATGAACCCTCAAATTGAGTAGTCATACTCTTTTCCGCACTGGGCATCTCTGAAATTGAAACGGCTGCAAACTCTGCTGACACTGCAACTGCCTCAAGACACGAGCTAAACGAACACTGGGAGCCGGAGCGCACACCCAACTTGCCGTAACTATGAGAGGAGAGAGCGAGTATAAGGCGGAGGATAGAGACTTTGAGATAGTATGGGAGAGGGGGGAATACCCGCTGATGTAGACATTCTGAAGACTGGTGTTGAAGGAAACGACTGTACTGACGATGCACTTGATTCTTCCCAACTGACAAGTCGATGTCCCAGTACCCGAAACCAAGCTTTGTGAGGGGCAATGGTGGAAAGACACGAGGGTTCAGATATTTGGGAATGAAGGAGGGTAGGTGTTTGGGCTTTGGGCTCATGCAACATGCCATTATTCGTTCTCGTTTACTTGAACGTGTTTTATTAAAACCTAAGCGGTTGGAAAAGATTGCTCTTCTTTTTCGCCGACTAGTCTAAGTCCTGGATCAGTGGGTCCCATCACTACGCTACAGACCCTCAACCTGTAACCTCGAACAAGGGTTCCGTAGGGCAAGCGGGTCCCACCGATCGAAAAGAAAAACGATCCTAAAGTCTGGCGGGTAATCGAGTCTTAACGCATATTCAATGTAAATTACGGGCAAAGCCGACGTCGAGAGTCAAGATCGAGTCGAGGGGCTCGACGAAAAGTCGGCATGGCTTTGATTGATAAATGTCCATAATTGATCTTGACCCGTCGTCAGATAGGCCGTAATTAGACATGGCATAATCGTTAATCCTTGATGACTCAGTGTCATGCCGGAAGTCGGTGCATAAGTTGTGCAAGTCAAAGTCAAAGTCAAGGCGCCAGTCAAGATTTGGTCAAAGTTCATGACGGAAAACCGGCATGACCTCGACTGATTAGGGTCTCCGAAGGATGTTGACTTGGCGTGTCGACTAGGGTTTGACTGGCACGGTGTATACACAGACATGGCATGACACGGACCAAACCAAAAACCAACCGAGTCTCGGACAAAGTGGGTCACGGACGAGTGCATGGTCGACACAAGGCTCCAAGGGATATTTTGGTAGTCCCGTGCTCGCACCGAGAGGCGTAGTAAGGCCAAACGGGCTGCTACTAGAATTTTCCTGGGTTAAGGACGTAGTGTGCAGTGTAAGGTCAAGTGCGCGTAGTGTGCGGCAGTCTAAATTATTTTTCTGAGTAAAATAGAAATTTTCACATGTGTCTTAAGAGCATGATACATGCAAAAGATTTTGAAAATGATTTTTTTTTTGATTTTTTTTTGAAATTCTTTTTGAAATGTTTTTTTGAAAGCAAATAAACACATAAGCACATAAGCACGAAATTCAAACAGTTAAGGAAACGGGTCCGACAGTCAAAATTTTGACTTTTCTGAGGCGGACAAAAGATAACAACGCGAAACGGGGGAAACAAACACACACACACACATACAAATGGTTTCAAGTGCCGGGACGGAAGTTTGACCCACAAAAGCTTTCCTCTTTTTTTTTTATAAAATGATACCGGTACGTGGCTTTGTTAGACCATAATTTATCCCAAGCCTCGGGTTAGGAAGCGGTACAGGAAGTTTAATGGTTTCCACCTATATACCAAATACCATCTTTTTTTTTTTTATTATTATTTTTTTTTTTTTACAAAAAAAGGTAAAACTTATTTTTAAAGTCCCCAGCGGAGTCGCCACCGTGATGATGCCACGATTATTTGTTAATCAAACGAAGTCGCCACGCCGTTTTTAGTTTAAGGGCCAAAACTTTGAAAAATGCCCGAAAATGAGAGAAGTGAGTTCGGAGGTCACGTTACACTCCGGGAAGAACGATTAGCACGTTCACCCGGAATGCCTCGTAAAACGAGTCTTTCAAACTTGAAACCATTTGTATGTGTGTGTGTGTGTGTTTTGAAAAAGGGATATTCTGGAAATAAAAGTTTTGACCGGACTGGACTGAAATTAATCAAAATAATGTGCTTTTGTGAGTGAAAAATGACTGAAAACAAAAATATATGCCAATGTCATTCATGTCCGCGCGGATCAGGACGAGGCTCAATCCTGTCCGCGCGGATAAGGCAGTAGAGTTTATTTTTGGCAGCTTTCCAGTCTGATTCTGTAATTTCCAGAAAGTCAACTGGATTTACAGGATCAGAACTGGAGTTGCAACAGAAAATGTCAAATAAAAACATTTTTGGATTTTGCATCCATGCTTGTCCCCACTTTCCTTAGGCTTTGATTAGTGATCACTAAACATGATTAGTGGTGATCTACTATATCAAGCCATCATTAGGGTACGTTAGGACTTCAAAGCATTTCATTTGCTTGGGATGAGGGGATTTGACATAAAATAAAGGTTAATGCATGAAAATGGAATTTAGGTTAAGGGTGTATCAACTTTAGAGTGGATTTCTAAGGTGGTCATTAAGATGACCATCCTTGAAATCTTTGAACTCAATGTATCAACTTCACCCTTTTTGTAACCTAATTTGTGAGTCTTAAGGATGTTCATCCATGGAAATGGTTCCAAGGTGAACATCTTAGACTAAGAAAAAACATTTACAAGAAAGTAAACAATTTGGACCATTTAGTGTGATCATCCATGGAGATGAACTCCAAGGTGACCACATTTTTAGGTCAAGTAGGCAAGTAATAAGCAAAAGCTAGTTAATGTAAAAGGGACAAAAGGGAATAACATAATAAAAGATGTAGATCTTCATGGAAGACCATCCATGGAGATGAACTCCATGGAGATCTTCCTAGATCCAAGGACTATGGGAGTTGGGATCAACAATTAATTAAGCAACAAGTGAATGAAACAAGTAGATAAGCAAGATTTAATGAAGATGATGCTTGAACAAAGAATAAGTTTAGTGGAAAAGAAGGAGGGTTTTACCAATGGTGACATCCCATCTTCTTGAATTAGAGTTTTGACTTGAGGAGTATCAAGATTTGGTGTTTGAATTTGTGTTTAGGGCTTGTGTTTGAGAGATTTCAAGGCTTAGAAGTGATTTGGTAGTGGATTTGAGGTTGGATTTGGTGTTAAATTGGAGTTGTGGGAGTGTTTAAGGCTGTTTTGAGGTGGGATTTCGGCATAGTAACAGTAGGGAATGATGTTTGTTGTTGTTAAAACTGAAGGAGAAAGACTGAATTTATAATTTGTCTGGAGCGTCATTCTTGTCCGCGAGGACAAGATCGAGCCTCATTCTTGTCCGCGCGGACAAGATCGACGGCGATGCGATTTTGCGAGAAAAATTTGTTTTGGTTTGCTTGCATTTAATGAAAAGTTGGTCAATTTCTTGGAAATGACTCTTCCCAGCGAGATCCAACCTATTTTTGTTGTTCCTTTAAGGTCCTTCCTTGTTTAAATTGCCTTAGGAAGTGATCAAAATGCCCTTAAATGTTTATTTGACGTGAAAAACGTTAAATTGGGCTGAAGAAACATTGGCGGTTCAGATTGGGACACTTACACTAAGTAAACTAAATCTTTACACAACGGTATAATACACAAAAATATTCCTAAATAATAGGAACATATTCTAACCAAAAAGTAGAGATAGTGGAGGAGGTGTTGTGAGCCTAAAAAAATACACACTCCGTCTCATACGACTTAGGACAATTTGCTATTTTTGACATCCCACTCGACTTGATACGTCTCAAAATAACAAGTTTATATTATTTTGATATTCAAATATTCAATGAGATCTACTTGTCAAAATAACAAGTTTATATTATTTTGATATTCAAATATTCAATGAGATCTACTTGTCATATTCCAACAACAATTCTCTTACTATTATTTCTATTCATTTTCTCTCATATTTTACTTTTAATATTTACAATACCTTCTCCACTCATTCTCTATTTTCTTATTATAAAAGTATTTCTTAATTTTTCGTGTTGAGATAAAAAAATTTAAGTCAGATGGAATGAAGGGAGTAAAATAGAAAAGAAAATGAGTCAGATGAATAATAATATTATTATAATGAGTATGATAAATAAGTCTTATTTAATATTAAAAAAATTACACACTCACATGAGCCTAAAGGAGGAGTACATGTTAAATTAGCTTATTGTCATGTAATGCGTTTGACAATCATTCAATTATGGATCAATAGTATTTGAATAAAAAACCATAAATATAAAATAAATACTCTCTCCGTCCCAACTTAAAAGCCACAAATTTTCTTTTTGGGCGTCCCATTTAAAAAGGCATTTTCCTAAAAAGGAAACCTTAAATCACTATTATCTTCACTCATTCTCTCTCCTACTTTACTTTTACACTCACAACATTTTCTTTCTTACATCACCTCCCACTCATTCTCTCTCCTATTTAATTTTTCATACTCACAACATTTAAACTTTTTCTCTTTCCTACATCACATTTTTTATTTTGCATGCCCTCTCCATTTTGTGGCTTTTGAGTTGGGACGGAGAGAGTATTTTTTTTTACGGATTAGAAGCAGAGAAAATAATAATTCCCAATTTGGTGAGTTTGCAAGTGTGCAACTAGTCGCGTCGCTTGGATACCACAAAGGTCAATTTGTCTGATTCATTTATTAAGCCTAGCTACCTATTAACAAAGTAGATAAGACCTGACTTAACTTTCCTACATTTCCTTTTCATTTTATGGATTAAAGTGTCTCGAAAAATTTGAATCAGTTTAACATTGCAACTCAATCTAATTTTAAATATTCCCTTTGTCCCGGATCTTTGTGCCTAGTTTGACTTTTTACGTAAATTAAGGAGAGCGTATTATATTGAAAGTGTTGTGAATGTGAAAATAAAGTAGGAAAGAGAATGAGTGGAGAGAATAGTAAATTATAATGGTGTTGTGAGTATTAAAATAATGTAGGAGAGAGAATGAGTGGAGGGAATAGTAAAGATTCCTTTCCATTTTAGGAAATGTGCACGTAGGTTTGGGACGCCCAAAATGAAAAGTGTGCACATAGGTATGAGACGAAGGGAGTATAATTTTATATATATTTATTAATTTTAAAATTATTATTGTTTCATTTTTGAAAATATTAATAACAATTTTATAATTATATAAAAATATGTAGATTTTCATAAAATTATGATCAATATTACATTGAATTGATTATAGAAATCAGAATGAAATAAACTTTCCGTGCCCCGAATGTAGAAGAAAGTACTCTTTCGTCATAATAACAAGACTAAGGCTCCGTTTGTTTCAGGGAAAATGATTTTCGAAAAATGATTTCCTGAAAAATATTTTTCGAAAAAGGAAAACGTTTTTCGAAAAAATGAAGATGTTTTCCGAAAAATGACTTTCAGAAAATGATTTCCTGAAAAATGTTTTCCGAAAAAGGAAAACGTTTTTCGGAAAAATGAAGATGTTTTTCGGAAAATTATTATTATTATTATTATTATTATTATTATTATTATTATTATTATTATTATTATTATTATTATTATTATTATTATTATTATTATTATTATTATTATTATTATTATTATTATTATTATTATTATTGAAGTAGGAGAAGGGTTATGAGAGGAAAGAAGTGAGTGGATATGGCAAGTGGGACTCATAATTTAAATGTGTGAAAGAGAAAAGTTAGTGGGTATAATAGAATATTAATAAATCTTTTCCATTTTAGGAAATGTGAAGCATCTACTGGGACACCCATTTGGGTAAAAGGTGAAGCTTCGGACGGAACGGATGGAGTATATGATTAAGAAAAAGCTGTGGAGAAATTGTTGTAAATATACTCCCTCCGTCCCAGATCAAGATTCTTTGGGTGAGATTTCACGCTTCTTAAGAAAAAAAATTTAAAAATGAATAAAAAATTGTAAGTGAGTAGAAGATTAGAGGAGAGAAAATGTAAAAGTTAAATGTGTGGTAGGGAATAGTAGTTAATGATTGATTTTTTTGAAGGGAGAATTACCAATGGATCCTTCAAAATCAAGTCAAATGATCAATAAGGACACACATTATGGAAAGGGAGAATTACCAATGGATCCTTCAAAACCAAGTCAAATGATCAATAAGGACACACATTATGAAAATCAACCAGCTAATCCAATGTCCCAAATCAATATTGCCATGAGATCCAACAATCATCTAGTACTTGATAAATACACAAACATACACTCATGCAACATAAAAGGGACAACTGTCGCTGTCCCTTTCTCCCCCTATATTTTCGTTTTTTTTTCTCCTCCCAAAATTTTAAAATTTAATATCTTAAGATCTAGAACTCAAAAAAAAATCCGAGACCATTGTATTATTTGTATCGTCAAAACGAATCAAACTAGCAGCATCAACATACTCCCTCCGTCCCGCGATTATATAAAATTTTTGGCCCGGCACGGAGATTAAGATAAAAAGTGATAAAGGTAATGTGTTGTGAGTGTAAAAGTAAAATAGGAGAGAGAATGAGTGGAGATAATAATAAATTTAAAAAGTGTTGTGAGTAGAGAGAAGTGGGTCCCATTTCCATTTTGGGAAATTATTGATTATTGTGGGACGCCTAAAAGAAAAATTTTTCGGTATTATTGTGGGACGGAGGGAGTATATTTTAGAGCAATATGAGATTATTTGATATATTTGTTAAGTTCACAGTTATTAAGTTCACAGTTGTTAAGTTCACATTTGTTAATTCACAGTCGTTTTTTTATCTTTTATGGCTCTCTTTTTGTAATTTTATGAGATTATTTGACATATTTGTTAAGTTCACAGTTGTTTTTAATTAACTTCACAGTTGTTTTAGTTAAGTTCACAGTTATTTTTAGAATTTTATAGCCTTTATTTTTGAAATTTTATGAGATTATTTGACCAATTTGTTAAGTTCATTGGTTTTTTTTTAAGTTCACAGTTGTGTTAGTCCCTTGTGGCCTCTATTTTTGCAATTTTATGAGATTATTTGACATTTTTGTTAAGTTCACAGTTGTTTTTAATTAAGTTCACAACTGTTTTAGTTAAGTTCACATTTGTTTTTAGAATTTTATAGCCTATATTTTTGCAATTTTATGAGATTATTTGACCTATTTGTTAAGTTCACTGTTGTTTTTTGTTAAGTTCACAGCTGTTTTAATCTTTATGGCCTCTAAAACAAATGTAAACTTAATTAAAAACAACTGTGAACTTAACAAAAATGTCAAATAATCTCATAAAATTGCAAAAAGAGAGCCATAAAAGATAAAAAACGACTGTGAATTAACAAATGTGAACTTAACAACTGTGAACTTAATAACTGCGAACTTAACTAGAACAACTGTGAATTTAAAAAACGACTGTGAATTAACAAATGTGAACTTAACAAATGTGAACTTAACAACTGTGAACTTAATAACTGCGAACTTAACTAGAACAACTGTGAACTTAACAAATATATCAAATAATATCATATTGCTCTAAAATATATGTTGATGCTGCTAGTTTGATTCGTTTTGACGATACGAATAATACAATGAACTCGAAATTTTTTTTTTGAGCTCTAGATCTTAAGATATTTAATTTTAAAGTTTTGGGAGGAGAAAAAAAATGAAAATAGAGGGAGAGAAAGGGACAGCGACAGCTGTCCCTTTTATGTTGCATAGGTGCCTTTATAAAAAATGGGGTGTCATTATAAATCGTGTACCTGGTGGAATTTCTTCAAAATGTGTGTCCTTATTGGTTGTTTTCATTAGAATGAGGGACTATTTGATAATTGCCCCTTTTAGAAATCAACCAGCTAGTCCAATGTCCTAAATCAATATTACCATGAGATTCAACAATCATTTAGTACTTGATAAATACACAAACATACACTCGTGCAATATATCGTTGTCCCTTTCTCTCCCTCTATTTTCGTTTTTTTTCTCCTCCCAAAACTTTAAAATTAAATATCTTAAGATCTAGAACTCAAAAAAAAATCTGAGACCATTGTATTATTCGTATCGTCAAAACGAATCAAAGCATCAACATATATTTTAGAGCAATATGAGATTATTTGATATATTTGTTAAGTTCACAGTTATTATGTGAGGACCCCGATCCGGAACCTAACACGTGTCTCGAGCTGGGGCGTCCCCAAAAGAACTCAAATCACCTAAACTTTTAAAAATTTTGATTTAACTTGCACACTTAAACATTCTTAACAAAATCATTATAAACTAACTCCATTCCTCTCCACTTGGAGGAAGAGTTGAACAACTTTAAAAGTAACAACCTGTTTTAGTTACAAAAGATTTCGGTTATAACGTAGAAACTAAGTTTTTATATACACCAACTCCATAAAGGAATTATGCCAAAATACATCTTTCTACCCCAACCTATACATACCCCGACAATCCCAAAATACGACTTTCAAACTCCTTTCCGTCCTTACTTGGCCGGTCCGCCTGTCTCGGAATCTAAAAACATTAAAGGGAGAGGGGTGAGAATAAATCTCAGCAAGCTATTATGAATGCAGCAATATGTCAAGTAAGATGCAACACATAACAAGGTACAAATAACACATTGGAAAAGATGTAAACACCTTACATTACCTCGGTTTACATTTTCCCGTTTGAACCATAGTCGTACAAGATTGGAGATAAAACCCCACTCATTAATGAACTGCTTGAGCATTATTCACTTCTTATAAGACCCTTTTTTCAGGAAACCATATAAGATACTAGCAACTCTGTAAGGCTTTTGGCGCAATACAGATGCTATAACCCCAATCTGTGGCCACTGAAGGGGACGGTCACAGGTATAACATAATCTGATCACATTAGGTCACACTTTCCATAATTAATTGTATTACGCTATACCCCCAAATATCAACTGATTAACACAAGTTCAAGCACATAATAATTACTTGAAATAAAATTCACCAAAGGGATAGGAAATATAACCACATGGTAAATTATACTCATGTTCAACCAATACCATAGTGCAACATTTATTTAATACACTATGCATAGTACAATCAATGAATATGGATTCAAGTAAGGCAACAAGGTATCATCAACCAACCCTACATAGTCAATATACAACAATACATGGCCTCTATAAAGGTCCAAGCTCAATTTACCAAGTTGGAGTCACATTGGTTAAGTTGCCAAACAAGGCTGCCAAGCATTTTCTGAGAAATATTTAAAGTACTTTCACAATTCCATTTTAACCAAATAAGATGTCATTGTGTAGCTAAAGTATTCTACTTTAATCTAAGTTAAAGAGGGTTCATTTATATCCTAGGTAGATTAGGTTTATACAGCTTTGAAAAGGGTTCAGAGTAACCAGGGCATGGCACGACTCGTGCTCCAGGGCACGACTCGTGCCCATTTGAATCCTACCAGAATCAGTCGTCCCTAATAGGGAACGACTTGTTTATCCAACAAGGCACGACTCGTGCCCTATGGCACGACTCGTGCTCCTTCAGCTCCAATTCAATCAGCAAGGGTGACAAATATATCACGAGTCGTTTACACGAGTTGGCCATGGGCACGACTCGTGCCAAGGGGCACGACTCGTGCCACGGCCAAAATCAGACATCAGTAGCAGGACTTCAGCAACAACTCAAGAAACCCAAAACCAAACCAAGCTTCCTCTGTTTTGTGAACATAAAAGGGGTTACTAAACTTCACAAGTCTCATACTAAATCATTTAAACCAAAGTAGTATAGACCTAGATCCCCACAACTTGATTTCTTACCCATTTCACCACCACATTTCAAGTTTAACCTTCTTATTTTAACTCAAACCATATTCTTACACTCTTTATCAACTTCCATGAACCACAACACTATTTTTAGGTCATTTATTAATCCTCAACTACAAGAAAGTGTTCCAATATACCAAACAACCCTTATAACAACAATATCAACATCAAATATTTCATGAGCATGTAATTGAAGGGAAGTCATAACAACTCACCTTAACAATATGAGATGGAATAACTATTTTTCCGGCTTGATGCGCTCCCCTCGCCGCCACGAACAAGAAAGTACAACCAGATCGTCAAATGAGAAGGAATTGGAATTGTTAAGATTTTTGGAATGAAAAGCTTAGGGAATGATTTCCATGGAAATTTTCTAATTGAAGAGGTAGAAGGAGGATGATGAAGAAAGTATGGGGGAGGTTTGAAATGAAGGAGGTGATGGAAAAAGGAAAGCATGCCCCCCCATGACTACATTAAATAAGATCTTTCAAAAATGTACAATTAAGCCCTCCAAGGTTTAAGGTAGTACAATCAATCATCTCAACTTCTCTACTTCATAAAAAGACACCTCACCCACTCATAATATTTTATTTATTTCCAATTATTATAACTTCACCAAATTACTTTATCTTATTTCCAAATTAAATCCTAAAGCTTTAAGTTATCTCCTAACCATCTTAACTTAACATAAACAATCAAAGACATAAAGTAAGCACATAAAGTTAACCAATAACATAAAATGCATATAATGGGATGCTAAAATAGTGCCTAGGGTTAGGGTCGTTACATATTAAGTTCACAGTTGTTAAGTTCACATTTGTTAATTCACAGTCGTTTTTTTTATCTTTTATGGCTCTCTTTTTGCAATTTTATGAGATTATTTGACATAGTTGTTAATTTCACAGTTGTTTTTAATTAAGTTCACAGTTGTTTTAGTTATTTACCTTACTCATTTACTGTTAAGAACGGAAAATAAGAAATAATGTTATTAAAGTAGGAGTTGTGTGGGTAGGAGAGAGAAAGTGGGATAGAAAATAGTAAGTGGATAGTTGTTGTGAGTATGACAAGTGGGTGCCATGAATAAAGAAGTATTAAAAAGTTTCATTTTTAGGAAAGTGGGACTTTAAAGTGGGACGCCCAAAATAGCAAAATGGGTAAGGTAATATGGGACGGAGGAAGTAGTAGTTAATGACTTGTTTTTTTTTTGTAAATATGTTAACTTTATAAGGATATAATGAATGTTTTTTTGTAAATATATTAAATTACAAGGGTATAAATATATTCAAAACTTGTCATTTATGAAAGAGAACATTGAAGTGGGACGGACCAAAAGAGAAAGTAGGAACCTTGAAGTGGGACGGAGGAAGTAGTATTTTTTTAAAATAATAATTCCCTCCATCCCAGCTTAAGCTTCAACAATTACCCAAAAGGGCGTTCCGTTACAAGCTTCACATTTTCTAAAATAGAAAAGGTTTATTAATATGCTATTATACTCACTAACTTTTCTCTTTCACAAATTTAAATTATGGATCCCACTTGTCATATCCACTCACTTCTTCCCTCTCACAACCATTCTCCCACTTCCATTATTTTTGAATATATATATTAATTTTTTAATTTGCGTGCTTCACCAAAATGGTGAAAACCCGAGATAGAGGTAGTATAATGATCCGCTTAATTACCGATTAATGTAATAAAATGGATGTCTCTTACTCCCTCCGTCCCATTTTATGTTTCACACTTTTTTCAAATCACGCAAATTAAGAAAGGTGGGAAGAAAAAATATTGTGAGGGCCCGTTTGGTTCGCGGAATTGGCCATTCCGCCGATGGAATGGAATGGTCAATTTCGTTTGACCCATTCCTTCGCCGTGTTTGGTTCAAAATTTTCATTCCTTCGGATTGATCAATTCCTTGGCTTGATGGAATTTGTCATTCCCTCAAAATATGGGAGGAATGGCCAATTCCCTTGGCAATGGAATTCAAAAAAAAAAATATGACCAAAATACCCCCACCTATCCCCCAATCTAGCCCCCACCCCACCCCCCCCACCCACCCCTCCCCCCACAATTTTTTTTTTGCATACCCCCTGCCTATCCCCCCATCCAGCCCCCACCCACCTCCCCCCCCCACGAATTTTTTTTTTGCATACCACCTGCCTACCCACCCCACCCCCCACCCCCACGATTTTTTTTTTTTTTTGCATACCCCGCCCTACTCCCCCCCATCCAGCTCCCACCCCCTACCTCCCACCACCCACCCCCATCCCCCCACCCCCCCACCCCCACTCACCCCCCACCCCACAATTTTTTTTCCATCGAATAGTGAATTGGACATTTTATATGATTTCATTCCATTCCTATAATTTGTATTTTCAAATCAAACATGATTTGCCAAGAAATTGAATGACAATTTCATTCTATTCCGTGCCAACCAAACAGAGGGGTTTGACCAGTTTTTTTCCATTACAATTCCTTCAGGAATTCAATTCCATTGACCATTTCATTCCTTCACTTTTTTCCATCGAACCAAACGGCCCCTGAGTGTAAAAGTAAAATAGGAGATAGAATGAATGGAGGAAATAGTAAATTTGAAAAGTGTTGTGAGTATAATAGTGAAATAGGAGAGAGAATTAGTGGGTGGAATAGTAAAGATTATTTATCATTTTAAAAAAAGTGAAGCTTTTAATGAGACATCCATTTTGACAAAAAGTAAAGCTTGAAATGGAACGAATGGAGTATTATGAATGGAATGTAACGGAATGGGTATGTATCTTCAAACAACTGTCCACGGATGAGTGACTCATCCTGAATACTTCCTCAGTTGTCCTGATTTAAACTTCACCTTTTAATCAAAAGTGCGTATCCATTAAGATAATATATCTATACAAATCTATAGAAAAGAAATAGATAGAAAGTTCTCCCGAAAATCGAGTGATTTCGTCGTGATTCGTACCAGAATGTCTCCTAATACTAAGAGGGGCAAATGAACCTGAAAGAGAGGGAATTGTCACCGAACTTTTCATGAGATTCATAGTTGCATTACTTATAGCTTTCTTATTCGTAGACAAAGCGGATTCGAAATTGTCGTTCATTCCAAGGCCTTATAAGCTATATCTTTTTTAAAAAGATAAAAATTATGCGTCTCTGTAAGTGCTCCAATTTGAGTTGTTAGTATTCTCGTTAGAAAATTAACGAAAGTGAAATTACCCGGATCCGAGAGGCAGCGACGGATCGCGCCCCGGCATCTGGCATCTTTCGCGTTGGCGGCGGTTCGTCTCGCCGTTTGTTTTCGCATTTGTAGAGTCGCCACGCCGTTTTTATTAAGCCCAAAACATTGAAAAAGGGCATCAGTTTAAAGATAATTTTAAACTGTTTTTGTGTGATGAGATTTTGAGTTCGGAGGTCAGATGACTCCTCGGGAAGAGAATATTAGAATATTAGAGCTCACCCGAGTCGCCTCGTAAAACGAGTCTTTCGGATACCCCTAATATCCTTTAAATGTTGTGTGTGTGTGTGTGTGCTTTTAAAAATGCATGCTGTATCGGATGTCTACATTGTATGCTATGTATTGAAATGTATTGAAATAGTGTAGGAAGGAAGCCTTACCAATGTTGGTTCGTGTCTGTCTTCCGCTGGGGAATAGTGTTTGAGGTCGGAGTAGCGTTCCGGTACGGATCGGGATTGCTTCGGGAGGGCCGGTTGTCGCGGACAGAGTTTCGGCGTGAGTTGATGTTGCAGGCTGCGTTCGGGCAGAGGTTCGGCGTGCGTGGGGATCGTCGGGATCACTCGGGCAGAGGTTCGGCGTGCGTTGGGGTGGCAGGAGTCACTCGGGCAGAGTTTCGGCGTGGTTTGGGATCGCCGGTTTGACTCGGAAAGAGCCGGGACACCGTGGAAAGACCAGGCAAGGCCTCGGAGTACCACGAGGGGCCTCAGAGTACCTCGAGAGTGCCTCGGGGCAGCGCGGGAGCACTCGGGGAGGCTTCGGAGCACCACGAGGGGGCTCGGAAGGCCTCGGAAGGATCCGAAAGGGGCCGGGAATGCCTCGGAAGGACTTAGAGGGGAAGCCAGAAGGCCTAGGGAGGAAGAGAGAAGTGGGAGGTGTGTGAAAATGAGGAGGGGGAGCCCTCTATTTATAGTGAGATAAAAAAAAAAAAAAAAAAGATTTGGTGCAAAGAGGTCCGTACCTCCCTGGTAATCCAGACTTTTGGTTTTCCTCGATTTGAGGGAATCTGTGATGATGGGGAATATTTTGCAATTATGATGTTCCCTGTGCAATAAGGTCCGTACGGACCAAGTTGACATGCAAAGAGGTCCGTACGGACCAACTCTGCAGGAGGGTAATCATTTTCCCCGGGATTTGAGGGAATATTGTGGACTTTAAGAGGATTCAGTAATTATTAAAGCAAAGAGGTCCGTACGGACCATTATTGCTTTTCCAATTTCCTGAAAATTCCCAAAAGGTCCTTTTGTCCCTTTTTATCCCAGAAAGGCTCCTCCCTTGGTTTGGCTGGGGGTTTTGAGAGGGTTTTGAGTGCCAGAGGTCTTCGAGACTGCGTTGATGAGTCTGCGGTGTTTCCCGTGTGTTTGAAAGGGGGTGATCCAGATTGGGGTACTTACAGAAGCCCCTCGACGACGTCACTTATGAAAGAAGTGGGGTCGCCGATAAGATAAGGGTCCTAATCTGGATCGCGTGCTGGGAGATAAAGTGACCGGGGAGGTCAGTGTGAGGACGTGGTGGTGTCCTATTGTGTGACCGCATAGGTCAGTAGGCTGGACCCTGTGATAGGATTCCTACGTATCCCTGGCAGGAATCAAGCCTGGTCGTAGTTCGGGTGTAGGGTGAGTGTTTTGTGAATGCGGGCGTGGTGGTGCCCTGAAGTGTCGTGTGACCGACGAGGTCAGTGGTAAGGACGTGGTGGTGTCCTATTGTGTGACCGCATAGGTCGATGGCTGGACCCTGTGATAGGATTCCTACGTATCCCTGGCGGGAATCAAGCCTGGTCGTAGTTCAGAGGTCGTGAAATTGTGAGTGCGGGCGTGGTGGTGCCCTGAAGTGTTGTGTGACCACCGAGGTCAGTGGTAAGGACGTGGTGGTGTCCTAAGATGTGATGACCGTCAAGGCCAATTATGAGGACGTGGTGGTGTCCTGGGATGGAAATTTTACGATTTTCCTAATCGGGTGGTTTAAGGCCTTCCGGGCCGGAGATAGTGATTTGGGAGGTTTATACGGTCTTTCGGACCGAGTGGTTTAAAGCCTTCCGGGCTGGGGATAGTGTGAGGACTTGAATCGTCTTCTGAATGTGGTTATGCCACGCGTGAGGACTTTGAATCGTCTTCTGGCGGCGGTGGGTGCCACGCGGGAGGACTTTGAATCGTCTTCTGGCGGCGGTTGGTGCCACGCGGGAGGACTTTGAATCGTCTTCTGGCGGCGGTGGGTGCCACGCTGGAGGACTTTGAATCGTCTTCTGGCGGCGGTGGGTGCCACGCGGGAGGACTTTGAATCGTCTTCTGGCGGCGGTGGGTGCCACGCGGGAGGACTTTGAATCGTCTTCTGGCGGCGGTTGGTGCCACGCGGGAGGACTTTGAATCGTCTTCTGGCGGCGGTTGGTGCCACGCTGGAGGACTTTGAATCGTCTTCTGGCGGCGGTTGGTGCCACGCGGGAGGACTTTGAATCGTCTTCTGGCGGCGGTGGTGGAGGCATGGCTGCCTTGAGCTTCGAGAGGTTTAGATGTCTCGTGCTTTGTCTGTTGGGGAGAAGGTTGGACTTACGATGGCTGTCGGTGTTCATCCATTGGGGATTTATTGTGGCCTTGTAGGGGCTTGCAAGGATTCCCTTTTTGACTTGCTGGGGAAGGAGCTCGGGCTTACTTTGATGGCCGGTGCTTGCGTTGCCGTTGAAGTGGGCTAGGTTCGGGCTTACACTGACTGCCGGTGCTTGAATTGCTGGGGATGCATGACCTTGTAGGGGCCCTTTCTGCTGAGAAGATGACTTCGGACCTCTTTTGAGGGCCAGTGGTTGAGTTGCCGTTGAGCGTTTTGGAGGCGTCTTGTGCCTTGATATTCGTGCTGGGAGGTGTTGGCTCCTTCTTGAATTGCCGTTGAGTGGGCGAGGACCGGTCTTTCATTGACGGTCGGTGGTTGAATTGCCGTTGAAATGGGCGAGGACCGGTCTTACATTGACGGCCGGTGGTTGAATTGCCGTTGAAGTGGGCGAGGACCGGTCTTACATTGACGGCCGGTGGTTGAATTGCCGTTGAGCGTTTTGGAGGCATCTTGTGCCTTGATATTCATGCTGGGAGGTGTTGGCTCCTTCTTGAATTGCCGTTGAGTGGGCGAGGACCGGTCTTTCATTGACGGTCGGTGGTTGAATTGCCGTTGAAGTGGGCGAGGACCGGTCTTACATTGACGGCCGGTGGTTGAATTGCCGTTGAAGTGGGCGAGGACCGGTCTTACATTGACGGCCGGTGGTTGAATTGAAGGGTTAGGGACCATTCTGCACTTGGATTTGCTGAAAAAGGCCTTAGGACAGCCAGGGGCAAAGATTATAAGGGCAGGAAAGTAATTTGGCCACCCCTTGCAAAGAGGTCCGTACGGACCAACCTGGCTGCAAAGAGGTCCGTACGGACCACTTTGGTTTTTTACAGTTCCCAGGTTTTGACCGGGTTTAAATGTCGAGGCTCCCCCACTTCTTCTTCCTCAGTTCGTGAACCAGGCGAGAGAGAGAGAGGAAAAAACCTCCATTTTTACCAAAATCCTCCATTTTTTCGCTTGAATCGCTTGCAATGGCGGAAGGATCTCGAAGGAGTCGTCGTCAACGCAGTCAAGAAGTGGTCGAGCAACGGATGGAGCTCCAAAGAAATTGGATTTCGTTTGTTCCATCTTCGAAGAACCCGGATGTCTTGTATCCGAATCCGGAGGTGCACAATCGTCGTTCTAGGAACGTCGGGGAGGTAAGAAATCCGTTCCGTTTTGATTCCCTGCTCGAATTTTTGAATGCTAGAACTAGGTTTTAGTTTTTCGCATTTTTGAATTTTTGTTATTTTTTTATGCCTTTTGTGAAATTCTTGATGAATTGTTGAAAATGGACATGTAAAAATTGTGGGTATGTGTATTTTGTGCAGAAATGTGTAGATTAGTTTTTATTTGTGAAAATAAAGTGCTTTTCTAATGAAATGCATGCTTTGGTGTTTTGTACCGTATGCTATTTATGTATGTACATTATGAGAAAAGTTTGTCGTGTAGTGACAATTTTTGTGAAAAAATGTGACATGTGCCGTGTTTTGTGACGGGTTTTGTCTGAAAGTGTGTGCCGTGTAGGGACGGATTTTTTGAAAAATGTGATATGCAGTGTGTGCCGTGTTTTTGGGTGACGGACTTTGTGGGGAAAATATGTGCAATATGTGCCGTGTTTTTGTGACGGGTTATATGTGCCTTTGCCGTGTTGGGGACGGACTTTTTTTGAAAATGTGTCGTGTAGGGCTTAATCCCTCTTTTGAGAAAATGTGTACAGTGTGTGCCGTGTTTTTGTGACGGACTGCATGGGAAAAATTATATGTATGATGTATGTGAAAATTATGTGCAACATGTGCCGTGTTTTGTGACGGTTATATGTGAAAAATATGTGCAATGTGTGCCGTGTTTTGTGACGGGTTATTTTCATGGCTTTCCGTGTTGGGACGGACTTTTGTGCCTTTCGTTTTGTATTAAGTACTGTGATTGACGTACCTTTGCTGTGTTTACCTGCAGGATGCGGGGCTTATGGCCGGGAAGGCCAAGAGGATGAAGACTCGGGGATCGCTCGAGGCTGTTGTTGAGCTGTGGCAGCGGATGCCCGATATTTCCGTGGATGGTAGGCCGAGTCCCAGGAGGCTGGTCTATGCTTCTGGCCTGGGTGTGTTCGTAGAGAACCTGGCCGGAGTTTCTGATACGAGGAAGAACAAGAGCGTCTTCCTTGGCCTTTCCGAGTATTGGTGGGATACCACCCACACCTTCCATCTGAGCTGGGGAGAGGTGACGGTGACGCCGACCGATTTTGCTGCGACATCGGGGCTTTCCTTCAAAGGAGGGCCAGTGCGGTGGAGGGATATGATCTCCGATGCTTTGTGTTGACCGAGCCGCTGGGCTTTGAGCCTCGTCCTCGCGAGGGTCAGGGATGCTGTATAGCGACGTGGAGCCGAGGATCACGGCCAGCATTGGGGCCTATGTCCTGGGTACCGGCCAGTGTCGGCGAAGCTGGCGCGCTCCTTTTTGTGGTATGCACTGTCCGAGACTTTGTTCTCGAACCACGCGCCCGCGGCTCCCTTTGCTCTGGAGAGCTTGATTGATCCGGATAGAGTCTTGTGATATTGCTTGGGGGAGGCGGGCTTGGCCGAGCTCTACTTCTCTTTGGACCGGTTTAGCCGGGTGCCTATTCATTGGCCTGTTTGACTTTGCTTTGGAGGTATGAGTTTATTGCCGTTTTTTGATTTAGCAACTTGTCGCATCTTCGTTTTCTTTTGCACCGAGCCTTTTCTCGTTTTTGTCACAGGTGTGGTTCTATGAGGTTTTTCGGTGTTTCCCGTGGGATAGAGATCCCGGGCCGTAGCCGCGTATCCCTGCTATCTTTGAGGGCATTTCGGGCTCGTACGGCGAGGAAGAGGAGGACCAGCAGGGGGAAGCTCACCATCGCCTACGGGGATGTGCAGGAGCGTCTGGAGAGGGGTAGCCCGGAGGGGTTTGTTTTGTTCCCGTGGGCTCGGTATGAGGGTGATGAGTTCGAGGGGGCTCCCGAGGTGACAGCGCAGCGGAAGATGCTGCGGGGCTTGACCTGCGACGTCATGTACCTGGGGGAGCGGGTCTTCTGGCAGCATGGCCCAGGTGTGCTTCCCGTGGCTCCGAGGGACCCTCCTTTTGGGATGCTTGATTCCCGGGATATGGATGTGCTTGATTTTGAGAGGTACCTTGGCGGTGTGGGCGCCGAGGAGTTCATTTTGTATGGAGAGGAGTACGGGGCCTTCGTGAGGAGGAAGCTGAGGACGCCGCAGGTACTGGCGAGGGAGAGAGAGGCTGGCCCGCAGGCTCCCCCAGAGGTTCCGATGCCGGGGCCGGATTTCACGTATGTCCGTGGGGACGGATCGAGGAGGAGGGTGTCTGTACCCGTTCCTGAGCAGGCTCCTGCTGCATACAGAGTGGATCCCGATAGATCGGTGAGTGTGCTGACTCTTTTCCATCTTGGCATCTTTTCTGTATTTTTCTCTTTTTGTTGTTGAGTATAACTGTATTGCTGAGCGTTTCCTTGGCTGTTTGCTTGTGCAGGTCCCGGGGAGAGCCTATGATATGCTGACTCGCCGTTATGTGGCGATGAGGTCGTTTGCGAAGAAGATGGCGTCGAAGATGTCTTGCCGGTCTTCGCGACGCGTGCCGGCGTACCAGCCTATGCCTTCGAGGCATTCTGTAGACGTTCCTCCACCGAGAGCCGAGCCGGAGCCGCAGCAGGAGGGACCTTCGAGGGGGCGGCATAGCATGGATGCCGGGACGTCTTCGGGAGCTCCGAGGCAGCAGCCCTTTTATCAGTTCTTCCCTCCTCAGGATGCACAGGGCGAGGGATCCTCAGAGCCCTCTTTCTTCGATCCTTTCGTCGGATTTGATCCTTCGGATTACTTTGAGTGGCAGCCTCCGGCGGGGGCTCGGTACTCTGATGACGAGGACGTGGCGGGCGAGTTCACAGGGATGCCCGACTTCTCTCTGGAGGACCTTGGCGAGGATGATGATGATGCTGAGGAGTCGGATTAGGGTTCATTTGCTTTCCCTCTTTCCATGTCTTCTCTCTTTTTTTTTTATTTAGCAACAGACATTTATGGGTACCTGTAATAAAACACTTGTATTTGCATGGCAAACAGCATTTTATTTTAAGATGTAATGTCATTTTTGTGATTCCTGGGAATTGTCCTAGAAATTGTTGCTAGTATTTTTTTTTATTTTGTGCATGCCACGTGAGCTGAGAGTGCGTTTGTGGGTAGTGTATGTTCACCGGGAATGGCTTTGGCCAGTGTTTGGGCAGTTTGGAGCAAGGTTTTGCTGAGGACAGTGGTTGTTGTACTGTTTGCTGGGGAAATGGGTTCTTTTTGCAAGGAGGTCCGTACGGACATACTTAGCATGCAAAGAGGTCCGTACGGACCAACCTTGCTTTTTGGAAGGAGATAAATGCTTTCCAGTGTCTGGTTCTTCCTCATTTCCCATTTGCAGCCATTTTCGAGCTTTCTTCCCCATTTTCTCTAGGAACCTCCATTTTTGCCATGGATTCTTCGTACGTTCCTAGAATTTTGCCGAGGCTTTCGCAGGAGAGGCAAGCACACTTCCTTGAGCAGCTGAAAACGTGGATGCGGCGCCGTATGAGGCATCAGAGACGGGCTTTCGAGGTAAGGTTTCGTCTTTGCTCGATTTGGTCTTTTAAGGAGTTGGTTCCTGATTGGGATTTGTTGCGGGCTGCCGCAAAGTTCTGGGATGTTAGGAGGCATGTGTACTGTTTCTCCTACAATGAAATGGTGCCCACTTTTGAGGATTTTCGGGCTTTGATGGGGGGACCGGAGGTGGAGGCCATCTCGCTTCCTTTGATGGGTGGTGCTGCCGTGAGCGTGAAGCTTGCAGGTTTCCTTCGGACTTCGTTAGGAGAAGTGCAGGGCATGATCCTTGATTCGGGTCATATTGACATTTCTGAGCTGCCGGAGCGGTTCATGGTTGATGATGAGAGTGATGTCTCTTGGGACGCATTTGCCTTGTGCGTGATGGCGACGCTTTTCATGGTCAGCTCCCTTGGCATTTGCGATGGCGCTTTGCTAGATGTGGTTGGGCACTGCAGAGCTGGAGAGGATATTGTTCCGTTGGTGCTGGGGGAGACTCTTCATGGTATCGACCGTCTGGCGACCGGGGATCGTTTCATGAGAGGGGAAGCCCCGCATTGCTCACCTTGTGGCTGCGAGAGAGACTTCAGGCCATGCCCGAGGCTCCGAAGTCGTTTAGCCCGTGGTCATTTGCTCAGCGACCTCTTGCGTTGGATATGGATCGTCCCGCTGGGAGAGATGGATGGCACGGCTTGGTACGCATCGAATCCGTGGTGGGTTCCTCACCGGAGGATTGAGACTAGGAGGGTCTTGCAGAAGGGTCCTACGTTGTCGAGTTCCAGGTTTGTCTTGGTCCTCCTTCTATATTCCGTCGCTTGTTTCCCGGCAGTTTGGGATGAAGCAGAGCCTTTGTTGGGCTGCAGGATGACCTTGCTACTGCGGAGGTAGTTCCTCTTTGTATGGCGCCTTCGTGTGCCTTCTTGTATTTTACGAGGGTATGGAAGTATTCCGCTTTCCCTCCTGTGGTACTCCTTAGACGTCGGGAGAGTGTCGTGTTGACGACTCGGTACCTGGCCTGGTATGAGCAGCGTGTTGGGCAGTCCCCAGTGTCTTTGGGGAGCAGGCGTGTAGCGATTCCTGGGACCCAGCCCGCGTAGTAGCTATTGCCTTAGGAGTGTCGAAGCCTCGGTCGACCCTTTGGATGTGACGGGAGACACTTTGTTTGACTACGAGACTAGAGTTGACCGACGGACGGGGAGAGGTCCTCTTTTGCGGGCTCGCAGGAGGAGATCCGAGCCGAAGCACGGGCGAATGAAGCCCTGAGAGCTGCTGGATTGTTTGACTCTACGGGGAGGACCCCTGATCTCGGACTGAGAGATGCAGAGTTGGTTCACGTGGAGCGAAAGAAGACTCGCCGGGGACGAGGGAAGAAAGGAAAGAATGGCGAGGGGACAAGCGCAGATGGCGCGGAATGACCTCCTAGGTATCCATTCATTGCATTTGCAAACACATTATTTGTTAAATGTATTAAGCTGTCTTTTAGCATGTTGTGAACTTGAGAGTAGACCGTGCTTGAACTCATCAAGAAATGTTGTAACCGTTAGTGATTTGTGATTTACTTTTAAAGCTTTGTCGAGACGCAAGATCTCTTGTTTGCCTTTGTGTCTTTTGTGCACCCTGTCGGCGTCCGTCCTTGGACTTTTCTGTTGCATTTGCGGACTGAAGCAGTCTGGGCCATGACGGCAATCCCTTTTGCTTAGGCTTTGTGCTTGGCTGAGAGGTTGAATGATCCCCTGACAAGTCGTTTTGACGGTCTTTTTCGTAGCTTCCTTGCCTCTTATTGGCGTCGGGCTCTTGACCTCTTTTTGTAGCTTCTGCTTGAGCTTCTTTTTTCTTTTGTTTTTTTTTTTTGTGAGCCCTTGCACGATCTCCTTTTTTTTGTGAGCCCTTGCTCGAGCTCTTTTTTTTTTTTTTTGTGAGCCCTTGCTCGAGCTCTTTTTTTTTTTTGAAGCGCGTGAAGGCAAAGACAAGCCCTGGCTTCGGGAAGCGGACATGAGTCGATCGTTTGATGCCGAGTGACCCTCGAATGTCCTTTGATGTTGCCGCCGTCGTTTGACTTGGTCAAGGTGACTATTGGGCGTGTTCTTGAAAAGTGCGTAGCTTGATGGAGGTCTTGATTGACATTCAAACTCTTGACTTTTTGTGTATTTTTAGACCGGACCAATTAAGGTTGCCTACGTTCCCGGACTAGAGGGCTCGGAGTCTCGCGTAGTTCGACACTACATGGAGTGCCAAGAGATGCACGTTGTTCTTCTTCAGCGAAGTATCTGCGAAGTTTGCTTCCGTTGACCGGATTCATGAAGGGATTGCCGTCTAGGTCTGTCGGCTTCATGGCGCCTCCGAGAAGATCTTTTGAACCACGAAAGGACCGATCCATGTGGGTTCCCATTTTCCCAGCGGGTTGGTTCGAGTGGGAGGCTTTTCTTTGAGCACAAGGTCGCCTTCCCTGATGTCTCGGGATTTGACTTTCTTGTCGAAAGCTCTAGCCAGCCTACTTTGATAGGCTCGGACGTGTTCCTTGGCCTTTAGTCGTCGCTCGTCTAGCAGAGCCAAGTCGTCATGTCGGCTTCGGAGCCATTCGACTTCGTTGATGTCATTTTCCAAAGAAGACTCTGAGTGAGGGAATTTCTAGCTCGATGGGAAGGACTGCTTCCATCCCGTATGTCGGGGCAAATGGGGTTTCTCCCGTGGCTGTTCGACCGATGTGCGGTAGCCCCAAAGTGCAAGGTGCGGTTTCTCGGGCCAATCTCGTCCTCGGGTGGTCATTTTTCGGATGATCCGTTCGAGGGTTTTATTTTCTTTGCTTCCACGGCGCCGTTTGTTTGTGGCCGGTAGGGAGAAGATTTGTGGCGTGTGATCTTGAATTCAGCCGGATGCTGTCGAATTCCCCTTCGAAGTGTGAGCCATTGTCAGATATGACCTCATTTGGGATGCCGTATCGGCAGATGATGTTTTCCTTGAGGAAATGCGCGACCTTCTTGGAGGTGAGTACCTTGTAGGACTTGGCTTCGACCCATTTGGTGAAGTAGTCGATGGCTACTAAGATGAACTCGTGACCGTTCTTTACTGGCGGAGCGATTTTCCCGATGACGTCAATTCCCCAAGTGGCAAATGGCCAAGGTGTAGTCATGCAGTAGAGATCGTGAGGAGGTAGATGATTGAGGTTGGAGAACCGTTGGCACTTGTCGCAGCTTCGGACAAAGTGGATGCAATCTGCCTCCATGGAGATCCGCAGTAGCCCATCCCGAGAACGATTTGCATCGTGGCTCGGGCGTTCATGTGGGGACCGCAAGCCCCATTGTGGACTTCGTTCATGAACTTGTTTGCTTCTTCCCCGGGCCGATGCAACAGTAGAGTGGCCCATGGTAGCGTTTCTTGTATAGCATGTCCCCGAGGATGACGAAGTGAGAGGCGAGGCGTTTTAGGACCATGATGCTCTTGGTTTTGACCCTTACGTGCGTGGGTCTTCCTTGTTCATGAAGGTGGTTCCCCGCTCTTGAGGTATTGGAAGATCTGGTTATACCATGGCTCATTGATGGGCTTAGGTTCTGGCTCGATCTCACAACAGTAGGCAGGAATTTCCTTTCGCCCGACTTTGAAGGGTTTGATCGCTTTTCCTTCAGGGATTTCCACAAGGGAAGCTAAGGTGGCTAAGGCATCTGCAAACCTGTTTCGGTCTCTTGGCAAGTAGTGGAAGGTGACCTCTTCGAATTGTGTGATGAGGTCCTCCGTGCATGGCATGGTATTTTTTGCAAGCACAGGGTCTATGGTTTTCCACTTGTTGGAGACTTGGTTGATGATCAAGGCCGAGTCCCCATAAACTTCGAGTTTACTGGACATTCCTCTCGAGTGCGGCTTGTAGTCCAGCGGCGCGCAGCATCATATTCGGCGGCATTGTTGGTTACCTCGAAATTGAGCTTTATAGCAATTGGGGTGTGCTCGTCCTTGGGATCTACCAAGAGCATACCGATGCCGTTTCCCTTTTTGTTGGCCGCTCCGTCGAAGAACAGTTTGTTAGGTCCCAAATGGTAGGAATCAGGCTAGAGGGGGGGGTGAATAGCCTGTTAAAACTTTTAGCTAAAAACTTCTTTTGAAAAACTTTAGCTTACCGGTAAGTGATTTGCACAGCGGAAATTAAGTTTTCAGTTTAGAGAAATAGGCAAACCGGTAAGACAAAATATCATGCAATGCAAGACACGACAAAATTATTTCCAAGTAAGTAAGACAAACAACGTGAGCAGTAAGTGAAGTCAATAGGTTGTGACCAGTTGAGAGATTATCAACTGATTACAACTACACAACAGAAGAAAAGCAAAGCAATAAATGACACATTGTTTGAAGAGGTTCACAGTGTTAAATAACTGCTACGTCCTCTACCAAGTTTGGTCAGAACTTGGATTTGTGAAGGTGCACTACTTTATTAATGGATTCTACCTATTACAAGTTGCAAGCCAATGATTGAAAGGCTGCCAAACTAGAGGTGACCACTAATGGGTCGTGCTACAATAAAGACCTGGTGTTTTCTAGAGATGTGCTCACAAGCTGAGCTGATTTCTCTAGGGTGTTGTGTGTGAATCAATCAATGTGTTCCATAAGTAGTCTAATGGAGGAACACTACAGAATTGATTGAGGTGCCAGTGAATAAGTCCTAACAGAGATGTCTAGTGAATAGGGGACTTGCTTTGAATGCCTTGAACTAGAGAATGTGCAGGTTGGTAGTTCAAAGCAACTCACTCTCAAGAATCATAAATGCACCCAACCTTCTTCAATGCTCCAGGAAAGCTATTTATAGTGAACTTTGAAAAGGAGCCGTTGTCTTTGAAGAGGTTGCAATGATGACTTGACCGGCAGCATTAAATGGGAAGATCCTTGCATTAAATGCCTGAGATTTGGATAGAGAGGATTTCCAGAGATAGATGGGGCTCTGTGAGTACTGGTTACTTGACATTCTCAAAGAAGGTACTGATTTGCTGCAGAGATGTCATGTCAGCATGCTTGCTTTACCAACTTTAGCTAAAGTTGATGGCTTGGTAGTTGGGAGCAATTAATGCACCGGCAAGCTGCTAACAAGAGGAAGCTTGAAGAGTAAGCTTTAACCGGTAAGGTAACAAGGCCGGTAACAGAGGTGCCGGTCCGGTAACTCAATCGGTAAGAAGCTCAACCGGTAAGATACTCAACCGGTAAGAGGAGCTTTAACCGGTAACTGACTCCAACCGGTAACTCACACAATGCTGATGGAAATTCTCAGGTCTTCAAGTCTTCAAACCTTGAGACAAATACATAGCAAAAACACTTGGCACTAGCACTAAGGGATCCTATGGTACATAGAAAAATTCTATTTTGATCTAACTAAATTAGGGGTCCCCATTAATGCTTGTTATGATTGGGTTTAAGCAATTCTAAGCCTAAGCATATATTTGACTAACAATCTCCTCCTAATTGCTTAAGTCCAATCATCCTAGGTTGGCATCTTCTTGATTTAGAAAAGAATGATAAAGATTTTTACTATATAATATATCATTCCCCAAGTCAAGAGACAACTTGATGCTACCTAAGGAAAGCTTACAGATTAGAAAAATAAAAGATTGAAAATGGGTAAAGATTTTGAATGATCCTGCAAGAATATAACGGTTAGCAGCATATGAAGCATTCAAAACAATAGAAGGAAATTTTAAACAAAACACAAAGTTTGAGGGTAAGAGATTCTCATTAGTGTTTGTGGACCGGTGAATGAGGAAAGAAAGACAAAAACTTCATCGGTTACATTCTCAGAGCTGCACCGGTAAACGGCTTGAAACAAGATCGGCTAAGGAGCAGCAGCATCTGAAGGAGGAGCAGCATCTGAAGGAGGAGCAGCATCTGGAGGAGGGGCAACATCTGAAGAAGGGCGGCATTCGAAGAAGGGCGATATCAGAGGCTTTGGATTTCTTTGCTTTCCTCTTCTCTTTCTCATCCCTTTTCCTTTTCTTCCTATCTTCTCTAACCACCATTAGCACTTCATTTTTAGCTTTAACTTTGGCTAACTCCAATTCAAGCTCACGGTTCCTTTCTTGACAGCTACTAAGGGCTTCAGTTGTCCTTTTGAGTTCTTCAATGGATCGGTTGATAATTTCTTTGCCTGAAAGTTGTTGCTCACAAAGGATTTTATTGGTTTGCTGAGCCTCAACAAGTTGTCCCTGAAGATCTCACGATGACGTTGTCTCTAGCACTTATATCGGTCATGAAATTGCCAAGAGACAGAGCAATACCGCCTTCAATAACTCAAATTTTCTCTCTTCCTCCTCCTGATTGGACTTAATGAAAGAACGAGCTAACTCAATGTTGACTTCAACAAAACCATCAAGCACGGCTTTATGAAGATCTCTCAAATCTGAAGCAAGGAGTGGCCTATTTAAGTCATCGGTAGGAGGGGTAGGTAAGGGAGCATCGGTAAATAAGCTAGCAGTGCAAAGGAACTTCGGTAACTGGAGGCAATTGATCGGCAACACGGCTATCGGTAATGGGAGAAGATGGATCGGTAAGAGAGGTTTCAACGGACCGAGACACTTCACCGGTAGGAGAGATCTCAATCTCCTCATCCAATATTTCCATGGGAGAGACAGAGGGGCAATCGGTAAAGGAGATTCAGGAGCATGTGGCTCAAAGGGTTCCAAACTCATCATCTCGGCAAAAGAAAGTTCTAAGAGGTCAGCTGCAATAGGGACCAACGGTAAGATGGCTTGCCGACGCCTTAGAATGTGACTTACGCTAATAGCTAGCAGAAGTAATGAAGCTTCTCTAATGTTGCTCCAAGGTATAGGCTTGCCTTTCTTTATCACGTATAGTCTGGTCACATTTGGCAATAAGCCAACCATTTTAGTAACAAAACCGCACCAATTAAAAAGCCTCAACTCCAGAATTTGAGTAATACGTCCATTGATAGACATATACCGGATAAAGAAGTCATCGGTTGAAAGGGTGCTTTCAACCGGTGCTGGGGGCAAATGTTGCAACCGGCCATAAATTCGATAAACCGATTGTGTTGCCGAAGAGAGGAAGGATATTTCTTGTTTGGTTTTGGAGAAGGGAAATCGCAACCAACCTGTTGCTCATCTTTGCCAGAAGGATTGCTTTGCCCTTGGGAGGACTTGGACGCTTCTTAAGCTTTAACACCTTAACCTTCGATACCGGCGACTTGTCTCACCGGGCCCAAGAGTTTTGGTATATCTAGGAGGGGTATCTTCAGAGCAAGACCAACCTTCATGTCTGACACAACATCAATAAAAGTAGACATTCTATCTTCTCTTCTTTGCTTCTGAAATAGATCGGCAATAGATGGAGGCATTGGAGTTGGCTCAGTTACTGCCTTGCTAAGGATCTTCTCATGAACCTCAAATAAAGGTATGCCATCGGCAGAACGAGGAATAGAAGCTTTGGAGGTATAGAAATTTAGAGTAGACATGAGATCCTTCTGACGCATACCAGGATCATCATAAGCAGGAGGAATTGTTGGATCATTCTCATCAAAATCAACATCTTCTTCTTCTTCATAGAAATCAGAGAGGGAGTCTTCATCAAAGATAGGATCAATATCCTCCTCCTGAACCGGTGAATTTGCTCTAGAAGAGGAAGGAAGAATAACTTGGCTTACCGATTGACTAACCGGTAGAAGAGATGCTTGAATGGCTTTCTGAGTAGCCAACTCTTCAATGGTTGCTCTTTGACTTTCCTTGAGCTTTTCCGTTTGCTCGGTAAATAAGCTAGCTGCTAAGACTTGCTGGAGAAGGATATCATCAACATTGATTGCCTTAACCGGTTCAGTAGATGCAACGGTAAGGGACTGACTAACCGGTAAAGGAGAAGCACCGGTAAATGGCTCAGAAGCCGGTAACTCTTCTCTAACCGGTTGAAGTATTTCACCGGTAAGAGGCATCGGTAGAACAACCGGTGAAGGGCACGGTCTAATAACTTCTCCTCCTCCTGAAGCAAGAACGGTAACTGGAGAAGTCTCAGTACTACCTCCTCCCACATGTTGCATCGGTAAAGGAGTTGTGAAGTCAGTACTTATTTTCTCAGATCTATCAATCACAGCAGCATCTTGGTCATCGGCATCTGAATCACTAGAGTCAGTAGAGCTAGAGCTTGTGACAGACTGCTCCGCTCTATCAATGGTTTGATTATCAGAGCCACTGATGTCCTTGAACATTTCTTCAATTTCTTCATCAGGAACAGTAGCCCATTTGTTTTTGTTGGACTGAATAGAGTTGAAGAAGTCAGAAAGAGAGATATCACCCATACTCTGAAAGTCTCTGTTCAAGTCCACCAGATTTTGCACCACATCCATAACATTCTTCACGAATTGCCATCTTCGAGGTCCTAAGTTGACAATTTTAGGATCAAAGGAGGGAAGATCATCTCCAGGTAACTCAAATCTTCCAAGCTGATAAGGATAAGATTCCTTAAGAGTATCCTGAGCATTATAAAGAATGGCAAAATCAATCCACACTGCCTGAATCATCATGTCTTGCCGGAGCCTGTCCTGAGCCAAGTAGATGGCATTCCACATTGGAGGCAGCAACTCAAAATACCGATTGTAAAGCTTGAGTAGACTATCTCTGGATAGTGAGATATCATAGTCATTCAACAAACATGGCTTGGTATAGTAGAGACCTTTATCTTCATGGATGTTGTCAAAATCCACATAATCAGATATGTCACCGACTGGGACTGAGTCTTTGTTGATCTCATGGAATTGCAAAAGCTTTCTAAGGAAGGGAGGCAAGTGCTCAATAGGATATACCCAAGTGGGAGATGGCTCAAAGGTAGGATTGACTAGCCAGGGATTGTAATGGTAAATGTGAAAGGTTGGGTTTCTGATCGGTTTGCAGTGACTTACCGGTCGGGTTGATGATTGACCGGTAAATGGAACTTTGTCGGTAAGGAAGTTGTGATTAAAGAGTCTCTTGGGAATGAATGGTATGAAGTTTCCCAAGTCAGTTTCAATTCTCCTTCTTCTCTCAGCATTTTCTCTGGCAATTTGTTGGGAAGATTTTGGAATAGGTTTGGATTTCTTGGAAGGGGGAGGAGCTGATTTTCTGGCTGTGGCTTTTGCTTCTGGGTAGGGGAAAGAATGATAGAGATAGGCTTATCATCATCATCATCGAAGAAGAAGACTCAAGAAGTTTTCTCTTAACTCGGCAAAGAAGGTTTGGGAGCAGGAGGAGCACCTAACTTGAGCAACCTTTGGCCGGCTAGAGAGTTTCTTCTTCTTATGAGTTGGTTTGCCGATTGGTTTACGACCTGGTTTCTTTGGTAGCAGGAGTTCATATCGGAGGTTTACCGGTTGGATTACCGGTGGAAGGCTCGATCGGCTTACCGGTTGGTTTACCGGTAGATTCTTTGATGGCTCTAATCATGTCAAACTTGTCAAACGCTTTGCAGAAAGATTGAGGATACTTGGGTTGATTCTCGAGGCTTGAAGAACCCAGGGATGGATCCGAGAGCACGGCTAATCATCGATAATGGCAAGGTTTGGCTTTGTTGGTCTTGGTAGATGGCCTTTCCTTGAAATTTCTTAAAAGCAATTAAAACAATCCGGTAAAGGAAGGCACACCAGTTGAATTCTCCACCAATAATAATGGCAGCAATTGCTTCCCATTGTATCATGGTAATACAATGATGAGAGCCAGACCGGCAAATGAAACATCGGTCTACAACATCAGCAACAGCGTAGAAAACAGCATCAAACCCAGCTTTCTTGTTAGCTTCACCGGTAACGAAGGGGTCAGATCCTCTAACTTTTGCCCAGCAAAGCAATCATATCTTTCATGGAGATAGAAGATGGACCGGTGGAAGAAAGATTTGGGAATGCAGCAGCAATGGTGGCAGGGCTGAAAGTCACGGGAACACCAGCAGCAGTGGAGATAATATTCTCATTTTCATCCACAACACCATTCTCAAATAACTCATTAACCATCTCATAGTAAATATCTTCATTTCCTTCAGGCATCACGAAAGGAATAACTCCGGCAGCAATGAATAGAGCTTCAATGGCACGGCCTTCATCGGAGTCGAAGAAGCTGGAGAGAATGTAACCTCCATAGATGTCTTTCTTGATGGCCATCTGTGAATCAAATAATCATTCAAACAAAATAAGTTAGAATCAATGAGATTTCTACAAATGATTTTAAGAGATTAGATGATTCTAGAGATATAGGAGATCTAGAAGTCTTTAGAGTTTCAAAAGCATACCAGAAATCTCAAGTAGTGAAGAACACAGATGGAGAAGAAGAAGATGAAGTATGAGAGTAAAATGCCGGTTGCTTAGATCTTTTAGAGAGAGAGAATCCCAGAAAGTTTGAATGAGATTTTGAAATCCTTATATAGGGGACAAAAGAGCGGGAAGATGAAGAGGTGTGTTGGTTAAAGCAAAAGAAGCTTAAAGGTTTTTAACTGTCGTGCACATTTATTGACAGTTTTGTTTCACGAAATTAAAGATGTGTCATAAAAATATGAACGTGTGTGCAAACGCTTATATCAAAATATAATAAAGTACAAAAAGATAACCTTTTTGATAAAAATGAATGATACAGATATTACCTTTTTGATCAATTATTTAAAATTGATCTACTTCTTTTGTATAGGAGCATGGGGAACAGGTAAAGGATAGTACGGTAGGTTGCAGACTGCAGCGGCGAAGGGATTGATGTGACTTGATAGGCAATGATGACAAATGAGCCGGTTAAAAACGGATTGCAAATTTGGATCCGGCCGCAATTCGTCGGTAAAGGGCAATCGGTAAGGTAGCTAACCGGTCAGGTATTTTGACCGGTAAGAAAGACTATCATCGGTAAAGGACCATCGGTTAGAGACACCATTTACCGATCAGGTATGTCGGTAAGAGGACCGGTAAATGGAGTCTTGCTTTACCGGTAAATGGGTACCGGTAAATGAGCACTAGCAAGCATCGGTAGATGAGTGAGGTCACCTTTGATCTTTGTTGAGAGCTTACACAGATAACAAAGTTAGCACATAATGTTTATCGAATATCAATCATGCCTAGTTCTCCTCTAAGGAATTCAAATCTTTTAATGTCCAAAGGTTTTGTTAGGATATCAGCTAATTGATAATCAGTATGGACTTTTAAAAGAATAATGTTACCCTTTTCAACATGATCCTTGAGGAAATGGTATTTGATGTCTATGTGCTTAGTCTTTGAATGCATCACAGGATTGTTGGAAACTGAGATAGCTGAGGTGTTATCACAATAGATAGGACATACTTCTTGAGGGATTTCATAGTCCACTAGTTGTTGCTTCATCCATAGAATTTGTGAACAAAGAACTTCCGGCGGCAGCCTATGTACTCGGCTTCGGTAGTAGAAGTGGAAATTGATGCTTGTTTCTTGCACGGCCAGGAAACCAATCGGTTACCCGTAAATTGACAAGTTCCACTAGTACTTTTCCTGGTGACCCTACAAGCCGCAAAATCGGCATCTCGAATATCCAATAAGTGTAAATGAAGAATCTTTTGGATACCACAAACCTAAGTTAGCAGTTCCCAAAAGATATCTTATAATTCTTTTAACGACTTGCAAATGAGATTCTCTAGGGTCGACTTGAAATCTAGCACATACACATACGGCAAACATGATATCTCGGCCTGCGGCGGTTAAGTAAAGTAGAGAGCCTATCATACCTCGGTAGAGTGTCATATCTACTTTCTTACCGGATTCATCTTTGTCAAGGTGTACATTGGTGGCCATAGGGGTGCTTTGAGGATGAGCGAGTCAAGACCAAATTTCTTGATAAGATCATTGGTGTATTTGGCTTGATTTATAAAAATACCTTCTTGGGTTTGCTTGACTTGAAGTCCAAGGAAAAATGTAAGCTCACCCATCATGCTCATCTCAAATTTGCTCTGCATAAGTTTCTCAAATCTCTTGCATAATTTCTCGTTAGTAGATCCAAAAATAATGTCATCAACATATATTTGAACTAACAATGAATGACCATTATGCTTAGCAATAAATAAGGTGGTGTCAATTTTACCTCGTTCAAACTTCTCACTAAGTAGGAATTTGGAGAGAGTTTCATACCATGCTCGAGGTGCTTGCTTGAGGCCGTACAAAGCTTTATTCAATTTGTATACGTGATTTGGCTTCTTGGAATCTTCAAAACCAGGGGGTTGATCAACATAAACAAGTTCTTGAAGTTCCCCATTGAGAAAGGCACTTTTCACATCCATTTGATATAGCTTGAACTCTTTGTAGGCTGCATAGGCAAGGAATAACCTAATGGCTTCTAATCTAGCTACGGGAGCAAAAGTCTCATCATAGTCTATGCCTTCTTCCTGCCTATACCCTTTCGCCACTAGTCTAGCCTTGTTCCTTATAATTTTTCCAGCTTCATCCAATTTATTCCTATAAACCCATTTCGTTCCAATTACGGTTTGATCACTAGGTCTAGGCACTAACTCCCAAACTTTGCATCTATCAAACTGATTAAGCTCTTCTTGCATAGCTTCTACCCAGCTGGGGTCATCTAGTGCTTCCTCAGTCTTCTTTGGTTCAATATTTGAGACCATAGCAGAGGAAAATAATCCATGTTGATCCTCCATGCTTCTTAATTGGCCTCTAGTCATTCTGGGACCAAAGACATCACCTATCACATTTTCTAAAGGGTGATCTCTCACTGTTCTCACTTCCCTAGGGAGGTCTTGCCTGACCGATTCTTGTCTAAGGTTTTCTAATGGAGGAGTAGAATCGGTAAAGGGAGATGTGATCGGTAAAGGAGATCGGTTTGGAGAAGGTGATGGAGACTGGTGATCGGTAAGTGGGGAAGGAAACTGCAAATTGTTTGAAATAGGTTCAGCTTCAGGAGGTGAATTAGGAAAATTAATATGAGGACTGGTTGGTAATAAATCGGTTAGCTGGGGTTGTCTATTGGATTGCCTAACCGATTGGGGAAAGAAGGAGTCATCAACTAAGTCTCTACAAGTTACACCACTTGAGGCTGAAGGCTGAACTGGGGATTGATTTGCATTAGAACTGGTGGAATGATTGGAGTTTTGATTTCACATGTCTCAAACACACCAGAATTATCAGTACTATTTGGAGCCTTATCAGACTCTAGCAAATCAAATTCATCAAAAGTAACATGAACAGATTCAACAATTTTCAATAACCGTTTATTAAAAATTCTAAATGCCTTACTGTGCTTGGCGTATCCCACAAAGATACCTTCATCAGCTTTTTCATCAAATTTACCTCGGCGCTCTTTACCGTTGTAAAGTACGTAGCATTTGCAGCCGAAGATCTTGAAGAAACCAATGTTAGGGATTCTGCCACGCCATAGCTCATAAGGGGTCTTGTTATGAAACTTGTTGACCAAGGATCTATTCTGGGTGAAGCAGGCAGTATGTATAGCTTCGGCCCAAAAATACTTGGGAAGCCTAGCTTCGGATATCATTGTTTTTCCAGCTTCGATCAAGGTCCTGTTCTTTCTCTCAACTACACCATTTTGTTGCGGTGTACCAAGAATGAGAAATTATGATCTATTCCATGATCATCACAAGATGCGAGCAATTCCAAGATTTTTAAATTCGGTTCCATTATCTGATCTCATACTGATGATGTCACACTCTTTCTGGGTTTGCAGTAGACGGAATAATCTGGTGGCTACTTCATATGTATCATCTTTTGAAGCAAACATTTCCACCCAGGTATATCTTGAGAAGTCGTCTACAACAACCAAAGCATATCTGCTACCCCCTAAACTGGCAGTTGTGGGGCCAAACAGATCCATATGTAGCAACCGGAGGCACCTAGAAGTGGACAAGCAGGGCTTGCCGCGGAAAGATTCTTTATGCCGTTTTCCCAATTGGCAAGCTCTACATTTCCTTCCATGATCGCCAGACACTCGAGGTAAGCCGGCGACAAGATTTTTATTGGCCGCCTTGGATAGATATTTGAAGTTCAGGTGACCGAGTCTCTTGTGCCATAGCCAGAATTCTCACCGATGTTCTTAGCTACAAAACAAACATTAGTAACATTCGAAACATTGTTTAAATCTATAGCGTATACGTTACCTTTTCTATATCCAAAGTGAGAAGTGTTTCACCCGTAGCAATGTCTTTCACATAGCGCTTGGAAGAATTGAAAACACAATGCATACCTTTGTCACGAGAATTGTGAAATAGAGAGAAGGTTATGTTTCGCACCATCCACCAAAGATACCTTCCGTACAATCACCGTACCTCTTTTGATGGATCCACGACCGATAATTTTACCCTTTGCGTTGTCACCAAAGACAACCGGAGGACCAGATGCTTCTTCCGGATCGGTGAGGAGATCGGCATGTCCACCATATGCCTAGAGCATCCACTGTCCATAATCCAAACATCCTTACCGGCATCGGTTGAGGCCATTAAGCATTCCCGAAATAAAACGGTAAGCTTATGGTCCCCCTTATTCTTTTGGGTCCAAAGAGTTAGTTCCTCTTTGGCGGCCATACTCGGCCACCACCTGAGCTTTTAGACTCGGTGGGTCCAGATAGGTGCTTCAAGAGGCATTCATAAGCCTTGTGACCAATAAAACCACAGTTCACACATTTATTAGAAGATGGCCGAGGAGGCTTAGATGAATTGATGTTCAATTTTGCCAATGCTTCGAGGGATTAACCGATTGGACAGAAACAGATCCTTTGGGGACGAAGGCGATGGGTTTAGCTTTGTTGACCGGTTGCACCGGTTTGGAAGACCTATTACCGGTTGGGAGCCCTCACCGGTTGGTTGACCGTGACAATTGTCCGACCGGTTTGTCCCTTACCGGTGATGGCTTCCTTACCGGTTGTAGTTTCCTTACCCAGAGCAACCTTTGGTTAACAATTTTAATTCCACCTTTGCTTTTTCCATCACCGAGTGGAACATATTGTCCTAGCTCGGGATCGCCTACCTCGGTCCATTGGGATTTGTTTTTGCCCAAATAAGCTCTCATCTGTTCCCTTCCCTTGGGATAGGTGTGTGGAATGACTTTGAAAGGTTTAGTTAATTCTCTCTTAATCAATTTGGATTGAGCATCATCAAATTTACCCATCAAGTTCTCGAGACAGACTTGGTAACCGGTTTGTTATTGCCGTCATTTTCCTTACCGCTGGAGATAAAACTTATTCCGTATGTAACATCTCGGTTTGGAGACATCTCGATCTTGTATGATAGTCTCCATAGCGGCTCGGGATTTTGTGTAAGTGTCAATAGTTTTAGAAAGAGAATTATTTCTTGACACAAGATCAGCAATTTGACAAACAGATATGTTCGGCCTCTCGGTGAGTTCTTGATTGTCCTTTTTAACCGAATTAACTCTAGCTTGCTTTCTTTCAAATCTTTTATTTCAGCTTTCAAAGAGTCATTTTCAGCAGAGATTATTTTGAAATTATCGGCCATAATTTTGTGAGCTTCGTTTAATTTTTCAAAATCGGAGAAGAGCTCATTCATCACCTCTCGCCATTTCGTACTTTGACATATTGGGCATAGGGTCAACAAGAGGGCCGAGGGGAGGAGGATGATGGTTCAAAATTGGGATCAAAATTTGGTAGTGATGATATCGGTTCGGGGTTAGGCTCGGTTAGAGGCTTTAAGTGAATCGGTCGGTTCTCAAGCATCGGTTGATAGGTAGCGATCGGTAAGGCTTCGAGCTTGATAGGTCGGTTGAATGGGTTGCATCAACGGTCCGAGAGTGGGCATGGTTTTGGGCTGACCATGAGGGATCCACCTATGTTTTGAATTTTGAAGTTATAAGGATTGCTCGCATCTACCTTGGGAATAGGAATGGGATCATCAAAGTATGTCAAGGGAGATCTCATAGGTGGAGTCTCGGTCAACATAAGATGATTGTTCATTGGAGTTGGGGTGTCTAAAGATAGGAGTTTGTAGAGAGATGGGTTTATCATAAGTTCCATCCATTGCAACAAACCGACATCGCATCTTCATCCGAGCCGCAAAGTCGCCTTCCTCATTCTCGTATCGGTCTCAAACCAAACAGTAAAGCCTTTTCGCTGCATCCTCCGCAACTAAACTCTTAGATCTAGGAAATTTCTTGAACGGTTTCTTCCTCGTAAATTCATATTTCGGTTGAGGGCATTTGGAGGCAAAATGGCCGGGTTTTCTACGCTTGTAACACACAAGCTCACCTTGGGCATTTTTACCATCGGTTGAGGTTGAGGTTTGGCCTTTTCTTTGATAGTTTCCGGATCTATGGAAAGATGAGGATTTGGGTTGGAATGATTTGTCATGTGGGATTTCTTAAAATCCTTAAACCTTTTGTAATTTCTAGCAAATGCAGCAAATTCATCCTCTACCTCAAGAGGTGTACTAGTTGAGGTATTGGCTTGAGTTGGTTGAGGCCGAGATATTGAGGGAGAGTCAACGGTAGTAGTTTGGCCGGTAAGCATAGAAGAACCGGGAAGATCTCGCCCGAGCCGGCAGAGATAAATTTTTAAATTGTTTTTGCACTCCACTCGGTTGAGCTCTTCCTCATATAAGAACAAAGTAGACACAATGTTACGATATGAGTAACATTCAAATCACGGCATTCTTTCAAAATAGCGACCTTCACATGCCACAAGTCTCCAAGAGAATTGAGGAATCTCATGTTTAGGTCTTTCATGGTATAGACTCTACCTAAAGATGCACAAGAGTTACTCACCTCGCAGAATCGGTCGTACGTTTCCTTCATTGTCTCATTTGGATTCTTCTTGAAGGACTCAAACTCAAGAACACTTTTGTAGAGTCTCGTTGTCCTTGGCCACTTGATCTCCTTCAAAGTATCTCGAGTAGACTCTGCCACACTTGTTGAGCGGTCTCATAGCATTGTACTTGTTTGTACATCCGTCATCAAGTCCCGAGGTTATGATGTGCAAGGCTTTTCTGTCCAAGGAGTCACACAGCTTTGTCATCCTCACCCATTCTTCTCGTGGTTTTGGCACATAAGTTTCATAAACCTCAAAATCTTGTTCGAACTCTCTATCCGCATGATCCATGAGAGGAGTTTTGGGAGCTCACGGTTTGCAAGATTGATTTTCAAGGGTGTTATGGGACCATCTCTCGACTACGTAGTTAACCTATCATCTATTGAATCCAAGTACCGCATGATTCTGTTTTTCCATACCGGAAATTCGTTATCGTTCAACATGGGAATGGATATCAAGTTGTATGTTTGCATGATTTTTCCCGCCATTTTGGAATTGGCAATTCAAGCGGTTAAGCTTGGAAAAATGATTTTCGAAAATTGTAAGCTCGATACCAATTGTTAGGTCCCAAATGGTAGGAATCGTGCTAGAGGGGGTGAATAGCCTGTTAAAACTTTTAGCTAAAAACTTCTTTTGAAAAACTTTAGCTTACCGGTAAGTGATTTGCACAATGAAATTAAGTTTTCGCTTAGAGAAATAGGCAAACCGGTAAGACAAAATATCATGCAATGCAAGACACGACAAAATTATTTCCAAGTAAGTAAGACAAACAACGTGAGCAAGAAGTGAAGTCAATAGGTTGTGACCAGTTGAGAGATTATCAACCGATTACAACTACACAACGTAAGAAAAGCAAAGCAATAAATGACACATTGTTTGAAGAGGTTCACAGTGTTAAATAAGCAAGCACGTCCCTCTACCAAGTTTGGTCGAACTTGGATTTGTGAAGGTGCACTACTTTATTAATGGATTCTACCTATTACAAGTTGCAAGCCAATGATTGAAAGGCCGCCAAACTAGAGGTGACCACTAATGGGTCGTGCTACAATAAAGACCCGGTGTTTTCTAGAGATGTGCTCACAAGCCGAGCCGATTTCTCTAGGGTGTTGTGTGTGAATCAATCAATGTGTTCCATAAGTAGTCTAATGGAGGAACACTACGTATTGATTGAGGTGCCGGTGAATAAGTCCTAACAGATGTCTAGTGAATAGGGGACTTGCTTTGAATGCCTTGAACTAGAGAATGTGCAGGTTGGTAGTTCAAAGCAACTCACTCTCAAGAATCATAAATGCACCCAACCTTCTTCAATGCTCCAGAAAGCTATTTATAGTGAACTTTGAAAAGGAGCCGTTGTCTTTGAAGAGGTTGCAATGATGACTTGACCGGCAGTGCATTAAATGGGAAGATCCTTGCATTAAATGCCCGAGATTTGGATAGAGAGGATTTCCAGAGATAGATGGGGCTCTGTGAGTACCGGTTACTTGACATTCTCAAAGAAGGTACCGATTTGCTGCAGAGATGTCATGTCGATGCTTGCTTTACCAACTTTAGCTAAAGTTGATGGCTTGGTAGTTGGGAGCAATTAATGCACCTAAGGCAAGCGCTAACAAGAGGAAGCTTGAAGAGTAAGCTTTAACCGGTAAGGTAACAAGGCCGGTAACAGAGGTGCCGGTCCGGTAACTCAATCGGTAAGAAGCTCAACCGGTAAGATACTCAACCGGTAAGAGGAGCTTTAACCGGTAACTGACTCCAACCGGTAACTCACACAATGCTGATGGAAATTCTCAGGTCTTCAAGTCTTCAAACCTTGAGACAAATACATAGCAAAAACACTTGGCACTAGCACTAAGGGATCCTATGGTACATAGAAAAATTCTATTTTGATCTAACTAAATTAGGGGTCCCCATTAATGCTTGTTATGATTGGGTTTAAGCAATTCTAAGCCTAAGCATATATTTGACTAACACAGTTGCCATCGGTTTTCACCTTCGATTGCGAAGATTCCCTCGTCTGGAAATTGTGGTTCGGGGCCTCGAGCCTCGTCGGTGGGGAAATCAGCCAGTTGTTCAGCCATGGCCCGTCCCTTGATTGACTTTTGGTTCACGTACTTGATGTCAAATTCCGCTAGGAAGAAAGACCATTTGGCGAGCCTCATTGACAGAGATGGTTTGTCGAAGAGGTACTTGACTGGGTCCATTTTGGAAACCAAGTGTACTGTGTGCGACTGCATGTAGTGGCGTAGTTTCCCGACAACCCATACCAGAGCTGCGCAGGTTTTCTCGAGGGCTAGTAATTGAGTTCGCCGCCTTGAAACTTTCGATCGACGAAGTAGATGGCGTTTTCAACTCGTGACTCCTTCTTTTCTTGACAGAGCATGGCTCCAACCGCGGTGTCGGTCACGCTTAGGTATAGCAACAGTGGCTTTTCCTCGTGGGGAGGAAAGAGAATCGGAGGACTCACAAGGTATGCTTTTATTTTTTCAAAGGCATCTTGGCATTCTGAGTTCCATTCGATGTCGGCGTTCTTCTTCATCGCTTGAAGATTGGCTCGCACATAGAGGTCAATTGGTTGACGAAGCGGGCGATATATTGCAGCGGCCCATGAAGCTTTTCACCTGCATGCGAGTTTGCGGTGGTCTCATTTTGATGATGGCCTTGATCTTTTGAGGATCAACCTCGATGCCTCTCTCGGTGACCATGTATCCTAAGACCTTGCCTCGGATAACCCCAAATGTGCATTTGGCGGGGTTTAGCCTCATTGAGTGTTTTCGGAGGCGATTGAAGAATTTTCTCAGTCCGTGAGGTGTTGTCCATCTCGATCCCTTTGAGTGGATGATCATGACATCGACTTACACTTCGATCTCTTTGTGGATCATATCGTGGAAGAGGGCGGTTGCCGCCCGTTGGTAGGTAGCCCCAGGCGTTCTTTAGTCCGAACGGCATTACCGTGTAGCAAGAGGTTCCCCAGGGGGTTGTGAAGGCTGTCTTTTCTTGATCTTCTTCGGCCATCTTGATCTGATTGTAGCCGGCAAAACCGTCCACGAAGGACTTGACTTCAAAATTGGCTGTAGTGTCTACCAACATGTCGATGTTGGGTAGTGGAAAATCGTCCTTGGGACTTGCTTTGTTGAGATCTCGGAAGTCCACGCAACAGCGTACTTTTCCATTGGCCTTGGTGACCGTGACGATATTGGAGAGCCATGTGGGGTACTCGATCACCCTGATGAAGCCGACGCGGAGCATTTTTTCGATCTCTTCCTTGACTTGTAAAGACCATTCTGGCTTGATTCGGCGTAGCTTTTGCTTGATGGGCTTGGCCTCGGGATTCAAGGGAATTCGGTGCTCTACAATGTTAGGATCTAATCCGGGCAAGTCTCGGTAAGACCAAGCGAACACGTCCACGAACTCTTTGAGCAGTGCAGTCAATGCGTCTTGCTCTGTGCCGGTGAAGAAACTTCCGATTTGCGTCTCTTTTGGCTCTTGGCGGTTCCCAAATTCACTTTGGTTAAAACCTCCTCGGCAGCTTGGGCCCGGTTTTTCTCTCGTTTGAAAACATGCTTAAAGATGTGCTTAATGTATTGTTCGTTTAATGTGTCCGCTTCTTTATCAAGTAAATCGTTATTAACTGTTCGTGTGTTAGTTAATTTATCGGCTTGTTAAAGATGCAATGAGAGGATCCTCGGAAAGATCGAAGCATTCATTAAGAGCATACGGGAATACATTATTGGCAATGAGTACGTAATCTTCGGCGTGAGGCCATCGGATGACTCGAGAGACTCAAATTCAAAGATAATGGACTCGGGATGAGTTTTGACACTAGACTCTAGGACTCGAGGGGTCGACCAAGTTGTTCGATCATGTCCTTTTCTTTGGCGGTGGGTCCCGGAGAAGGTGGCCCAGTTATTGAGTGGCAATGAGCTTGATAGGAGATGGGGCTTGAAGGGCTTTATGTCACCGTTCCTGATCATTGCTATCACAGAGTTATCAGAAACAAAATTGATTAGATCTGGCATCTCGATTTCTTCTTTGAAGAGCAGGTGGAGCAGTGGCTCGTCCCAAGCATCGTCTGCGGAGTCTTTTGCTTTTGTCTTGGGCATTACTAGCTCGAATGCAGACTCGTCCCGCTTGTTGAAGGCAGGGATGTTGACAGAGAGTTTTTCGAGTTTTTCTGCCAAAGGAGGAGTTTTTCCGAACCAAAATTCATTGTGAATAGTGGTGGATATGGATCCCAGTAGAGGCGGTGTGTCGAGAAATGCTCTTCGAACGGGATTTGGCTTGAGGCCTCTGAATCTTGCCAGGTTCTGCTGGAGCTTGTCCATGTTTGTCGGCCAGCTTTGTTTGGTGCTGATCAGCTCTGTTCCCTTTTCTGGATCTTCTTCCAAGTTGCCGGCCTTCTTTGTGAAGTACTTGGTCATATCGAAGCTGTAAGGACGAAGATCGGAGATTGCGTGCACGCCTCTTTTGTTATCTGCGGAGCGTTTTCGTGCAGCTCGCTTGTCCTCCGCAATGTGTTCGGGAGTAGGAGAGTATCCCAGGCCGTGCAGGGTATTCTGTTCTTTGATATTGATGATCTGTTGGGTGCCCTGATGGCGTTTTCCCAAACCGAGCCCCGGGATGTAGTTCATGTGCTTCATCATTTTCATCGGGGGAGGGATCTTGTCCCAAATCAAAGGCAGGTCTATGTGGCATACCTGGGCTTTTGGGCTTTCGATGGTGAATCCTGTGAGCATCATGCCGTCATCATCATGTTTGATCTCTAAAACCGGGACGCCGTTGGTGTCGGTCCTTTCAGTGACTATGCTATCTCCGTAGATGATGGTTAGATCTGTTCCTTGGACGAACTTTACGCATTGATGGAGAGTGGATGCCACTCCATTGATCTGGTGTAGCCAAGGGCGTCCCAAAATGGCAGTGAAGGTGATCGGGATGTCGATGACTTGGAAATCCGTCGGGACCATTTGTTTTCCGAACCACAAATTCAAGGTGGCTATTCCCAAGACTGGGCGGGATGTTGAGTCGTATGCCTTGATTGCCTGAGTCGAGGGCTTTAGATCAGTTGCTTTGATCCCTAGCAAATCCATCATTTTGGCTGGAAGGACGTTCATGGATGATCCCCCATCTACCAAGACCCGTGGGAGACGACGCTCGTCCAGTTGAACTGTTATGTAGAGAGGCTCATTGTGGTCAGCCCCAAATTTTGGAAGGTCGAGCTCTGTGAAAGTGATGATATTGCTGTAATTGACGTTGCCAATCATCTGAACTGCTTCATCAGGTGTCACGGTGATGGGAACCATGGTCTGGGCCAGGCTTTCTTCCAACTTGAGCTTGTGCGGGTAAGATGAAGTGAGTAAGGACCAGAGTGAGATGTTAGCCCGAGTGCGCTTGAGCCGTGTCAAGACAGGGTCTTCACTTTGGGTCCAAGATTTCGGCTTCTTTGGCGTAGGGTCCCTTTTCGCTTGTGGCTCGTGTATGGCCGGCCTTTTGTCCGTCCGTGGAGGATTCACCGGGATTTGGCCGGAACGTGTCGAACATTCACCTCTGGACTTATGGTTTTGCTTGTCTCTCCCATTTCGTAGTGGGAGGAGCCTGATTGGCGTAAGGCCGACCGCGCATTTCAATTCGTTCACCGTCATGGCTTTTACCGAAGCATCAATAGTGGCTTTGAGATCTTCCCAAGACGGGGTTGGATTATCCGGACCTTCGGGCCTTCGGTGGCGGTGCGAAGCTTCGTCCCACCTGATCATGGAGCGTACATTGCCATGGCCTTAGGCAGAGCTAGGCTTCTTTGGAGTAGATGACATAGTAGTCAAACTTTCCTGAGGGTTCTCCAAGGGTTCCGACTATGGGATCACCAGATTCGTACCTCTTTTTCAGCTTTTGTTGAGAAGATAGCTTCTTCTTTCTTCGAGGATGGCCCTCATTTATTTCATCCTGGAATTCCATTTCCGAACAAGCACCGTCGCAGACGTCCCACCGGATGTGTTCGTTGTTCGGCGGTGGTACCGGGACCTCGGGGGAGGCCTGGATGGGCGGGCTTTCCTCTGGAAGGTCTTGTGGCCTTACGTCATAACCGCATGGCTCGTATGAGGGTAACAGGTTGACTTCTGGGAAACAATGAGAGATGTTAGAGGCTGTAGGAGCAGTCATGACTTGGGAAGACCCAGGTAGTTGGGTGGCTAATGTTCCGAAGTGGTGCATGGCACCTTCTATCCAGGCTTGTTGCTCACCTTGACGTTTCTCAATAGCCATGAGGACCTGCCAAACTTCTTCCAATGTTGGGAAATTTCTTGGGGGTAAGGTCTCGTTCTCATCGTTGTTATCCACTGATTTGGCCATGGGGAGTTGACAGACTGTCCTGGTGACAGAGCTGGGAAGGAGGTAGGACCTTGCTGTTTTGACACTGGGAGACGGGTTCCCGGGTACTCTCGACCACTCTCTGTTAGCTGGAGGGGGTGATGGGCAAGGTTTAGACACAGGAATGGCCTCACGAGATAAAAGGGGGAAAGCTCACGTGGCATGCGGTTTCCGTTTCCGTTTCTTTTATTTTATTTTTGTTGTTTTAATTTACTTAAAACATGTTTTCTCAGAGTCCTAGGTAGGTTGGAAAAGATTGCTCTTCTTTTTCGCAACTATGCTAGATCCTGGGTCAGTGGAGACCATCTGTGCGGCTATAAGCCCCTCGTTTTGCACCTGTATTTCGACATCCCAGGCGGACGGCCCCGGGCGAGGGTCCTATAGTGCAAGCGGTTTCCACCGGCCTAAAAGAAAATCGAAACCTAAGGACCGAGCCTGTCATGTTCGTTTTGATGCGTTAGCCATGTGAATAGTGAACCGAGCCGGCCACTGAGTCAAGATCAGGTCAAGAGTTCGGCATGACCTCTCTTTACCTTGCTTGCGCAAGGGATCTGTGACGTTAGGCGTTGGATGGGTTATATTGTCATGGCTGACGTATCAAGGCGTAATGACATGGTGTCATGTGAGCATGGATGTATATCCGGGACGGAACATCGTCTGGGTGTAGCTTCGGAAATCAAGATCAGGTCAAGATTTTAGCATGAACTTTCATCGCTTTGCTTGCGCAAGGGATCTTGAGTTCCGAGCCTTGGCTCAGAAAAATGGCCGGCATGGTATATGTATCCAGCCGTATGACACTGACCGGGTAAAACCAACCGAGTCCGGACAGAGTGTGACTCAAGACTCAAACGTGCGGGGTTGACGCTTGGCTAGGATGGGATGTTTGGAATGATCCCGTGCGCGTCCAAGAGGCCTAGGAAGACCAAACGGATCGCAACCGAGACCACTCCGGGTTGAGGTTGTAGTGTGCGGTGTATCCGAGGCGGCCGGTGCGCGTAGCGTGCGGTGTAACCGAGGCGGCGGTGCGCGTAGTGTGCGGTCTCTAAAATTCTTTTTCCGAGTAAAACGAAGTTTTGAAGAATTTTAAATGTATGCACAGATGTATATTGATGCATTTTTTTTTTTGTATTTTTATTTTTTTTTGTAAAATAAAAAGTAAAGCACGTGCACACACACACAACAGTTAAAGAAGGGGGTAAAATGAAAGTTTGACCCTCATCATCGTTTTTAAAAATCTTTTGTTTTGTTTAAAAGTTTTTAAAACAAAATTTCCCCAGCGGAGTCGCCAACTGAAATTACCCGGATCCGAGAGGCAGCGACGGATCGCGCCCCGGCATCTGGCATCTTTCGCGTTGGCGGCGGTTCGTCTCGCCGTTTGTTTTCGCATTTGTAGAGTCGCCACACCGTTTTTATTAAGCCCAAAACATTGAAAAAGGGCATCAGTTTAAAGATAATTTTAAACTGTTTTTGTGTGATGAGATTTTGAGTTCGGAGGTCAGATGACTCCTCAGGAAGAGAATATTAGAATCTTATAGCTCACCCGAGTCGCCGTAAAACGAGTCTTTCGGATACCCCTAATATCCTTTAAATGTTGTGTGTGTGTGTGTGTGTGCTTTTAAAAATGCATGTTGTATCGGATGTCTACATTGTATGCTATGTATTGAAATGTATTGAAATAGTGTAGGAAGGAAGCCTTACCAATGTTGGTTCGTGTCTGTCTTCCGCTGGGGAATAGTGTTTGAGGTCGGAGTAGCGTTCCGGTACGGATCGGGATTGCTTCGGGAAGGGCCGGTTGTCTGCGGACAGAGTTTCGGCGTGAGTTGATGTTGCAGGCTGCGTTCGGGCAGAGGTTCGGCGTGCGTGGGGATCGTCGGGATCACTCGGGTAGAGGTTCGGCGTGCGTTGGGGTGGCAGGAGTCACTCGGGCAGAGTTTCGGCGTGGTTTGGGATCGCCGGTTTGACTCGGAAAGAGCCGGGACACCGTGGAAAGACCAGGCAAGGCCTCGGAGTACCACGAGGGGCCTCAGAGTACCTCGAGAGTGCCTCGGGGCAGCGTGGGAGCGTCGCGGGAGCGCTCGGGGAGGCTTCGGAGCACCTCGAGGGGGCTCGGAAGGCCTCGGAAGGATCCGAAAGGGGCCGGGAGTGCCTCGAAAGGACTTAGAGGGGAAGCCAGAAGGCCTAGGGAGGAAGAGAGAAGTGGGAGGTGTGTGAAAATGAGGAGGGGGAGCCCTCTATTTATAGTGCCAGATTTGGTGCAAAGAGGTCCGTACGGACCTCCCTGATAATCCAGACTTTTGGTTTTCCTCGATTTGAGGGAATCTGTGATGATGGGGAATATTTTGCAATTATGATGTTCCCTGTGCAATAAGGTCCGTACGGACCAAGTTGACATGCAAAGAGGTCCGTACGGACCAACTCTGCAGGAGGGTAATCATTTTCCTCGGGATTTGAGGGAATATTGTGGACTTTAAGAGGATTCAGTAATTATTAAAGCAAAGAGGTCCGTACGGACCATTATTGCTTTTCCAATTTCCTGAAAATTCTCAAAAGGTCATTTTGTCCCCTTTTATCCCAGAAAGGCTCCTCCCTTGGTTTGGCTGGGGGTTTTGAGAGGGTTTTGAGTGCCAGAGGTCTTCGAGACTGCGTTGATGAGTCTGCGGTGTTTCCCGTGTGTTTGAAAGGGAGTGATCCAGATTGGGGTACTTACAGAAAGTCCTAACATTACTAACATTTCTAACAATTCCTAACATTTCTAACCAAGTAAGGGTAGATTAGGGATTGCCAAAAAAAGATAAACCAAGAAAAGAATCTCAAAAGCAAAAGAAATTGGAAAAATCCGAATTAGGCAAGTTGAAAAACAAAAACTGCTGGAATTTTGAATAATATTCTTCCTGTTCAAAGTCTGGAGCAGCATTTAATGCACCAGGCACGTTTACAATACCCTCCGCGCGGATCTGTTTGAAGTTCACAGTGGCCTATAAATTGAACCCTCCTCTCTCAGTCTACACAACACAATTGGCTCATAGAAGCTGTATTCTGGCGAAAAATAGGGAGAAAACAGTGAGAATTCACTAGAATTGCCACCATTTTCTCTTCAATCTTTCCCAAACCCCACTCACTCAAAATACTTTCAAAACACTCTCATACATACTCTCATACATACACCAATCCAAGCTCAAATCACCCCTTAGGAGGAGGATTAGAGAGAAAACATAGAGGACTTAAGTGTTATCTACTTGTTTTCTCTTTGACCAACTCTATCATTAAACCCTAAACACATTCAAGCCTTGAATCCACCCAAACACAAATCCAAACACCAAATCTTGATACTCCTCAAGTCAAACACCAAATCTTGATACTCCTCAAGTCAAACACCAAATCTTGATACTCCTCAAGTCAAATTCCAAGCCTAGAAAGATAGGGTGTCACCATTGATAAAGCCCTCCTTCTCTAAATCCTAAAACTCCCTTTTAACTTCTTGTTCATCTTGTTCTTCTTACTTTGATTTACTTTATGTCTAGTTTAACTTAAATATTGACCTAAGATGGTCATCTTGAAGTTCATCTTCATGAATGACCATCTCAAATGGTCCACATTTTAAATCTCTAGTTGATTTTTCTCTTTAATTTCATCTCTACAAAATTTCCCTTCCCAAGCAAATGAAGTGCTTAGTCCTAATGTACCCCAAGGATGGTTTGATATAGTTGATTCACCACTAAAATGTCAAGTGATCACTAATCAAAACCTAGGAAAATGGGGACAAGCATGGATGCAAAAACCCCCTTTAAAATCATGTTTTCCTTCTTGAGAAGTTGCTGTCCAGTAGCAATTTTCTAAGACTCCAGTCCATGGTCTAATTTTTTGGACACAGATAAACTTGGAATTTGGTGTTTACTACAAAACACTTTTTGTAGCCAACATCCAGAGCTTTCCATACATATTTTTACTTTATTTTTTGCGTGAGTAAAACTCCATTTTTCAAATTTTCTTTTAAAGGTCAGATCACCAGTCTCTGGAAGTCCAGATCTCATACCTGAGATTTCCAGAAGGTTTTGGGTCCTCAAATCTTCTCCAAAATGCAAAGTTCTTTTACAGAAACCTTATTTAAGGTGTTTTGAACATTTTTCATTCCCGGACTTTTCCCAGATTAAGAGATTTTAAAGCTCTAAAGTCCATTTCAAAATCAAGTGTCCACTGCCTTTTTCATTCTGGCAGAAGTGATTTTCAACTTCAAAAGGTCTTTTGAGTACCAAATCTCAACCCAAAAATCATCCAAAAAATCATGGGATCTGTTCAAAGTCTTACAAAGAGTTTCCAATTTTTACTTTTCTCAGTTTTGACTTATTTTGGCCAAAGTAACACACACACACACACACACAAACAAATGATTTTGAATGTTTGGAAGACTCGTTTTACGAGGCATTCCGGGTGCACACTAACGTCCTTCCCGGCGTGTAACGTGACCTCCGAACCCAAATCTCTAATCTCGGGCATTTTTCAAAGTTTTGGCCCTTAAAACAAAAATGGCGTGGCGACTCCGTTTGATTTCAAAAATCGGGTACATCACAGCACAAATCTAACTCACTTATTCCTGTCACACATTTAAATTTTGAGGCTCACTTATTAATCACACTCACATTTTTTCTCACACATTTAAATTGTAGACATTACTTGTTAATTTCACTCACTTTCCTCACTCACGTTTCTTTTCCTACTTAATGTTTTTAATTTTTGTGTTCCACAAAAACAGTGAAACTTAAAAGGAGACAAAAAAAAAAATGAAAAATCTAAAATTCAATCTCTTTCCTTTGTCTCATAACTTTGGAGATTATTACAAAAAAGAAAAGTTATTTTTAGACATTTACTTGCCAAGTCCTGAACAAGCTTTACCTGACTAACTTATTTGTAATACATGAAATGTCTTCAAAAATAGTCGAGATCATCTGTACCATTTTTATTTATTATATTATACTTCCTCCGTCTCAGTGGAGTATGGATTTTTGGTCAATTTTGACCAACTTTGACCAATAATTTAAATAAATAATAATGATTCTAATAAAAATCCAAAAAATGTTATTGTTAATATTATTAAGCGTGATACAATAACAAATTTTTAAATTTTTATTAGGATTTAGGATCATTATTATTTATTTAAATTATTGGTCAAAGTTGATTAAAATTGATCAAAAATTCACACTTCGCTGAAACAAAGAGAGTATGTCACAAGTGATTTGATAGTTATGCATTAATGATAATGTTAACTCTAATAAGTCATAATAATTAAATCACGTATGATACAAAATATGCTATATAAAAATAATACAAATGATCTCATCTACAAGTAGATTTGGCAATCACGTTGATTAGGGTAGTGTTAAATCGAGTTAAGGCGGGTAATGAGTTGAGGTGGGTAACGAGTTAGAACGAGTAACACCCAACATAACTTGTTTAACATGTGAGTTAAATGAGTCGAGTCGACTCGTATCAACCTGCTAAACTTATTCATTTTTAAAAATGTAATCCCTCCGTCCCAAAATGACCACCACCAACCCGTCCCCCCACCCACCCCACTCCAATCACCAGCACCACAAACCCCCCCCCCCACCCCTTGTGCTCCCCCCCTCTTTTCGTTTTCGGGTAAAAATTTTTTTTAATTATTTTAAATTTATTTTTAACAACTCCCTACCCCACTCCACTCATCAGCATCACCCCCACCCCTGCCCCCAACCTTCTGTAGGATCAAAATTTTATTTTTTTAACATTTTAAGTTTGTTAAAATAAATTTAGAATGATTAAATTTTTTTACCCGAGGGAGAGGGGCAGGTAGTGGTGGTGGTGAGTAGGGTGTGTAGTGGTGAGTGGGGTGTGTAAATTTATAATGCTCACTGAAACTTAAACAACCTACCCGACTTAACTCGCGAGTTAGAATGGGTTCGCGAGTTTAATTCGGCTTAGAGCATCCACAATGGAAGCTTTTTGGGAGCTTTTAATTTTCATGGAAAAGCTCTCTAGAGCTTTTTTCCATTGTAGAAAAAGTTGGAAAGCTCCTTCATAAAGAGCAGCTCCTTCTACAAAGAGCTCTCTCTAGGAGCTCTTTTCATTAATTTCCACCGTTTCCCAATGTTGAACATTAAATAAAACAATAATTTTTATTTTTCTTAATATTTTCCTTCATAGAAAAATGCAAGAAAATAATTTAATTTTGAATGTGGGGGCCATAAAAAAATTGATGAAAAAGTTCTATCATTATGAAAAAAAGCTTAGAGGTTTTTGTTTTTGAGTTGTTTATGATGTCACTTAGAAATTGCAAAAAAATTATGAAAAAAACTTTTATCATTGTGAATACTTTTAACTCATAAAAATTTGATAAATTATTTAGATAACTTGTTACATCCTAATAAATTAATTGAGTTGAATAATTAATGAGTTGAATTAAGCAAATTGATAAGTTGTTGTATAAAATTGTAGACCTGTCTACAAGAAATGGTACGTGTACAAGCAGCTTTAATTATCTTAAATCCGCGAGAGAGTACAGTATATCACGTGATTCTAGCTCAAAAACAAAATACTACCACTAGCTGTTGACAGACAGCAGCCAAATTCCAACTAATCATTTCCCCCCTTTTTCTTTCATGTTTCCTGATCAATTAAAATCAGACAACAATATCACATGATTCTACTTTAGTCCGATTTGTTTTGCGTAAAATTACTTACGAAAAATGATTTTTCGTGAAATAGAAATATTTTTTGAAAAATGATATAAATATGTTTTCGATTATTTGATAAAAAAATATTTTTTATATAATTAAAGAAATATTTTTCAATAAAAACACAATTTGATATAAATTGAAAAAGATAGAATAGGATACGGTGATGAAGGTGGGGTGGTAGCTAGGAGGTGGTGATTAGTAGGGATGAGATGGGTGGGTATGGGGTAGGATAGGGTGGTGGGAAAAATGTGAAAGGTAAGATGATAGTAGGCTAGAGTGGTGATAGGGTAGGGTGTGGGGGTGGTGGGGTAGGTGTAGGATAGGTAGGGTGGGTAGCCGATAGTGTGGGGGGAGGGGTAGACTGGGTAGCCGAGAGTAGATGAGTGAAATTGGGTGGGAGAGTTGTTAAAAAATAAATTAATTTAGTTATTAGTAAAAAAAAAAATTGAGAGTGGGAGGGGGTTGATGGTTGGTTGGTGGGTGGTTTGGTGGGGGTGGGGGTAGTGAGGGTTGTTAAACAATAATTTTAATATGAATAAAAAAAATTGCTTGAAAGTAGGGGAGTTGTTAAAATATAATTTTAAAATAAAAAAAAATATATTTCTTGACCTTGAGATGGTGGTGGGAGGAGGGGGGGAGAATTGTAAAAAATAAATTTAATATAAATAATTGTTTTATGTGGGGATGGGATAGGGGGTGGTTGATGTGGGCTGGGTAACGTGTGGGGTTTATGAAAAGTTAGATGTGTGTGTGTGTGAGGGTGTTACCATTTTTCGAAAAATGTTTTATTTAGAAAAAATCTGTAAGTCATTTTACTTAAAAAAGTGGGAAAAATATTTTTCGGGAAATATTTTCTCTATTTTTCGGTGCCTACCAAACACCAGAAAATGAGGAAACCGTTTTTCGAAAAAGATTTTATCCCAAACAAACGGAGCCTTAGTCCCGTTTGTTTCGGCTAATTATTTTTGAATGGTTTATAATTTTAGCTTTAGTTAAATTAAAATTAGTGTGTTTGTTTTCACTTAGGGCTCGTTTGGTAGGTCGATAGGATTAGCCTGTGTTAATAGTGTGTTAATAGTGGGGGATTATTAATCAGGGGATTAATAACACCACCCTTTTCTTGGAGATTAATATGAAGGGGTTAGAGTGGATTAGAAGCTTATCCGAGTTGTACCCAGGGTTATTACTCCCATTGCATTTAGTCTACCAAACACCAAGATTATTGGACTAATAATCATATCCAACTCTAATCAGGCTACCAAACGACCCCATAAAGTATAAGCTAATAAATAAATTACAACATATTTATATCAAGAATAAACAAAAGTCAAAAAGTAATAAAAATATTGCTTTTAATCACTTATCTTACCATGTAGGTGTCGAGTTCAAATACTAATATCTACACATTTGCTTATTTTCTTTCTTCCTTGCATACTTCTTCTATCAATTTAATTCGTTAACTTTCTTTATTTTCTTATTATTATATTATTTTACAAAAGATAACTATTTATTTTTGGGGTCATTTTTTTTTTATATTTTTTACTTTTATAAATATAAATAAATTAACAAAAGAGAAAAAATATATAATACATAAATAAAAATTAATTTACGAATTCAAATTGTATCTTTTATTTTATTTCAATAAATTATATTTTCGTATTTGCTTAGTAATTAATTTCACTTTATAAATGTAAATTTATAATTATTATGATTTTGAATTATTTCTTTTAGCTTTAGCGTAAACATTCATATTTATTTATTTGCGAATAATTATTTTTTCTTGAAAAAAAAACAAAACTATTATTATATATTAAATTCATCAAGTATCAATCAATAAATAATCAGATATAAGCTATTAGCTATAAGTAATCAGCCATTAGCTGCAACAAACGAGTTATCAATCAATGAGCTATAAGTTATTAATCAATCATCCATCAACTATCAACTATAATTTATCAGTTATCGGCTATAAATCATCATCAATCAGCTGTGACAAACGAGCCTTTAGTCAGATTAATTAGTTACCCCGTTATTTTTTGTATTTTAGATAAATATCATTAGTCACATGAAATTTATCAACTTTCTTTAATAAAATACTCTTTCAAATTTAATATAAATAATATTTAAAACACCGTCACATGAAACTTATCAACTTTGCATATTGGTGTGATATACCCCCACAACGATCCAATTTGGCACCCGACAAACTTGGAATTTGAAAAGATTTTTGAATTGGGTAAATCTTTAGTGGACTTAAAAAAATAAACGGAGTCGCCACACCATTTTAGTTTAGGGCCAAAACTTTGAAAAATGCTTGAAAGTAGAGAAATGGGTTCGGAGGTCACGTTACACTTCGGGAAGAACATTTGACGTTCACCCGGAATGCCTCGTATGACGAGTCTTCCATACTTGAAACATTGTGTGTGTGTGTGTGTTTTGAAAAATATTTGACTTAAAAGGACTTTCTGGAAATAAATAAATCTGATGGACTGGACTGGAAAATGGTTTTAAAACTATGATTAAACTAAAAAAAACAGCATAAACTGAAAATGTGTGCAGATGACAATGTCATCCGCGTGGATGAATTTGTAGTGCAACATCATCCGCGCGGATTAGCCTGCAGGTTGATTTTTTTTACAGTTTCTCAGTCAGCCTATGTAATTTTGTGAAACTTAACTAGATTTACAGAGTTAACTGGAATTGTAACTGAAAAACAGAAAGAACAAAGGATGTTTGATTTTTGACATCCATGCTTGTCCTCTCTTTCCCTATACTTTGATTAGTGGTCATTAGTGATGAATCCACTATATCAAGCCATCCCGGGGATACATTAGGACTTTAAAAGCATTTCATTTGCAAGGAAAGGGGGATTTAACATGAAAGTAAATTAACAAGAAGACTAGGTCAAGATGTATTAGCTTTAGAGTAAGATCTCTAAGGTGATCACAAGAAGGACCATCCTTGAGATCTAGGCTCAAGTGCATCTCTTACATCTTTGTGTGATCCAAATGTGTAAGTCTAGATGATATTCATCCAAGGAAAGAATTCCAAGGTGAGCATCTTAGACTAGGGAGGGGTATTTGCAAGGAAATAAACAATATGGATCATTTAAAGTGATCATCTATGGAAATGGATTCCAAGATGACCACATTTTAAGTCAAGTAAACAAGTAAAGACTAATGATGTAAAAGGGGACATGGGGGATAACATAATGAAAATGTGAATCCTTGTAGAGAATCATCCATGGAGATGAACTCCATGGAGATCCTCTTGGATCCTAGGACAAGGGGGAAGGGAGATGAGCAACAAGTAAGCAAACCAAGTTACATCATTTAAACATGGAATAAATGCATGAATCAAGGAGGTTTAATTAGAGAGAATGAGGGTTTATCAATGGCTACACTATTTCTTGGATGAGTGTTTAGGGCTTGAGGGATTTAAGGCTTAGGTAGGATTTTGTAGAGGATTTAGGGTTGGTTTTGGTGTTGGATTTGTGGAATGTAAGTGTTTAAGGCTGTTTTGAGAAGAGATTTTGACAGAGTAACAGTAGGTAAATGTATTTTTTCTCCCTTTGAAACTGAAGGAGAAGGACTGTATTTATAGGTTGACAAGGGTGCAAAATCATCCGCGTGGATGATATTGGCATGGTGAATTCATCCACGCGGAGGAGATTAGCAGCGTGCCTGGTTTTGCAGAAAGGTGTTTTGGCAGCTTCTTATTTGATCAATATTTGCTTTTTTTATTGGAAATGATGATTTCCAGCGAGGTCCTAGGCCATTTTTTTATTTTTAAGAGGTCCTTCCTCATTCAAATTATCAAAATAATATCTGAAATGCCCCTAAATCATTATAAATCATTAAATTGGGTTGACGGAACACTAACGACCCAGATTGGGGCACTTACAATTGGTAACCTGAGTTTGTTTCAAGTTTGCAATACTCAACCTGAAAGTTTAATTTTGCAAATCAGTCACCTAGTTTTGTCAATTTGTTGCAATGTGGTGTAAAAACTAACAAATTGTTAAATTTCTAACAGAATGACTGTCATGTGCACCGCACATGACTTTTGAAAGGGCATCTTCGTTAATTATCACGTGTGGAGCACATGCAAATTAACAAGGATAATTTGAAATCAATTTTTAGTCATTAAGTGGTCAAATGAAAATTCTAAACTTTAAATGGTTAAAAGTCTAATTTAGTTTCCCCAATTCTAAATACAAAAAAGAAGCTAAACCCCCTCCCTTTCTTCTTCCCCATTGTTGAATCCAACTCCAGTTTCCAACCCTCCTTCACCCACCATCGTCTCTGCCACCTTCAACCACTTCCGACTAGCACTGTCTCCCATCACACTCAGCTTTCCTTTCTCAAATTCAATTTCAAATCCAAATATAATTCCATGATTAAATCTCATCCAAAATTGATTTCTTAATCCATCACCATAGTTATGGTTACTTTCAATAGAGACATCGAAGATGGCAGATTCGCGAACAAAGAAACCCATATCACAATTCAAATCGCAATCATATTTCTCGTCCTAGGGTTCTTCAGATTTCGAATCTTCAATCCTAAATCTGACTCGAATCTGCAATTGTGCTTTTGTTTTTGAATCAGATCTATTTAAATGTAATATGTTTGTGTGTTTTTTAATGTGAGTGACATGTGATTTTCCAGTCTGAATTCTTCTATTTTGAGATGGCTATTTTTGGTGGTGGCAACACAAAAGGTGATCATGGTGAACTGGTGTTTTTTTAATGGTGGTGGTGGACTGTTTATACTTCTCATTTGGAATTGAGGTATAAGTGTGAGTGATGGTGTGGTTAGTCGTTGGTTGGTGATGGAAAGTAGCGGCCACAGTGTTAGGCTAGAAGTGGAGGTAATGGTGGTGGTGGTGGTGTTGGACCTGTTGGTTTTAATGGTGATTGATGGAGATGGAGATGGAGATGGTGAAGTTAGTGGGGTTATAAATCTCATTAAATATTTTACATATAGGGAAATTTTTGAAACTTTATTTTGTCAACTTTGTTAATTTCGTTAAATCCTCTGACAAAAAGAACAAAATACCATTTTAAAATCATCAAACACATTAACCACATCAGATTTACGATATAATGGATAAAGCAGTGTTCTAAAAGACCCCGCCTAAGGGCGCCTAGGCCCCGCCTAGGCGCTAGGCCCCTCTCCAATGCCTAGTTCTAAGTCCCGCCTAGGTTCCGACTAATCCCGACTAATCCCAACTAGTCCCCGCCTAGCGCTTTTTAGAACCTTGGGATAAAGTCAAACATAGCGAGAAATATCATCAACGATAGATAGATGGATAGATAGATGGATGGATGGATGGATGGATGGATGGATAGTTGGATAGATGGATAGATGGATAGATAGATAGATAGATGGATGGATAGATAGATGGATGGATTTACAACCCGAAACAGAAGGTGTGGGGGAGGACCCCCAAACATCCAAATGTAATAAGTCTAACGGTTTTGCAGGTTTAAAGGTACGTAACTCAAAAGGAAGATTACAAAATTTGCCTAAAGGGAAAAAATGATACATCTCCCTAGATCTAACGGAACCGCTAATTGAAATCCGAGTTTTATTAACTAAATGATCAATTACTTGAGAAGAAGGATGTCCCAATCGGGAGTACCAAGTAAAAGAAGATGCGCGTTCCCCGATTAACACCAAAGAGTTTAGACGGGAATTGGGGACGAAATACAATGTGTAGAGATCTCCTGCATTACTGTCAGAAAGAGTATTCCTCTTGGTATGATTGTCCTTCAAACAAAAACCAAAAGCATTCAGTTCAAAGAAACAATCATTATCAAGGCAAAATTTGCGAATAGAAAGTAACGATCGACTGATCTTATGAACATGCAAAACCGTATTCATGACGAAATTATGATTCTGAGATGAAAAATGTGTGGACCCAACATTATCAATAGGTATTGAAGCACTATTTGCAACAACAATAGAGCCATTACCTGAATACGGGGAATACTGCTACAGGGCATCCAGATTGGATGTCATGTGGATAGTTGCTCTGTAATCAAGAACAAAAGAAACGGGAGCCATAACTGATGAATCATGGTTATGTGTTATTCTGTTGTTCGGATAATACTGAGCAGTGTAGGCAAAATTTCCCCTTTGGTAGCATGTAGTGGCTTCATGGCCCCTTTTCTTGCAGATTTGACATGTTTCAATATTAGGATCTTGGTTCATAAAGAGATTTGGTGGTATGTATGGCACTGTAGTATTTTGGTGTGGCTGGCGAATAGAATAAGGATGTGAGGCTGGCTGAAAAGACAAAGGAAACAGCAGAAGGCCGTGAGTATTATGCTTGCCATTCTTTTTGCCGTGATTATGCTTACTACTCTTGTTATTTAGATTAGGAAAAAAAATAACCCCCTGATTGTTGGATCCCTGAGGCCAAAACCCACCTTGGTTGGCAGTGTGTGGTGCGATTAAATGATAGGGATTTGGCTTGGATTTTCTGGTTCCCTAGAGGCAGCAAGTGCGCTAACATTGGTTATTGGGTGATTGGCAAACTTCTTTTGCAGATTTTCTTCTTCATGAAGAAGATCTTTAAGATCTTCAACGGAAGTATCGCCTTTAGAATTTTGAGTGGTGATGAACTCTTTATAGGTGTGACCTAAGCTGCCTAAAATTCTACTACGAAGGTTGTATGTAGATACTACCTCACCCACTTGGACAAGAGAATGAGAAAGAGTTTTAGCTTTTAGGACGTAAGCTTGAATGTACATACTGAGAGAGGTAGTTAGATCGTGAAGCTCTTCTTGGAGCTTCTAGATGTGAATAGAGGAGGCGACACCAAATTCTTTGGAAAGAAGGTCCTACGCTTCAGGCACGGTGGTATAAGGATTGACATGGGATTGGACATCCGAAGTAACGGTTACCTTAATCCACCCAATAAAAAATCGGGACGTATGGACAAAGACTTCACATGAAGGATTAGGAACGGATGTATTTGGAGTTTCAGAGGGGAGAGTACGGGAGGGAGGGATTTTATCAGTGACTACATGTGTGAGGTAATGTATTTCCAGCATAGACATGAAAAGAGAGCTCCAGTTTTGGTAGTTCTCATTCGACAATCTGCAGTGTCCCATATATGATTGAACGTTGAAAAGAATCGGAAGACCATGTTTGTTAAAGGAGTTTGTTGGGTTTGGACCCATATAAATTGGGAATGCCTAAATTAGGGGATTAAATAAGCAAATTCGGATTTTCTGACACAGCCGAGGGGAGCGACCGCGGGAGCAAGGGCGCGTGACCACGCCAAGTTTTTGCCAAGAGTGAGTGGCCGTGCCATTATTGGGGCGATCGCGCGGGTGCTTGATTTGGGGAAGTGGCGATCGCGCTCTCGATCCGAAAAGGGCTTTTCAGTGGCAGATTTTGGCCCAGGGTTGAAAACCCTACAGGGTTAGGAGTAGACATATAAATCGAGCCTAGCACCAACCATATTGTGTATTTTGATTATCTGTTTCTTTATATCTAAGTTTTGCAAAAAAATGAATTTTTTGCCAAGAATTCGTTCACTAGATTAAAGATTGCAATTTGTTGATTTTAATAAGATAATAATATTCTCTCCCTCTTTCCGTATACGTAGCCAAGTTAGTAAATCACTTATAATTTTGTGTTTTGTGATTGTTGCTTGTCGATTTTTGTTGAAGCGGAAGATTGAATACCATGGCTATAAGGAGGCTCTTATACCATAATAAAAGAACTAACCATAACCACCTTCAATATTGAAAGTAAAGGACCAATGGTCTCTTATACCCTCAGTGTGGGGAGTTCGAATATTGTAGTGGCTTTCCTTCGGGGAGGTCACGAGTTCGATTCCCCTTGGGGGGAATCTTGTGGTTTAATTCTTTCCTAGGGTTTCAGGAGCCTTGGAGTCCCCCGGGGCACATCCGTGCAGTTAAGGAACGGCATTGGCCGGGCTTGTACCCTCGGTGTGGGGAGTTCGAATCTTGGCAGGAGCAGCCAAATGGTGTTGTAAGAGTGATGTAAGTGCCACTTTGGCAGGAGCAGCTGGAACAGCCATTTGGTGATGTAATAGTGATGTAATTGCCTTGTAGGAGGGCTCCCTTGGGGCTCTGAATATAAGAGTGCCTTGCCACCCCTGCGCATAGGGCACATCCCGCGATTTACCTCCGCCGCATATGAGGGCCGGTGCAGTGGTCCAGGATTAGTCCGACGGAACCCGGATATCAAAAAAAAAAAAAAAAAAAAAAAAAAAGAAGAAGAAGTAAAGGACAGAAGAAGAAAAGGGGAAAAGAGAAGAATACTTAGAAAAGAAAGACCTGGCAAAATTGGACTGAAAACTCTCACCTTATGTGATCTTCCCAATTGTTTTCTATTTATCAATAATTACAAGCACTATATTTGTATATTTGGAGTATTATTCTATCCTATAATTACTTACTCCTTATCTCTTAGCAACTAATTATAATTAGAATGGGAAGAGAATACATCAGAATATACAAAAGATATGTTATACAGTTATCTAGTTTATCTTGAAGTCTATCTTGTGACTTGATGTACAGTATTTAAGCTTTCACAATATAATATTATAGACTAAAACTTTAAAAGTGAATAGTAAAAATATTTATGATTTTTTATTAAAAATAAACATTTTTAAAAAATGGCTCTTAAATTCAAATTAAACGGAGGAATTACTTATTTTACCCTTATATTTCCAACCTGCCTAATTTAGTATCATCCCAAAATAAATAAAATTCTCTTAAGCAATCAAGAATGAAAAATGATTAAAATTTGCTCTTAATTAAGATATGCTATCGCAATCAAAAAATTATATTCAAAATCTATAAATATATTAAAGCAAAGTCGTTCTTAAATTTGGCAAGTTGGAGCCCAAAAATGTCACTATCAAGGGGTTAAAAATGAAAATTGATTCAACACATAATTTTAGCAAATGATTTTGGCAAATGGTTTTGGAACATGTATGGAGAGAAAGGGGAAAAATGATCTATACTACTCACACTCTTTGAAAACTTTTGGAAATGTGCAATTTTTTTTTCTTTTTCATTAATTAATCAACACTAAGTGTCTAGACTAGATTGCAATATTTGAACGTCTTCTAATTATTTTTTTAAAAAATAATTGTTTAAAGAGCTTTAAAATTTATTTTTTTAATTCAGAAAAATTGAAAAAAATATCTCATTTTTAGTCTAATAAACTCATTAAACAGATATAATCTAAATATATATTCTTAAATTTTAGAATAAATTTATTGTTTTCTAATTATTAATTAATAACAGTTTTTTTTGTATTAACGATAATTTTTAAATTTAGATGTGGATATTTAATTTATTTTTTTCACTTTTAGTCTAAAATTTAAGAATATATATTTAGATTATAACTACTTTTATTATGTTTTCGAGATAGATGATCATTAGTTAGACATTTTTTTATTATACTTTTTTCAAAAAAAGAAGAAGATTTTATTTAAAAAAAAATAAAAAATTGAAGAATGTGGAGATAATATAGGTGACTATAGGGAGGGCCAAGGGGGTAAGGAAAGTTTTGGAGGCAAAATTTATTTTAAAAAATAAATTCATTATGTTATATTTTAATTACTATTAATGCATGTTTGTAGTCTTATAGATCCAGATTATTACGCTTAATAGTTGAAAATCTCATTTTGCTTTAAAAAAATACCGCTACTACTACAAATAATAATCCTTTATTTTTTCAAAAAAAAAAAGTATATGAATTTTTACTTTCAAAAAATAAATATGAATGATTGAAAAAATAAAAGAAAAATGTTCAGGATTTAAATTTAAGCAAATAAGATGATTGAGATTTATTCATTTATTTATTTGCTTGAAGTAAGAAGATAATTTAATTGAGAAAAAAGGTAAGGAGATAACTGTTTTTTTTTTAAAAGTCATACAACTAAAAAACTATTTTCTAATATTATCAAAATATTTTCCTTCACATTTTTTTAATCAAAGCCTTCTTACTTTGAAAATTATAAATTTCATTAAACGAACTTATTTCTGGAAATTGACGAATTTCTAGGCTTAAAATTGGAAGCTACTTTTTTATTCTTTGAACCTAGCTACTTTGTTTTGTGTTTTTTTTAAAAGATTTTTAGCTACTTTGTTTAAAAAATAAAATTCTTTATTACTTGATCATTATTTTTTAATTTATGATGACATATTTTTTTTATAGAAATAGAGTATTTCGTTTTTTTATTTTGTAACTTCATTCAATGTTTGTTATCATAAAATTAAATAAAATTTAAATATAGAATAATAATTTTTAAAATGGTGCATTAATTTTTTTAAATGGTTACTAATATAAATAATATTTTAAAGTAAAAAGTGATCTTTTTAATGTGAAAATCGATAAATCGAGTAAACTAAATGGGTGGATGGAGCCATGACTCTATCCCCCCATTTTTTTAGAAATAGAGTATTTCGTTTTTTCTATTTTGTAACTTCATTCAATATTTTTTTATCATAAAATTAAATAAAATTTAAATATAGAATAATAATTTTTAAAATGGTGCATTAATTTTTTTTTAAATGGTTACTAATATAAATAATATTTTAAAGTAAAAAGTGATATTTTAATGTGAAAATCGATAAACTGAGAAAATTAAATGGGGGGGGGGAATGGAGCCATGAGCCCCATGACTCTATTTTTTAGTTTAAAGACATAATTTAGGGGTGATGGGCTGACTATGAGAAAGAAGTTAAATTTCTATTTGTGTTGTAAGTAAAAAGTATCATTAAATGTGAAGATAATTTATTTGAAACTGATTTGGGATTTTTGGGTGGCATATTGAAAGTTGTCCACAAAATCTTGCTAGCGAAATTAATTGACGATATTTATGATAGTATCTGTAATGACCTCAATACACTCTAATTAAAAACAATAATAAAATTATTACATTTACAATTTTGTAGGCAAATTTTTGTAATCATTTTGTGTCCTTACTATTACCCAATTAGTATAGGAGAGAGAGAAAAATGTTGGTTAAAAAAAAGTGAAAAAATATTTTAGAAAATTATAAAAGGTGATATGTGATTCTATTTTATAAGCTTCAATTTCATCGAACAAGTGTTTATTTCTACTCTCTCTATTTTAAAATAAATATAAAAAAATTAAATAGCAAATTTGAAAAATTATTGAACAATCATTTTAGAGATTTAAAAAGGGTTGCATGCATACTTTCGGAGAAAATAGCCTATTAGGTGGATTTTCTTTATTTTTTATTGAAATATATCATGAAAAGTATTGATTCGAGTAGAAGTGAAACATATTTGGTGAAAAAATTGTTGTCGATGGAGATGATAGTTCTTCAAGTGCTAAATCTACTACGAATGTTTTGTTTCAGAAAGTATTTCGAAATGTTTAAGTAGTATTCACACTTTGATCTTTCGATTTACTATTTCAGAACATGCATGGCTATATATAATCATCGAGACATCAAAATAGATGCATACAAATGTATGCAGAGCCGGCCTCAAAGAAATAATTGTTTCTCCCAAGTTCGGGGATATTATCAAATTGAAGTCTAAAGCTTGGGGATGCTTTCACATTATAGTCTAACGTTAGGATTTTGTCAATTTAAAATCTGAACATTAGGGTTAATTTGATAATTAAGCCCAAATAACCCTATTTAAATCACACGTGTGGTACATGTGACCATTTAACTGAGTTTTCTAACAATTCTTCTGGTTATAAATCTTAGCATGACCAAATTTGTCAAGTTTGGATCCTATATTGACAATGGTGAAACATCAGGGTCTACATTGTGAAAACACCCCAAAATTCACTTTGCCATAAAATTAATTCCAATTAATCAAAAGTTAAAACGTCCTTAAAAATTAAAATTTAATTATCATGAAACACATGGAAAACAAAAAATTGAATAACAATAACAATCCCTCGGCTCGCTATAAATGGTCACAAAAATCAAAATAAACAAAAAAAAAAAATAGTGTGCGACTCAAACCGGATCAAGGTACAGCACAACCGTGTCGTGTGAACCCGAGTTGAGACCGGCCTGTGTCAAACTCGAACAAAAAGCCTTGTTGCATTAGGTTTCCTATAACTGCAATTCTATTTGACACCGTTACCGGCTGTAATGCTAAGCATTTGACGTCATGAGCAACGTCTATAAAATAGTTTCCGACTGGTGGAGAGAGTACTGAGTTGCCAGCGAGTTTGAAACTCAGTTTGGGTAGACTCAGTCTAGTTATTCCTGACACGTTGAGACAAAGATCGAATATTGCATCGGGCTTGGATGGGCTTGGGAGCTTCACGCGCCGTTTGAATGCAGCTAAAATTTGGGTGTATGCCGGGTCGGGTAAAAATGTTAGGGTCGTGCCCGAGTCCATTATGGTCCCTCCGTTTCCCAGCTTGTCAATGTTGAAAACTGAAGGGCTTATTCGTAATTTAACTTTGTCGACATAAACATTTTTGATCCCAACGTAGTAAAATGTCGGAAAGATAGTGTTGTTCTGCAACGGCGTGTAGCTAAAGTTTGACTTGGCTTTTACGACAACGTTTTGGCTGCCGCCGACTAGGAGGTAGCTCGTCGGCGGCGGAGATATTGTGTAGTCCATGAGACAGTAGGAGAATTTGTTTCCGAATTGGTTGCCGAGTTGTGTGGCTAATGAAATGGGCCCACGACCCAGGCCCAATACGCCTTGTGCTCCATTGAAACTTGGGCCAGTTATGCTGGGCCCAGAATTTTTGAACCCACAACCGAATGCTAACCCGGAGTGGCGCAATAGCTTGCCGGAGCTGGTGTTAAACGTCACCGTTTCTTTAGCAAAGAATCCGCTGGTGAGGGACCCATCGGAGTAGGTGTACTCGTAGCGGCAGGGACTGTGACGGCGAGTATTGTTGCAGGTCACGTTACTAGGGTGTGGAACGAGTCGACACGCTGAGTCGAAACAGTGGTGGAGAGAATATGTTGAGGAGTGACGAGCGCGGAAAGCGGAGCCGGGTGGGCGGGAGGAGCAGTTACGGCAGGCGGAACAAGTGACCCAGATAAGGTCGCTGCCGGTGTCAGTGACGAGGACTAGTCGTTGAGGAGGAGTGCCGATATGGAGGTCGACGAAGTACTGGCCGGCGCCGGTGGAGGCGCCGGAATTGAGGGGGAGCTTGGGGAGGCGGCGGAGGGAAGAGAAGAGAACGGAGAGACGGTGATTGGCGGAGGAGAAAGCTTGGGATAGGGACAGAGATGGATTAATGTGACGGAGTGGAAGCTTGAGGGAGTGGGTGGCGGTGGCGGGAAAGGAATGGGTGGAGTAGAGGGAGAGAGTAAATGTGATGAGGAGGAGAGAGAGTGGGGGAAGAGGAGACAGCCGTAACATTGTGGTTTGTTAGGGAGAAGGGTAGATGAGAGTGTGAGGTGTAATGTAATGGATGAGATATATACGTACCTACTTTATTTTTTGTATTTTATTTTTATTGGTTTCTTCGAATAAACATGAATTACACTCTAATGCATTGCCCCATAGTCCAAAGATAGAATAAATTGGGTGAATAACTTTTGTTTTCTTATCTTTTGTTATTTTGATATACTCCCTCCGTCCCACTATACTTGACATTTCTTTTCATTTTGGGTCGTCCCATTATATTTGATACCTTCCAAAAATAATCAAGTTTTTATATTTTTATATTCACTCTACCCCACCACTCATTCTCTCTCTTCATTTTCTACCACATATTTATTCAACCAACACTACTATTTACCTCACTCATTCTCTCTCTTCATTTTCCACCACACATTTTATTTTATTTTATTCTTTTTCCTTGGTTTTTGAATCCATCCATTGGGTGTCAACTATAGTGGGAACTATAGTGGGACGGAGGAAGTATATGTTGAATGCATATTATTTCATCTTTGTATTTGTACAGTTAATATGAAACAAGTACTGCTCGAAAAACAACAATTCCACAACAATAGACAATCTGTCAAGCGAACCTAAGCGGTGGCATAGAATTCAGATTCAAACTTTTTTGTTTTCTTCTTTCTCGTATGATCTCGACCCCTCCTTTCACGGTTTTGACTATTTTCTTAACGGTTTTGACTTCACAACCCAACAGATGGGTAGGGGACGCTGACGGATAAAGTTTTTAGCTAGATAAAATTATATCTTGGTAGAACGAGGATGTGTAAGACGAATAATAGATTGATTATGTCGTAGAATTGAGGGAACGGCCAAAGTTAGGGATGTTAAACGAAACAAGCTGCTCGAGCTCGAGCTTGACTCGTAAAACTTGAACTTGGATTCGAGCTCGAACAAGATTTTGAACTCGTTAAATTTTTTGAGTCGATCGTGTTGGAACATTTCTATTCCGTTAATCCAATGCGTACTCATTTCTTGAATAATTATGAAAAAAATAAATAAAGGCGGAAGCGTAGTATACCTGATGAATCCATTTGTCTTGATGTTTTGAAGAGAAGAAAAAGAAATAAAGGAGGGAGATGAAATCTTCTAAATGATAAATGCCTTCTCTTTACTCAGATTTTATGGAGAGAGTATATGAAAAATTAAGTACGTTTCTAGGCTGATGTAAGCCTTTTATATATAGGAAACAAATAAGCACTTCATTTAGGGACCACACCATTTCATGAATGAAGTAGTGAAAGATTACCTTTTGTCCATCATAAATATGTAATTTCCACTTCGGAAATTCTACACATTGATTAATTTTCTATACTTTATATTAATATTATATTTATGATTTATACATTTACGTCTACATGTTTATGTATATTTACTAAGTATACACATTTTGCAATCCATGTTCTAACAATCTCCCACTTGAATTGCCCAAAAATGTGTTTATACTTAACAAACCCTTCTAAAATCATATTTATAATGTAAATGACAATCCTTATGTATACTTTATTGTCATTTCAACAATTTCGTCCATTAGTTTTATAAATATAAGGACTAAATGAGCAGTCGTTGTAATTGATTCGCAACTAAACTCACAATAATCACACATATATATACATTCAACTAAATGACATAGATTAAGTGTATATATGTAGCATGGAAGATTGATGAATATATTGAAGTATGTATATATATTCCTCCAACTAGTCATACTTAACCAAATGAGATCAATAATTAATAGATATAAAACAATCAAATGAAAGTACAACACAAACTCCCACTATATTAAATGTTATCAAAAGTTGTTACACTCATATGAGCGGTATGCTCGTAAAACGCTAAAGGAGATAATGGTTTAGTAAACGGATCCGCTAACATGGAGTTTGTTCCTTTAAGTTGTATTTCTATTTGTCAATTTTGTACTCTTTCTCTAACAACATGATACTTGATATATATATGCTTAGATCTAGATGAGGCTCAAGATCAAAATGTACTACAAGTGTCATAATGATCCTAAAAGTGTTTTTAGACGATACCGGAGAATTTTTTTTTTATAATCAATGTCTTCTTTTTTAGTGAATCCTTTAGCAACAAGACGAGCTTTATATCTTTCCACATTACCTTGTGAATTCCTTTTGATCTTAAAAATCCATTTACATCTGATGAGTTTCACATTTTTAGGTAATAGAACAAGATCCCAAACGTCGTTGCCTTTCATGGATTTTAACTATTCATTTATGGCATCGATCAATTTATGAGAATTTGGATTATTAATGGCTTCATGGAAGGTAAGCAGTTTATCTCCCACTAAGTCTAAGTGTTACTCATTCTCGGCAAGATACACATCATAATCAGCCAGAATCTCACTCCTTCTTACTCTATTAGATCTCCTTAAGGGCACCGGTTCTTCTTGATTTTGAGGTTGTTGAATTTGATCCTCATTAACAACATTTTCTTATTGTTCAATATTTATAAGAGGTTCGATATAGTTTTGAATTATATGTTCTTGTTGAATTTCAGGTACAAGTACTTGATTTTCAATAGGAACTATGGGAAGAGGTATAGAAATGAATTCCTCTTCCTCTTCCTCTTTCTCTTCCTCTTCCTCTTCCTCTTCCTCTTCCTCTTCAAATTCAAAACTATTCCTAATTTCCCCTTTAAATTCAACATCCTAAAAGAACCTAGCATTTTCCGTCTCAAAAAATGTTCTAATTTTCGGGTCATAGAATTTATATCCCCTAGATCTCTCAACATACCCCATAAAGTAATTACTAACGATCTTAGCGTCCAGTTTGCCCTCATTAGGCCTATAAGGCCTTGCTTCTGCTTCTGCTGGACAACCCCATACAAGAAAATGATTTAGGGACGGTTTCTTATTCGTCTATAATTCTCAAGGAGTTTTGTCCGTAGCTTTTGAAGGAGCTCTTTTGAGAATATAAGCAGCGGTTTTTAATGTGTCGCCCCATAATGAGTGAGGTAAAGAAGTACAAGAAATCATACTTTTTACCATATCCTTAAGTGTTCTTTTACGTCTCTCCGCTACACCATTCATGCTAGGTTTGCTCGGGATGGTGTAGTGAGGGACAATCCCACACTCTTCTAGATAGCGAGCAAAAGGACCCGAACGTTGTTCACCCGAACCCTCATTTCGTCCCTAGTATTCACCACCATGATCGGATCTAACGTTCTTAATAGTCTTTCTAAGTTGATTTTCAACTTCTTCTTTAAAAGACTTGAAAACGTCCAATTATTGAGACTTTTCATGAAGCAAATAAATGTATCCATAACGAGAGTAATCATCTATGAACATAATGAAATATTGTTGACCATTCCATGAAGGGGTAGTGAATGGTCCACAAATATCCGTATGAATTTGTTCTAAGATGTTTAATGCTTCCAAGGATTCTTTTCCTTTGGTGTTTGTAAATTTTCCTTTAAGGCATTCAATACAAAAAGTTTTTATCCGGAACATCAAGTTTGTTTAAGGTTTCCTTCGACACAAGCTTATAAATTCTCCTTTTGGAGATATGACCCAAACGCTTATGCCATAAGGTATAAGAATTTTCACTTGATAACTTTCGTTTAGTGCCTTTAGTCTTGATTTCATTAATATGAGACTCATTGAATGACTTGACTGTGTGAAGTAAATAAAGATTATTACTATATGATAAAGTACTAGTACCAACAATTTTGGAATTGAAATAAAGATCAAATTTATTATTACCAAATGAACAGGAATAACCTTCCCTGTCCAAAACTGTGATTGAGATCAAATTTCGCCTAAAGGACAGTACAATAAATGTATTATTTAATACAAAATAATATCCAGTACTTAACAATAATCTAAACGTCCCAGTGCCCACAATTTCAACCGGATTCCCAGCTCTCATAGATGTATTTCTCATTTTCGCTAGGGTTTCGGTAATTCAGGCAACCTGGATAGATACACTTATGTGAGTTGTTGCACTAGAATCCAACCACCATGTATATATAGGAATTGAAACCAAATTTGTCTCAGTACAAACAAGTTCAAATGACATACCTTTCTTAACACGCCAAGCATGATAATTAGGGCAGTCGTTCTTCATGTGAGTAGGGTCCTTACAAAAGAAGCACTTCTTAACTTTTTGATCATTGGATGATCCCTTATGCTTCTTGTTTGCAACAACAATTTCCTTCCCTTTTCTCTTAGTCCCATGAGAAGAGGTAGATGCTAAGTGAGCACTTTCCGGTTTAAGTTTTTTCATTCTATCTTCCTCTTGTGTCACATGTGAAATTAATTCATTTATATTCCACTTGTCCTTTTGACAATTATAGATCACTTCAAACTGACCAAACTGAGGAGGAAGAGAGATCAAAACCAAGTGCTCGAGTAAATCTTTCAAAATCTCTAACTTAAGTGCTCTTAGTTTTGTCGAGAGATAAAACATCTCAAGAATGTACTCCCTTAAGTTTGTTACCCTTGTACCTCATGGAAACAAGCTTCTTCAAGGAAGCACTCGTTTTTGATTTCTCGCTTTTTGCAAAGCGTTCTTCAAGGGTATCTAGAAAACTCTTAACATCAACGTCCTCAGAAACGTTATTCAAGAATATTTCTGGGACGGCATTCTTCATGATCATTAGGCTTACGCGATTGGAACAGATCCACTTCTCAACACTTGAGCAATCTTCTTGAGTGCTTTTATCAGTGAGAGGAGCAGGAGCAGAACTTGGTTCCCTTAATGCGAAATCAATGTCCATACAACATAATATCATAGTGATTTTGTTTTTCTAAGTTTTAAAATTTGTCCCATTAAGCATCAGAATATTATTCATAGCAGAGGTGATTGATGAAGCATTTACTAAATCTATTGGGGTAAGAACAAGAATGAAATACTAAACATGTATAAGTAACTATATATAAGGAGTGATTAATTATATCAAATGAATCTCATCTATAAGATAATTAACATGACATCAAAACTAATCTTTGATTTGCGAGTTGACTCAAAATTAATTATCTTTAGGTAACCAAGAAATCGAACAATGTCTTAATCAAATACTTTAACCTTCCTTTGTGCCGATTAAAGTATTCAACAAAACAACTTAACGTTCTCTTACTTGTCACCCAATGAATGTATAAATTTAGTCAAATAAACGATCTTCTTTGAAAAATTCATTTTATCCACATATTAAAGTATACATTCATCACTTAACAACTTCGGATCTAAGCAACGTAAATCACTTTTGCGATAATATTGTTTTGAAAATTTATGAAGTTGTTAAGCATATAATTAATCACAAAGAAGGAAGGTTTGAAAAATGTATGTTTTTGCTCAATAATGAATGAAAGTTGAATCTGCAAGCAGTGCTCGGCCAAGCGGGCCTTATCAGAAAAATCCAACATTCTGTACAATAGTGCTCAGCCGAGTATAGAGAGGTGCTCGACCGAACAAACAGGTCCGCATAGATGTGCTTACTAAATGGACATTCTGTACAATGGTGCTCGGCCGAGTCATTGACTTGCTCAGCCGAGCAGGTCTTTCCAGAAAAAAAAATTCATCACTCTGTTCAATGGTGCTCGGGCGAGTCATTGACTTGCTTGGCCAAGCAAAGAGGTCCGCATGAACATGAATTGCACAAGCAGATCCACACAAACGTATGCCATGCAACGCTCGGCCGTGCCAATGGGATAATCTTGATTGATTCATTGTCCTTTTTAACGAATTTTTATGCATTTTGAGCTAAAACTTCAATCCTTTCCAGATTTTAAACTAGATAAATGTTATTAACACTATGAATGAATTAAAGTGATTAAACAACATCAAATCATAATGAATTCAACATAAAATAAAGCAAAATATGCTATCATGAACTCAAACTTAATCAAGAACATAAGCAGGCTCTGATACCAATTGTTGAAACATTTCTATTCCGTTAATCCACTGCGTACTCATTTCTTGAATAAGTATGAAAAAGAAAATAAAGGCGAAAGCGTAGTATACCTGATGAATCCATTTGTCTTGATGTTTTGAAGAGAAGAAGAAGAAATAAAGGAGGGAGATAAAATATTCTAAATGATAAATGTCTTCTCTTTACTCAGATTTTATGGAGAGGGTATATGAAAAATTAAGTATGTTTCTAGGCTGATGGAAGCCTTCTATATATAGGAAACAAATAGGCACTTCATTTAGGGACCACACCCTTTCATGTATGAAGCAGTGAAAGATTACCTTTTGTCCATCATAAATAGGTAATTTTCACTTCGGGAATTCTACACATTGATTAATTTTCTATACTTTATATTAACATTATATTTATGATTTATACATGTACGTCTACATGTTTATATATATTTACTAAGTATACACATTTTGCAATCCATGTTCTAACAGATCGTGCTCGAATCGTGTGTTCAACTAGTTTCGTTCGTGATCGACTCGTTTCGAGCTTGACTCGATAAGCTCGGCAACAGCTCGATTTATCTTTGTTCACGATAAACTTGTTTCGAGCTTGACTCGATAAACTCATTCAAAACATGAACTTTTTGTTTTTCACCATCGGCACAAACTCGAGCTCGTCTCATCAGAACTCAATTTTTTTTTTGTAAATAAATTTCATATAAATTTTGATTCGTCTCGAGATCGACTCGTTAAGAATCGTACTCGATAAAATTTCGAGTTGCTCGGGAACAATTCGCAATTTGTGAACAACTCGAATTTTGATTCGTCTTGTGTTCGGACCAATAACTCAACTCGAACTCAAAAAAAAAACTCAAACTTAATAGCTTATAAATGAGCTCAAACTCAAAAATAAAAAACTCGTTTTAACTCGACTTGTTTACGGCTCTAACCAGATTTTTTTAGTGCCAAAGAGAGTTAAAGAGAAGGTGAAGTTTCGACAGTTTGTTCGGAGGTGGAGGGGCATTGCTAGAGGGAGAGGGAGAGGGGGGGAGGGGAGTATGAGATGAGGCAGGGAGTTGTGTGTGTTTTTTGTTTAGGGCTTGAGGGTAGTGTGTGGAGATTTCATTATTTCTTTAAACTAATAGGTAAGGTTCTAAAAAGCGCTAGGCGAATGCTAGGCGGCGGAGCTGGGCCTAGCGCTGGGGACTAGTCGAGATTAGTCGGGACCTAGGCGGGGCTTAGAACTAGTCGTTGGAGAAGGGCCTAGTGTTGGAACAAAAGGATCCATTAACCATGAACCGACTCACAACTAGATTAAGAGTGAGAGGAAGATGAAGACGGAAGCGTGTACCTGAATAATCCATGATTGTGTTCTTGATCTTGTTCTTGAATGAAAGAAGAGAGTAGGGAGATAGTAGATCTTCTAAATGATGAATGCCCTTAATATCTTTAATCTTCAATTACTTAGGAAGAGTTTGGACTGAATGAGAATAATGTAACTTATAGATTCATAGGCTTGATGGATAGGCCTTTATATAGGAATCCAAGGGGAACTTCATTTAGGGACTACACCCTTTCATAAAGAAGGCGGTGAGAAGTTACCATTATGCCCATCATTTAATGGTACTTACACCTAATGGAATTCTACATATTTTGTCTATACTTTAACATTATTAAATGATTATAACATATGGAATTTAATAACACATATTATTTAATCCATGTTCTAACAATCTCCCACTTGAATTAATATTAATATGTATCTTTTACTAAATAAATTCCTCAATAATTTATAACATGAATGACAACCCTTATGTGCACGTTTATTGTCATCCAACACAATCCCATCCATTAGTCTTATAAGTATAGGGACTAAAGGGGCAGTCGTTGTAATTGATTCGCAACTAAACCCACATTAATCACATATATATATATTCAACTAAACGACATAGATTAAGTATAGATATGTAGCATGGAATATTAATGAATATAAATGAAGAACTTATATATATATTCTCCAACTAGTCCTACTTAACCAAATGAGATCAATATAAATAAAACAACACAAAGAAATAGAAAACAACACAAACTCTCACTGATTTAAGCATTATCAAAAGTCGTTTCACCCATATGAGCAGTATGCTCGTGAAACATCAAAAGAGATTACGCTTTACAAAATGGATCCAATAACATGGAGTTTGATCCTATAAGTTGTATATCTATTTGTTCATTTTATACTTATTTCTCTTCAACAAGAGACATAACCATATGATGTCTTTCGACATTTCTGCATCCACTAAAACATAATCGGAATAATTAATGATCTCAAAAATTGATCCGATTTATATACATAAGCATGTAGTTTAATGTTTTATAGGTACTTCATCATTCTTTTGGATGCGACTTAATGTTCTTCTTTTCGAATTGCTTTGGTATTGACCAAGCATCCAATAATAAATGCAAGGTTTGTACGAGTACAGACTTGCGCATACATTAAGCTTCCTACTACCGGTGCATAAGGGATATTTTCCATATACTTGGATTTAAAATTAATCTTTAGGAAATTTACTTTAAACTGAATTTATCTTCCTTAGAGACAGGGGTGTCATGTGGTTTACAATTTTCCATGCTAAACCTTTGTAATACCTTCTCTATATAGCTCTTTTGTGATAATCCCAAAATACCTCGTGAATGATCACGATGAATTTGGATTCCCAATACAAAAGATGCCTTACCAAGATCTTTCATCTCAAATTTGTTTGAGAAATTTCTTAGTTTCTTTTAGAAGGTCCTTATCATTACCAGCAAGAAAAATATCATCCACATATAAGACCAAAATAATAAATCTACTCCCACTGAACTTATGGTACACACAATTTTTTTTTTTTTTACCAAGATTCATTTCAAAGCCAAATGAAAGAATAACTTGGTTAATTTTAAGTACCATTGACGAGATGCTTACTTAAGCCCATAGATGGATTTCTTAAGTTTACAAACCAGTTGACTAGTTTGATTCGAATTAGTCACCATTTCTGGTTTCTTCATATAAATAGTTTCCTCAATGTTGCCATTGAGAAAAGCTTAACATCCATTTGATGAAGCTCAAGATCATAATGTGCCACTAATGCCATAATGATCATAAAAGAGGTTTTAGAAGATTCCGAAAAAATATTTCTTTATAATCAATGCCTTCCTTTTGAGTAAATCATTTAGTAACAAGACGTGCCTTATATCTTTCCATATTACCTTGCTAATTCCTTTTGGTTTTAAATATCAATTTATAACCAATAGGTTTTACACCTTCAGGTAATGGGACAAGATCCCAAATGTCATCGTCTTTCATTGATTTTAACTCCTCATTAATGGCATTGATCCACTTATGAGAATTAGGGCTATTAATGGCTTCATGGAAGGTGATTAGATCATCTCCCACTAAACCTAAGGTGTCCTCATTCTCCGCAAGATACATATCATAAATATCCGGAATAACACTTCTTCTTTCTCTAGTAGATCTCCTTAAGGGCACCGGTTCATCCTCATTTTGAGGTTGTTGAATTTCCTCATGTCCAATATTTCCATGTTGTCCGTTATTTACGGGAGTCTCTATATTATTTTGAATTGTATGTTCTTTGTTGAATTTCAGGTACAATTACTTGATTTCCAACAGGAACTAAAGTTTGAGGAACATAGAGTGGTTCCTCTAACTCTTCAAATTCAAAATAAGTACTATTTCTCCCACTAAATTCAACATCCTAAAGGAACCTAACATTGCCAGTCTCGAAAAATGTTCTAGTTTTCGGGTCATAAAATTTATATCCCCTAGATCTCTCGACATATCCTACAAAATAGCTACTTACAGTATTAAGGTCCAGTTTGCCCTCATTAGGCCTATAAGGTCTTAGCTTCTGCTGGACACCCCCATACATGAAGATGATTTAAGGACGGTTTCTTATTCGTCCATAACTCATAAGGAGTTTTGTCGGTAGCTTTTGAAGGTGCTCTATTGAGAATATAAGCTGTGGTTTTTTAATGCTTCGCCCATAATGAGTGAGGTAAAAAAGTACAAGAAAACATACTTCTTACCATATCCTTAAGGATTCTATTATGTCTCTCCAATATACTATGCTAGGTTTGCCCGGCATGGTGTAGTGAGGGACAATCCTACACTCTTCAAAATAGCGAGTATAAAGGACCTGGACGTTATTCACCCAATACGTTATACCGTCCGTAGTTTTCACTACCATGATCGGATTTAACGTTCTTAATAGTCTTTCTTATGCCTTAAAAGACTTGAAAAAAAAACGTCCAATGATTGAAACTTTACATGAAGAAAATAATGTATCCATAACGAGAGTAATCATCCATGAACGTAATGAAATATTGTTGATCATTCCATGAAGGGTTAGTGAATGGTCCACAAATGTTCATATGAATTAGTTTCAAGACGTTTGATACTCTCAAAATTCTATTTCCTTTAATGTTTATAAATTTATTCTTTAAAACACTTAATGCAAAAGTTTTATCCGGAGTATCAAGTTGTTTTAGGATTCCTTTCGACATAAGCTTTATCAATTCTCTCTTCGGAGATATGACCCAAACGCCTATGCCATAGAATATAATAATTTTCACTTGATAAATTTTGCTTAGTGCCTTTAGTTTTGGTTTCATTATTATGGGACTCATTCATTTTCTTGACTGTGTCAAGTAAATTAAGATTATCGATATATGACTAAGTACTAGTACCGACAAGTTTGGAATTTAAAATAAAGATCACATTTATTATTACCAAAAGAACAAGAGTAACCTTCCTTGTCCAAAATTGTGATATATATTAAATTCCATCTAAAAGATGGTACAATGAATGTATTATTTAATACAAAATAATAGCCAGTACTTAACATTAATCTTAAAATCCCTATGCCTATAACTTCAACCGGATTTCCAGCTTCCATATAGATGCATTTCTCATCTTCACTGGGAATTCGGAAATTCAGGCAACCCTGCATACATGAACTAATGTGAGTTGTTGCACCAAATACAACCACTATGTATATTAAGGAATTGAAACCAAATTTGCCTTAGTACAAACAAGACCAAATGACATACCATCCTGAATTCGCCATTTGCGATACTTATGGTAGTCGTTCTTCATGCGAGTAAGGTCCTTGCAAAAGAAGCATTTCTTGACTTTATGATCTTTAAATGATCCTTTATGCTTCTTACTTGCAACCGCAATTTTCTTCCCTCTTCTCTTAATCCCACGAGAAGAAGTAAATGCTGAGTGAGTACTTTCTAATTTGAGATATTTCATCCTATCTTCCTCTAATGTCATATGTGAAAGTAATCCATTAATATTCCACTTTTTCTTTTGACATTTATAGGTCACTTCAAAAGGACCAAATTGAGGAGGAAGATAGATCAAAACTAAGTACACGAGCAAATCTTCCGAAATCTCTAACTTAAGTGCCTTTAGTTTGATTGAAAGATGAAATAATTCAATAATGTACTCCCTAAGATTTTCTTCACCCTTGTATCGAATGGAAACAAGTTTTCACAAGAATTCAAGAAAAATCTCAGCATTTTCGATCTCAGATATTGTCCAAAAATGTCTACGAAGCGCATTTTCCATGATCATTAGACTCACGCGGTTGGACCGTTCCCATTGCTCAACATTTTTCCGTTCTATAACGGTATTTCCTTTAGTGAGAGCGGCGGGACTTGATTCCCTAATGCGTGATCGATGTCCATATTGCCTAAGATCATCGTTATATTATTTTTCTAAGTTTTAAGTTTAGTCCCGATGTAAGCAAAGGTACATCATTTATAGCGGTAGTTACGGATGAAGCATTAATCAAATCGAGAGGAGAAGAACAAGAATGAAACAAAACATATATAAGAAACTATATAATGATTAATTATATCAAATGAATTCCATCAAAATAAAGATAATCAATATGACATCAAGACTAATCTTTGGATTGCGAATTGACTCACAATTTGATTTATCTTAGGGTAAACAAATAGCTTAAACAACACACTTTAAATACTTGCCTTCCTTTGGGCCGGATCAAGTACAAAAAAATGTCCTAAAGTTTAAGGTACTTGTTTACCGGTAATAAAGAATATAAACAACTCATTTTAAACACCCGCCTTCCTTTGGGATGGTTCAAAGTATTTAAAATGACCTAAAGTTTAATTTCAATTATTACCCATGAATGCAAATACTTAGTCAACAACAAGGTCTCCTTTGGGAAATAAGCATGTTATCACATATCAATATTTACATTCATCTTTTAACAAGTTTGAATTCAATCAACAAGGTCTCCTTTGGGAAACAAGCATGTTAATTTTGTCCAAAAAGTTAAGGATATAATTAATCGGAAACATAAGGCCTTAAGGTAAATTTGGAACTTTAAAGGGTAAGAAAACAACGAAAATTTATTAATAAAAGACAATATTTTTTTGTTCTACCCGTCCATTCTTAAAGTTTAACAACTCTAAGAACCGCCAATCAGCGTGACTGGTGTCCAGATATCATATTTTACCAATAAATTATCAAAATTCTGGAAAAATTTGAGGCGAAGTCTCTACGGACGACTCGTCCCTTAGGGAACGACTCGTCCCTAAGGGACGACTCGTCCATGAAGGAGGGACGGATGAATCAGAAGCAACCTATTCTGGAATTTCAAAGGGGACGACTCGTCCCTTAGGGCACGACTCGTCCCTAAGGGGACGACTCGTCCCTATAAGGGGGACGCCTGAATCAGAAAGGTCCCATTCCAGAAAATTGATGGGCACGACTCGTCCCCACTGGGACGACTCGTCCCAATGCCCAGAATTACGAACAGTCACTAATTTTAAACCCTTTTATGAACAGTTTTCCAACCAAATTTCCCTTTTAATGCATTATAATTATTGGCTATGAAAATGGGACAAGTTTGCACTTTAATTAACATGATTCAAACAAGTAGACCTAGATTTACACACTCCAAACACATGATGTTGGCTATGTAAATGGGGTAATCTTGTATGAACCATTGTGTCTCTTAAAACTTGATCTTACCATTATTGCCAGAAATTGAATGAAGTTCTTAATTTAATGGTGACTCAATTTTCAACCAAAGTAAGTAGATCCGCATACTCACAACACATTAAAAAATGCGTGGCTATGCATATGAACAAACTCACAACGCATCCAAGGATGGTGGCTATGTTCAAAAATGGGATAATCTTACATTAAGGATTGAAAGCCTTTTGAGTAAAACCAAAATTCAGAAATAGAATGAAGTTATGAACATAATACTCTTAGACAAATGAGTATTATGCACAAGAACAAAACCAAATGAAATCACACAAGGATTACAAATATGAAATAAATTAAAGCACAAGGCTCTATAATAATTTCAAACTCAATCTAGTATATGAGTAGGCTCTGATACCAATTGTTGGAACAAAAGGATCCATTAACCATGAACCGACTCACAACTAGATTAAGAGTGAGAGGAAGATGAAGACGGAAGCGTGTACCTGAATAATCCATGATTGTGTTCTTGATCTTGTTCTTGAATGAAAGAAGAGAGTAGGGAGATAGTAGATCTTCTAAATGATGAGTGCCCTTAATATCTTTAATCTTCAATTACTTAGGAAGAGTTTGGACTGAATGAGAATAATGTAACTTATAGATTCATAGGCTTGATGGATAGGCATTTATATAGGAATTCAAGGGGCACTTCATTTAGGGACTACACCCTTTCATAAAGAAGGCGGTGAGAAGTTACCATTATGCCCATCATTTAATGATACTTACACCTAATGGAATTCTACATATTTTATCTATACTTTAACATTATTAAATGATTATAACATATGGAATTCAATAACACATATTATTTAATCCATGTTCTAACACCTAGCGCCTAGGCGGGGCCTAAGCGCCCTTAGGCGGGGCCTAAGCGCCCTTAGACGAGATCTTTTAGAACACTGCTAATAGGGGTCTTAGAAGAATACCTTTGGGTTGTGAATACGAGCACAATATAATTTCACTATAGTTATCACGATGATATTTTCTTTCGTCAAAATTTTGTAAAAAATTAGTTTTTTCGTAATATAAGAAAAAAAATTAGTTTTAAAGCACTAAGTCTAACTAATAAAAGTAATGAAAAATTTTGAAAATTAATTTTTTTATAACATTTTAAAAAAAATTAATTTTTCACAAAAATTACTCTTTTCTTTCATACTCCCTCCGTCCCAGCGAAAGAGCCATTTATTTCCTTTTTGGGCGTCCCATTTAAAAAGCCACTTTCCCAAAAAGGAAACCTTAAATCACTATTCTCTCCACTCATTCTCTCTCCTACTTTACTTTTACACTCACAACATTATCTTTCTTACATCACCTCCCACTCATTCTCTCTCCTATTTAATTTTTCATACTCACAACATTTAAACTTTTTCTCTTTCCTACATCACATTTCTTATTTTGCGTGTCGGACAAATTTACCGACTCTTTCGCTGGGACGGAGGGAGTATAATATTCGTTTTTATTTTTAATTTTTACTTTTGAGTAGAGTGAAGTGAAAAACAATTATTCCTGTGGGTTCGGGAAACAACCAGGAGTGGTGGGGGACTGGATAGGCCGTGCCTTGGCAAACTCAATTCATTTCCACATGTCACTTTTCTTTTTAGGATAAAAACAAAGGGAGATGCTTTTTATTTTAGATGATGCCTCGATTTTCGTGATCTCTAATACTCCCTTCGTCCCACCAATTGCTTCACCTTTTTTCTCCGGCACGGGAATTATGGTAATGAGAGGGAAAAAAAAATGTTGTGAGTGTAATTTGAAAATAGGATAGAGAATTAGTGGAGGGAATAGTGAATTTGAAAAATGTTGTGAGTGTAATAGTGTTTTAGGAGAGAGAATGAGTGGAGAGAATAGTGAATATTCTTTGCCAAAAAAGAAAAGGTGAAGCTTCTAACGGGACGCCCTTTTGGATAATTAGTGAAACTTTTATTGGGACGGAGGGAGTACATCGACAATAACATAGATCGTTTATCATTTCATTTATCTTTTGGCACTCGTTCTTTTCATCAATATAATTCATGTACTTCTTTCGTTTTAAAACAAAGTTTGTTTCATTTGATTTTTTTGTTAAACTTTGATCACAAATATATGATAATTTAATTATATTAATGAAATTCTAAAAATTTCTATTGATTCACCATTAATAATATTATCAACAACTTTTAGAATTTCATGAATATGATTAATCTCTCATAAATTTGTGGTCAAAGTTCAATAAAAAAGTCAAATGAGACAAATATTTTGGAACGAAGGGAGTACTCCCTCCGTCCCAACAATTACTTCCACTTTTTTAAAAATCACGCAAATTAAGGAAATGAGAGGGAAGTAAAGATGTTGTGAGTGTAATTTGAAAATAGGAGAGAGAATGAGTGGAGGGAATAGTAAATTATAATAGTGTTGTGAGTATTAAAATAATGAGGAGAGAGAATGAGTGGAGGAAATAGTAAAGATTTATTTGCCAAAATAGGAAAGTGAAAGCTATTAGCGGGACATTCAAAATGGCAAAAAGTGAAGCTCTTATTGGGACGGAGGGAGTATTAGTTAAAGATTAACTCTCTGATATAATCCGACTTCTATAACAGAATTCATACATTTATTAAAGATTAACGTTGAACTGTTGAAGCAGCCCGACGACTTCTGTGGAAGGGCAGGAGAGTCGGGATCCAATGATGTCCCGGAGATGTCCCGACGAAGAGGTCTCATCATTTTCAACTACCAAATTCCTGGCCCTACTTGCTTCTTTCCAACTCAATAGGGTTAGAAACTTTATCTTTTTCTTCCACTTTTCTAATTTAAACATTTCATATAAATTTTAGTAACTATTCCCGATAAGTTCTAAAAAAATTTCATAATGTTCAATAAGTTTCTTTCCCGTGTTGTATTATGATGTTGTATTATGTTTCAAAAATACAACATCAATTAAAGCCATAATACTGCATTTCGGCGGCCGTCGGTGACCGGAGTCCGAAGCCCCTGGACCGGCGACCAGATTTCGACCTCCGGCGACCGGATTCCGGCCAAAATTGCCGGATTTCGGCGAAAATTGACCGAAATTCGGCATGCGGCGATAGCAGACGGCGGCGGCAGAGCTGGGCTGTGGCTGAGGCGGTGGTGCGGAAGCAGTATTATAATTTTAAATTACTGCATAACTAAATGTTGTATTATACATAATACAACATGAAAATTTATGGGGCATTTTAATACAATAAGGAACTTAATAAAAATGATTTGTTTAAAAAGGAATTTATGGGTCAAATTCTCGAAATTTTATCTATTAAATCAATTGGGTCTACATATGCTTTAATTTTTTGTTTACACGTTCTTATGAATGATTTTGTAATAATCATCTGAAAAGTAATTATTGAAATTGACTTAGAACAAATGTCATTGAGATCGTTCTTAATGTCCATAGAAAATAATATCGATCCCAATAGTTGTAGATTTGTAGTTTTCTAACCAAAGAAAAATAAAGGGCCTTTATTTTAATACTCCTACATTTTTTATTATTTTTTGAACAATATAACTGCATAGAATTATTACTTTTTTAAATCAAACCAATATTATATTGTGAAAATTTACATAATAAAAATAAACCAAATATCTTCGAATGCCAAGGATCTAAAAATTTATTCTTTCAAAAAAAAAAAAAGGATCTAATAAAATGATTGTTGTAGGGTAGTATTTTTTTGTAATCAACTCATTTGAGTTTTAATCAAAATATTACTCTATCTGTCTCAAAATGAATGCCTGATTTTTTTTTTTCAAATTTATTGTTGATCAAAAGCCAATTTTTTTGGATATTCATTTTAGGACGAAAAGAGTATTAATTATTCTCATGGTTTTTAAAAATTGTTATTAATAAACTAGAAGAATAATATCAATCAAAATTTTAAATTTATAAAAATATTTTATTTTTTATAAAAAATTTGTCAAAATTCAATTATATTAACCATTTAAAATAAAAAGTGAGTAATTTTTCATGTCAGAAGCGTAATTGTAAAATGCGATAAAGCAGATAAAGTTGGTAATATTTTTATGAACCACAGGATCTAAAAACTGCGGCTGATAAGTGTAGGGTGATCATTCAGGAGGATCTTGAGTTGATTTCCAAAAAATGATGTTTTTTAAGGAAATCTGGCGATCATAGCGTTAAGACGCCAAAATCTTTGTCGCAGTTGGCGATGCGTAGTGAAGCGAGGACGTGTCAGTCGGCGACATGAAGACTTGCGTAGCATTAAGGCTCTACGATCAACCGATGAATAAGTGTCTTCAAATTTGCAATTACGTGAAACTCCTTTTTATAATGAGAGCCGAAGGGACAAAGACTTTGAAATAGCCAACTTAATATTATCATGATTGAGGAAAATCATTGTATCAAAATCTATAACTATATAATGAGGCAAGTGTGAGCACTTATTTTTCCGCTCAAAATAAGGGTAGGGAAGTAATTTGATGTTCAGTCGAATTTGTAATTACATTGCCTTAGATTGGTAATTTGATAACGATAAACCAAACCTTTTGTATTCCGACCGCTGATCTACTCCCTACGCTCTCTCTCGACAAACGTCGTTGTCGCCTTCCTCTTCCCCCTAACATCTACGCCCTCTGCTACAAATGCCGCCGTCAGTACTGTACTGTGGAGGAGGAGAACGGGAAGACAATCACCGCCGGCCTCTAATCATCAATCTACTCCACATTCGCACACCTGTTCCAAAAAATCCGGTAAATCCTCTTTCAATTTTGTTCATATTTTGATTAATGTCGTCGCCTCACCCTCTCTTTTCCGCCATGGCTGTCCCCCTCTCTCTAATCTATTCTATTGGTGTATGTGTTTGCAGTTAACTCTTCTACCCAAAGGTTAAATGCAGGGAAAATAAGGATTAGGGTTTTAACTCATCCATAAATTCAGACTACTATGTGGAATGCTACTATCCTATTAAGAGACGGCGACGTAACGATCGATTGAAGCGTTTGGATTCGGGTTGATTTATATGATTTGAGTTGGGGATAAGGCAATTCTCTTAAACCTCAATTTCCCCACCATAAATCAGGTAATAAAGCCTGATTTTTGACAATTTCTTAAGATTTTGATTTGAGAATTTTGCTATTATATTCGTCCATTTTTTTAATTACGCTTCAAAAATTGCTTTTGGTCACTAATTAGGATAGGGATGAAGGAGAAAAAACTATGGTGGAGCAGAAGGGTTCTTCACCTGAAATATTCATTTATGGATTTATCTACTCCCTCGGATTTTGTCAACATGTTCATTCGTTCGTTTCTTTACTACTTTCGTCAACAGTTCCTTCCTTCGGCCTTCTCTCCACAATTTCTTTACTGAACTTAGTGATCTAATGTAATTTTTGAATGTTGTTTGCAACTTAGTTAGTTTAATTGGTTAGATATTGATCTGATTTTAATTTGAAAAGTGAACAAAAAAATGAGGATAGGTTTGGATTATTGTATTAAGTTATGGGATCATGATTTGGATGGAATTGCTTTTTCAGTAATATTTCCAGAAGAAAGCGATCATGAGCTGTTTCAGCTGTTGTGGCGAAGATAATATGCAAAAGACGTATGATAATGGACCATTCATGACGAATAATGCAGCAGGTAAATTCTTTAGGTTTATTGCATAAAACCTCCGGGATATAAATAGTACTCCCTCCGTCCCAAAATCAATGCCCAAAAAAATTTCAAATTTCCTTTTGATCAAGATTAAATTTGTATTTTTATTGTTCATTCATTTTGGAACGAAATAGTATGTTTCGATATTATCAAGGAGTAGACCCTAAAGCTTGTATCTCATATGCGGGGTTGATGTTCGACTCGTAGTCGTGAAAGCATTTTATGCGTGGTTAGAGGTTAATTTATTAACAATTTTTGGTGTTGTTTAATATACGTGGTTGAATGCTGCCCATTCAGTTAAGCGGATCTATATTTTACTTTTTCATGGTTATACATGAGCATAATTCACTGTTACTTCATTTATCTTCTAATACACCTGATTTCTAGAGGGAAACTTACTGGAAACTGTCATGTTAGGTAATAGTGCGGGTTATCGCGCCATAGAGGCTGCACCAAAGGACACTCAGGCTGTGGTTGTAGAACCTATTTCTGTTCCTGCAATTCAAGTGGATGAATAAAAGAAATTACAGACAACTTTGGTTCTAAAGCTTTGATTGGTGAGGGGTCATATGGTAGAGTATACCATGGTGCTTTGAAAATTGGGCAGGCTGCTGCTATTAAGAAGTTAGACTCCAGCAAGCAATCATACCAAGATTTTTTTAGCTCAGGTTGGTCCCTGTTACAATTTTATGTCTTACACAGATTGAGCATGTTCTATATTAAGTCTATCTCAACACTATTTTTGTCTTTTCTAAAAGGTTTCTATGGTGTCAAGGATTAAACATGATAATGTTGTTGAGCTGCTAGGATATTCTATAGATGATGGTCTCTGGGTCCTTGCCTATGAGTATGCTTCAAATGCTATGGACATGCTATTTTCATATCACAGTAATTGTGAAAGTTCCTTCAACTGCAACATCTACCATTACCGCTGAGCGCTTGTGCAATTATGCAATTGTCACAGAATCCCTTTAGTGCTGTTTAATGAATATACTCTCTGGAGGGTAATTCTAGCGGAAAGAAAGTGAGTAGTTATGATTAGCATAGTGGTATTGCAATTAACCTGATCACATTATCCTCTTCTATTTGGGTTAACTATTTCGGAAAATGGTTTCGTGTCAAAAAGTTTTATCAGCACTACAATTTTCTTAGAGTCTGCACAAGGCTAATCCAGCAAGCATTTGTTGTTTAGGTATCCAAGTCGTGCTCGCATGTGGTTGGCACCAATTAGATCTGGAATAGAAGATCATAAAATGGGTGATTATGAAGGTTGCATGGATGATTGGCAAGGTTTTGTGAAGGAAACAAAAACTTATTATGGAGTTGATATGAGCGTGCTCACAAAGGCTTTCTCTGAAGAGCAGAAAAAAAAAATACTATCTACAGGTTGGTTGTACCACAGTTTCACAAGTTATGTAGTGAAACTTGATTTTGGGTGTAATGTTCTTTTACTAGCTGTCGTTGTGGGCCATCATGGAAAATTAAATGTTGATAACCAATATAGTCAAAATTCTAGGTTCTTGTGAAGTGTGTGGTGCTATAGGCCAGTGCTGAGTATGCATTGTTCTTTCTCCAAGTTCATAGAGTATAATCATAAAAGTATTTATGGTGTTTATTTGATTTGTGAGCTGCTCTTTTTGGGATTGTTTTTGTGTTATTTCTTGAACATAATGCTACGATCATATGAATCATAAAAGAGATAGATTTTTCAACAGCAACTGTTGAAGATATCCAGAACGTTCAAGCTAGCTTTTCATCTTAAATCTCCAAAGAGGAGAATAGGTTATGTGGCTTCGGCGGGTGGTTTGATGTTCATTTTCAGGTGTGTAGACTGTGTTTCTGTTGCAGCTAGCAACATGTCTCAGGCATCCGTTTAATTTTTCCGAATCTTGAAAAAAAACACAATTTGTTTTGCAATTGCAGGGAAGTAAGGTGAATCCAGCTGAAGAGGAGGTGGAGTTGACAACTGAGCCTAGCGAAAATGATAGCACTCATTGGGGCCAGCAGGTTTGGAATTTTTTGGATTTATTCTATTTGAACTCCTAATATATTTTTCGAAATTCGTGACAGTCAGTTGATTTTTTTATTGGTTTAATTTCATTTTTAACCATTGTACTTTGACCCAACTTCCATTTAAACCATTTTACATTATTTTTTTTTCACGAAAAAACTATATTCTGGGAAATGTTTGCCCAGCCCCAAAAGTTTACCCCGTTAGATTATGATGGATGGAAATTTGTAGTTAGTCACACCTCCATCCTCCATAGTTTTCCATTCATCATTTGGGGATTGGGAGAACATCTCCCATAGTATAGTGTTTTTTTGTGCAAAAAATTAAGTATATAATGGTTAAAGTGGAAGTGTTAGTCCAAAGTACAATGGTTAGAAATGAAATTAAACTTTTATATGTTTATGTAAAATTCATGGGTTGGATGTGTGTGTCTGTGGAGGGGGGGTTGCCCTAACTTGAGTCATTGTGCCTACGCCACTGGTGACTTGATTAAATACATTTATCTGTATACACTTTCCCTATGTGCAGGTGTTCCTCTTGCCCCTTCCGTTCCTGTTAGAGAAGGGGATGATCTTGCTATTAGTTTCTCAATGATCCGCTCCAAAGAAAATCATCGGCTGATGGAAGTTGAGATTGAATGTGAAATAAAGCAGTCTTCTGGCAAACTGCTCTCTCCTATAAAAAAAAGTTCTTCATAGAGTGAGGAAGAAAGTTAATTCACCTAACAGTCATGAAGGTAACTCTCTTTTGTATATTTACCAAGAAATATGGTAATTTTGCTATTGGCAGTTTATATTTTGTCAGCGTGTCTTCTTTTTTCTTCTTTTCTTGTCCAGTTTTTCATTTGTCTTAATTGAAATCTCAGATGTGTTCCAGTGCCTGCGTGAAATGGTGTGGACAGAAGCAGTAAGATTCACCTATCATTGTGCAGACCATGGATAATGAAATCTGGCCATCAGAAATTTTGATCCTTTTTGACACTGTAATTCATTTATTCGGTTGGCTTTTTATGTAATGAGTGGTGAAATATGAAGGATCATCTTACTTTTATCTTTCCTTCAAAAGGAATCATGTAACCAAATTATATTATTTATCAAAAAAAAATTGTTTTTTTTTTTTCAATTTCCTGCTTCAGTTCTGTAAATTGAAAATGTCATGAAAATGCTATGTTAGCGCCAAGACTTTTAACGCCTGCATACTCAGGCATAGAATCCATATGTTTTTAAGCATTATAATTTATATATTACAATATTTCTTTTAAGTTACTGTTGCATGCAGTTGCTTCTTGCCTTGTAATCTACAAATGATAATATTGGGATCATTGAAGAGTCAATTTAATATTTATCCTTATATTTATATTGACTCTTTTATTTATGGCTCTGTTTTTGTCAAAGTGTTATGGCCGTGCGTTTCACGCATGGGTCTTACACTAGTTCTAAATAATTTTACAAAGTGTATACTAGTAAGGTGTCATTCCCGCTAAGCTGGAATAAGTATTTTCAAACAAATAGCCAAAAATACCCATTTCGGTTCAAAATATTTATCATTTTTGGGGTATTCACCAATATTAAAAAATTAAACTATTATTATTGAAATTATCAATGACCCGTTTTCGTTTTCAGGAAGTGTTATCCAAAGTGTTGGCACTACCAATAATAACACTTCAGACAACAAACACAAACAACCGAAATATATAAAAATAATTTTTTAAAACGTAATTGCAAAGCAATAAAAACACAAAAATTTATATTTCTCAAGTTATATAAATGTATATAACTTGAGAGTGACTTAAAAAGCGAGACATTTACTATATATATGAGTCGTATGTAGAAGACCGAAAATTTCCTATTGCTATTACAATATATGCTCAATGCAACGAATAAAATCAAACACGAAACTTTATCCTACCCACGACACCATCTCTACAAAAGTAATCAAGAGTAGAAGCACATTTTGGAGGATTGAATCTAATAGAACCAATGAGTGCATGATCTTTTTTTTTTTTTTTGCAAGAATGTGTTGTATTTTTGTTGAACTTGGTTTAGTTTTCAAATAGTGATCCTTGCTATTTATAGTATTCAAAAAATTTGTAAATTACTTATAAGTTGTTGAGTAAATTCGTATGAGAATGGGAGGTAGTTGAGACTTTAGGCCTAGTTTTGAGGGAGAAAGGTTATTCTCTTGCTTAATTTTAGCAACTAACTTATTGTTAACCAAGTCCAAGATTCAAGCCCTTGTACCATCATGCTTTAGCTTCCTTATACTTATTTGAACAACTCACAAGCCCTTTGACATGATCTTCCCACATTTTTCACACTCTTCTAAAGTTATGTATCATTTCTTTATTTATGCACATCTTTTTAATCTTATTCCTTGTTTATAACATTTTCACTTTATTGTAATCTGAAATATGGACAAAGATAATAATAAAAAAAATCTTGCACTATATGTTAGTGATGCTGCAGGAAATGTGCTTATCAATCTTCCTCCACGTGGCAGGACTGATCACCTGGCTTCTTGACCTGAAAACAGAACCCACGACTAGCCGGATGTGTCTCCGGCGAAGACACTCGGGCGTGAGAGTAAGATTACGGTTGTATAAAGCTCAAAATGTATTGAATAATGAACTCAGAATACGAAATGGCAGTTACCTTTCACCGTTTGGTAGTGATGAAGTATTTATAGACAAAAGTGGTGTATTTTTGGGGAGGCGACATGTGCTCCGAGATTGTAGCGGCAGTTACTTGATTGTGGGAACGTGTCTATAACGGCCCCTGATTTGTAGGGATGTGGTTATGAGAATTGTTCAACCAAATACGCCGGCAAGTGTTAGGTCGTCACTTGTTGATTTAGGTCGAGGTCGCCACTCGTGGAATGGTCGACCTGACTGTCGGGTAGAGCATGGTTCGTACCCGAATTGTAATATGGATCATGAGGTCGGACTAAGTTAGGTCGGGACCTATTAGATCGGACCGTGGGCTTAGTCGACTGATGCTTGAGATGGACTTTGGGCCTTGCTCTGACTGGGCCAGCCCTATTGAGAATGTGATAATCAAAGCTGGATGTAATTGGGCTTTACTTGCTTGGCCCAACTCGGCACTTTTGGTATGTTCAGTGGCCCCCAACTTTCGAGTTGACTTCGTCGACTTGGAAGTTAAGAAGATTTCTTTGATGAAAATTGCTTTACTCGCAGGTCGATGCTAGTCTTTGAAGTAAGTCGACCATGATGACGTGGCAACATCTTGATCGTTGGCGATGAACGGTTGGAGATGAAAGAGCGCCGATTTTTGTAATGATTACAGCTCTGGCGCTTGGAACTCCTTCTCGAAAACCGCTTCGGCTTTTAATTTTGGAAAATTAATTTTGATTTTCTTTTCCCTTTCCAAATTTAGGAAAATATAAATAGAAAAATCCCCTTCGTTCGTAACTTTTATCGCTCTAAAACTTCTTCTTCTCCGGCGATAATCAAGGGATTGCATCAAGATTTAAATCTATCTCTCGGCTCCAGCAACGAACCCACTTTCTGCAATTAATTGAGGTATTTCCTTCGTATCTTTGCTTTAGGGTTTTAATTTATGCACTGTTCTCCGTTTCCGCCATGGCTAAGACCTTTAGTAGCGAACCAGGAGCTTGGTATGGCTACTGTACTGTTAACCGTAGGGCATGTAAGAATGTGAACGGTGAGTGGAGAGTGATGTCCTTGGATGAGTGTGCCTCCATTTTGACTAGTTGGGGGTTGAATTACACTGAGATAGGGCTGCCCATTGTAGGAGAAATTGAAAATGTGGTGATTGACGACTCAACTGTTGTCGCTTTTCATTTATTCCATGAACTGCTTGACCATATTACCTTGTTTTATGTTAGGGACGTCCAAAAGCCCTCCTTTCTTAGAAATAGGATAGGTTTTCCAGGGGAGTTTAGGTCGCCCTTAGGTAGGTCGACTGAATATGATCATAGGACTGACTCCCCTGTTTCTCCTTCTTCTTGTACAGATATGACAACTCAAGAAGGAAATGCTGCTTCGACCTCTTCTGGCCCCCGAATTGTTGATGCATTCGACGATACAGCCATGCCAGGAAAGAATGAGAGGGGTTATGTCCCCTGTGGCCATTACGTGGAAAGAAGAACCTCGCCTCTAGGTATGGTATGATTTGGGATTTCTGAGGTAAGTAAGGAAGATTATAGGGTGACCATTTATACCCGAGAAGGAGTTTATGAAGTTGTTTAGGTCGTCCTTGACCACAGATGCCACTAAGGTAGCCTTCTTCTATGGTCAGTTCGTTGCTGGTCTTAGGTTGCCCCTTGATCCATTCATAAACGAATTTTTGGAGTGTGCCAATGCCCTTCCCCTTCAACTCGGAGCCAATACTTGTAGGGTCCTTGTATGCTTTGCTATGGTGTGCGTATTCTTAGGATATGAACCTTGTATGAGAGTGTTCAAAGAATTTTTCAAGATAAAGTATAGTGGAGAGGACTTGAGCATCGCACCCCCTCTAAACCTAAATCTCCCAAGCTCTTCACCAACCTCCCAAGTAAGCATAGTGGCTGGAACTCGTATGTTGTTGTGGTAGAGAGTAGATTAGGATGGGAATTCCCCTTGCCCAATGATGAAACAGAAACCATAGATGAGGGAAACTATTGGGAGCCGACCTGGCATCTTAACTTGTATAGGGCTTTGTGTCGCTTAGTCGAGAAAAGACCCATTAGCTGGGAGAGTCTGCTCACCACCAGGTATAACTTCGTCCCGGCTGGGATGATGCTTGGAGATGGAGTGGTAGAGCCTCTTGTCCCTGTGTTGAGAGGACAAATATATCCCGACTGGGTTACTCATTCTCTGGGGAGGTTTGGGAATTTGTGCCAGCGTTGCAAGAAGACAGAAAACTACTGCAAGGATAACGGGGAGCATGCCGGTGGTAAGATCTTGTTCTGCAATCCTTTACTCGTCTATTGTTGTCTTGTATATGTATGTAACTCTTAGATCGTCCGTTGTTTGCTCGTATGTAGAACTTAGTTAGCTCGTACATAGAACTATTACGAACTGCATCTCTATCAAATTGCCTGCTCGTATGTAGAACTTAGTTAGCTCGTACATAGAACTATTACGAATTGTATCGATTATCTCGTCAATGGTTTACTCGTAGAACTGTTTTGAATTGCCGAGCTAACACTTGATTTCTTTGATGTCGTGTAGTTTTAACTCCCGAGCAAGAAGCGAATATGGTGCGTATTGTTGGGGTTTATGATAAGAAGAAAGCGAGGAAGGACCATGGGAAGGCCAATGCTCGTGCTCACAGGCAGAGGGAAGCCGCTTTGAGGACCAGTCAGCTTCCAAAAGACAACATTGGGATGGTGCCAATGGAAGGGGTAGATGAAGAAGATCCTTTCACGAAAGGCAATAGCCATACCTTGAGCGTGACTGAGGAAGGTAATGAATCCAACAGATCTGGCAGGCCTGACGTGAGCTCCGACCCAACTACTGATGCCAATGTAGGGACCTCCGATGCTGTCAGAGCAGGAACTAGTCCCTTGGATGTCGTAAACATTGATGACGACGCCATGGAAACTGAAGTTGATGATCAGCCTCTGAGGACTAAGAGGTTGCAATCTGACAAGGGGAATGCTGTCTCATCAAGCCAACTGTTTACTCCTCCTCCAGCTTCTTCCTATCCCAACCAAGAAACAATTGAAGAAAGGATGCAGAGGCTGAGTGATGTTCCCTCTCTTGAAGGAGTAAATTGCCTGAGTCGCAGCTACCCGGACATGAACTTGGGCCAGGTGATTGTGAGAAGGGCGGTGGACGTGGGTCTGCTAGCTCACTTGGCTGATAAGGGCATGACCCCTGAGGAGTTCTCAGCTCGGTCTGGGCTGGCTCATTGCGAGGTAACTTCCCACTTTCTCTTTCAGTTTAGTCGTCCGTTCCTTTACTCGATCCACTTGAACCTCGAGCTAATACTTCTTTCTTTCCTTTGGAATGCAGAATCTTACAATGATTGAACAAGCCAAGAGCTCTTGGAGGGCATCCATTGAGAGGGAGAGAAAAGCCCTTCGTGATTATTCCAAAAAGGCTCAAGAGCTTGCGGAATGGAAAGAGAAGTATAACGATTTGGACAATTCGTATGAAGCCAACGAAGCTGTGAAGACCAAGGCTTTGTCCGACCTGGAGGCTGCAGAGTCCAAACTCAAGGAAGTGGAGGCTGAGAGGGATGCTGAAAAGAAAGAGCTGGGGAAGGCCAAGACTGAGCTCGCCACTATCAACAAACTTTTAAAGGAGAAAGAGGCCTTCTTGCTCGAGTTGCATGAACAAAGATCGACTTGAGAGAGAGAAGAGTCAGAAAGACCACAAGGCTGCCCGTGAGAAGACTACCAAGGAGGCCTCTGAAGCTGCGATTGAGAAGTTCAAGGCAGGGGATGAGTATTATGATGCCATCGTGGCTAGGGCACAAGACTTTCTCGAGGTTGGGAAGAGGCACATGGCCCGTCGAGCACTGGTGGATCCCTCATCTACAGTTACCATCGAGCAATTAGCTCGTTGGTTTTCTGAGTCTCAGTACGACATGGCAGCTCGCCAAGGTCATTCGCTTGTTCCCTATCTCGAGAACGACTTGGCCTTTATAGCCCAGGAAGATGAAGAAGATCACTGTGAGAAGTTTGAGGCTCCCCCTGTCCTTGATAGAAACTTTGATGTGGTCTTGGCGGAACTTGACGATGCTGAAGCCACGGAGACAGATGAACAAGTTTACTCAGAGTCGGGTAAACCTTTAGACCCTCAGCAACAAGAAGAGGAAGAGGGTCGAGCTGCTACTGACGACCAAGCTGATGTCGGCCAGGACTCCTGAATTGTTTAGTTGTATTTGTAATGAACAAGTTCCAAACAATATTTTTGTTTTTCTTTGCTCTAACATTATTCGAATGCCTTGGCCCAGTTTTTTGGGAGGCAAAATATTTTTGTAAGTTAACTTTGTCCAAGTCTTAGCCCGTTTTGGGAGACTTCTCTATCATAGCTGACATTTGTTTTCAGAATGTTGTATGTTTTTCATTCCATATTGTATGTCGAGCTAGATGTAGATAATATAAATGAGTCAATTTGAGCCTAGAGGCGACTTGATCTTGTTGGTTTAGTCGACCTCAGACTTGATTAACTTTTTTGTGAACGAGATTGATCATAAGTCGAACCTGTTCATATCATTTGAACTGATTAAGAATCGAGTCAGTTGGAACGAAGTCGACTAAGAGTCGGACTTGTTAAGTGAACAAAGCTGATTTAGAATCGAGCTTGTTAGAACGAAGCTGACTAAGAGTCGAGCCTATTAGGGTGAAGCTGACTAAGAGTCGAGCTAAGATGAACTGACTAAGAGTCGAGCTCATTAGAACAAAGTCGACTAAGAGTCGGACTTGTTAAATAAACAAAGCTGATTAAGAATCGAGCTTTGTTAGAACGAAGCTGACTAAGAGTCGAGCTTGTTGATATTAATGTAACACTATGTTTGATCGAATAAACTGCTCTTTTCATTGAAGTGGGAATCATGCTTACATCAATTCGAAACTAGCTTTAACATAAACTTGAACTTTGAAATTGAACCTAGAAGTAGTATTTGATGAGGTGAGTAGCATGCCAAGGATGTTTCAACTCGTCACCTCCAGGATGAGCTATCATGTAGGTTCCTTCCTTGACGACTCGAGTGACTACATATGGACCTTCCCAGTTAGGAGATAGCTTGTTCTGCTGGGTCCTTCTACCCGTTGCCTCAATCTTTCTCAATACATAATCTCCAACTTGGAAAGACCTTGCCTTGACCTTCTTGTCGTGATAACTTTTGGAACGCTGCTTGTAATTGACCATTCGGAGGTAGGCTGTTTCTCGCTTCTCGTCGATCAGGTCCAAGTCGATCAACCTGTTGGTGTCATTCTGCTCTTGATCAAAGAAGGTCACTCTAGCCGTAGGAATCGAGCTCGGCGGGTGCCATGGCCTCGACCCATATGTGAGAGCAAAAGGGGTTTCCCCGTAGGCCCCAGGTGGTTGTACGAACGCCCCAAAGAGCAAGGGGAGTTCGTCCAACCAATTGTTTCTTCGACCTACGAGCCCAGTCTTGAGCGAAGATAGAACAAGTTTATTTGCTTTGCTTGACTTGCCCATTTCCTTGAGGATAGGCGACGAAGATTTCCAATGTTTGATTCCCACTCACTTCATCTACGCCGAAAGTGCAGGAGAATCGTAACCCGTTGTCAGACACTATAGCTCGAGGAAAACCAAACCGACACCAAATGAAGTCGTGTATGAAGTTGATAGCATTCTCCTCTGTGATGCGAGCTAGTGGTTTGGCCTCAACCCATTTGGTGAAGTAGTCTATGGCCACTATCACATACTTGCAGTTTCCCCGGGCGGGAGGGAAGTGGTCCAATCAGGTCGACGCCCACATGTCGAATGGCGAGGCTGCGATCGTGAGTCGCTCTGTTGTAGGCACATGGGGAAGGTTGGCAAACCTTTGGCATTGATCACATTGCTGAACAAAGTTGTGAGTGTCAGCTCTCATGTGTGGCCAGTAGTATCCCAATGTGATTAACTTGTCAGCAAGAGTCCTGGCCCCCGGGTGTCCACCACAAATTCCATTATGCACTTCGTGTATCAATAGGGCGACCTCTTGGGGATGGATGCACTTCAATAATGGTCGAGTATAGGATCTTCTGAATAGGTCGCCTCCTTGAATGACATACCTTGGAGCTTTCTTTTTGATAGCTCGAGCCTTCTTTTCGTCATCTGGCAGCTCTCCATTTTCTAGGTATGCTTTCATTTCCTCGATCCAACACTTCTCCTGAGTCCAATTTCTTGAGGGATCATCTATGCACTGAATTTTTACCCTCTCATAAGCTGGATTTTCGAGGAAGGAGATGGGCTCGTCATGTGGCTCATCTGAAGTAGCAAGTTTCGAAAGGAGATCAGCCAGCTCGTTATCTTCTCTTCCAATTCTTTGAATCTCCCAGAATTCTAAGTCCTTTATTAGCTCCTTCACCAGGTCGCAGTATTTGATGAGAGTAGAACTAAGCACTTCGTACTCGCCTCTGACCTGGTTGACTATCAATTGTGAGTCACAGTAAGCCATGATCTTAGTTGCTCAGAAGCACTTGGCGTACTCAATAGGCTGCAATCAAGGCCTCGTATTCGGCTGGTTATTGGAAGCATCAAACTTGAACCTTAGTGATTCCTCATACACGGTCCCAGTTGCAGCTCAATCAACACTATTCCAGCTCCACTGCTATTCTTGGTCGCTGACCCGTCTGAATAGACCTTCCAACAATCGTCGGAGTAGGCTAATGTGACACAGGACTCACTGGTTCTTTCCCCTTAGCTTTTTCTTTAGGCACTCGTTGCTCGTGGTCTTCCTGGGTGAACGTAAGCTCGACCAAGAAGTCAGCTAGAGCTTGCGCCTTCAACGCCTTTCGAGGTCGATAGTCAATGTCAAATTCGGTGAGGGGCAATCGACCCGATTGAAGCGATCGACACGAACTCTCGGGCTTGTGCAATATCTTTCTCAAAGGTGCATTAGTAAGAACCACGATTGGATGAGCTAGAAAATAAGCTCGCGGCTTCCTTGAAGCCACGACTAGAGCATAGGCGACCTTCTCGGCGTTGTAATACCTACTTTCCACATCGATAAAGCTTTGCGATATAGTACACGAGGCTTCGAAGCCACCTCATCCTCTCTAATCAACACTGCTGCAACCGACTTGTCTCCGCAGATAGATATACAAACAAAGTCTCTCCGGTGGTCGGGCTACTTAGCGAGGGTGGAGTAGCGAGGTAATCCTTTAGTTTGTTGGAACGACGAATGACATTCGGTCGTCCATTCAAACTTTTCGTCCCCCTCAATGCTTTGAAGAAGGGGAGAGACCTTTCTGCGACTTTGATATGAAGCGACCAAGAGCCGCTACCCTTCCATTAAGTCATTTGCATCTCTTTGATAGTGGTGGGAGCCTTCATGTCGACTAAAGCCTTTATCTTCTCTGGATTAGCTTCTATGCCCCTTTGAGATACCATGAATCCCAAGAACTTGCAGTGCCACTCCAAACACACATTTACTTGGGGTTGAGCTTCATGTCGTTTGCTCGTAGATTGGCGAATGTCTCCTTTAGGTCGACCACGTGACTCCGGCCTTAGTTTTAATGACCATGTCATCAACGTAGGCCTCCATATTTCGACCAATCGTGAGGCAAAGACTTTGTTCACCATCCTCGATAGGTCGCTCCCGCATTCTTCAATCCAAAAGGCATCATATTGTAGCGAGTAGATGCCTCCAGCTGCCTGAAATGCCGTTTTCACTATGTCATCCTCGTGCATCTTTATCCGGTGGTATCCCGAGTAAGCATCCAGAAACCGAGAGTAGAGTGACCGGCAATGGAATCAACAAGCTTGTCAATTCTAGGAAGAGGATAGCTAGCCTTTGGGCAAGCTAGATTGAGAGTAGTGAAGTCGACACACATCCGCCACTTGCCATTCGATTTCTTCACCATGACCACGTTGGCCAACCACGTTGTATGAGTGGCCTCTTTGATTATACCTGCACTCAAGAGTTTTTGTACCTCTGCTTTGATAGCCTCTTCCTTGTCGCGAGCAAAACTTCTCAACTTTTGGGGTCTAGGCTTTATGGTCGGGTTGACTTCCAGTCTGTGAACAACGACCTCCTCCTTGATTCCCCTCATGTCTTCTACCCTCCATGCAAAGACATCATTACTTTCTTTGAGTAGCTCGATGATTTCGCTCGCTCCTCAAGCGATATTTGCTTCCCAATCTGAATTTTTTGGTCGGGGTAAGAAGGGTTGGTGATTACCGACTCTAGCTCATCCATGACTTCTAGCTCTGGTCCATCTACGAATTGTAGAGTCTCCACTATGATTTCCACGACCTTTTGTCTTTCCTCGGCTCCCAAGTGTGGAGCCTCCTCGGCTATCATATCATCGAAGCTTGTCTGCAACCTTGTTGGTAGTGGCCCCGAGTTATTGTCTATCTGGAGGCACAGGTCTCCTATGACGACTTGATCGACCATAACTACATCCGAATCGACCTCGGTGGTGTTAGAGTGACGTGTCGACTCAAGCATGACCTCGTCATTTGAGCGATAGGTCGACTCTACCACGTCGGTGATTGTTGACGGTCGGGTAGTTTTGGTGGCGGCGAGACGGCTTCAAGTAACCATCGCCAGCCTCAATCTCTAGCTCCCTTTTCTTTCTTTCTCTTAGAACATGGTCCGAGATAAGCACGAGCCGTGCCTTGTACGCAACCCACTCCGGCGGGTGTGGGGAACTTTACTCGAGTGAGGAATTGATGCTACCATTCCAAGAGCGACTGTCCAGAATTCCAAGTATGGCGGCATAGTCACTATTTACATCAATTACGATAAATTGTACCTTCGAGACAATCCTGAGGGGTGTCTTGGCCTAGGTCGACGTCGAGCACTATCTCGGCCTTTAGCATCAACTCGGTGGTTGGTGAAGCCCTCCAACCTCGCCATCATATCTCTCCAACTGTTCATCATTAAGACCCATCTCCTTGAAAGTTTTGTAAAACAAAATATCCTTGCAGCCCCCGTGTCGACTAAGAGTACGCTCGTCGTACATCCATCAATGAGACCGGATGACGAGAACTTGCTCCCTAGCCGCCATATTAGTTGCCAATTCGTGGGGGTAGAAGGCGATCGCCTCATCTCTTACTTCTCTCCCGGGAGGCACATGTGGGGCCTTATTGAGTGGAATATCTTGTGCTTGATGGCCGTGTTGCTCGCTTGTTCGCGATGACCCCCGGTGTTCGGTCTAGGTTGCCTAGGTCCTTGTTGCCCACCTGCTGGCTGCTCACCTCCCCCGGCTTGAGGTCTCTTCACATAAGCTTCGAGTCTTTCCCCAGTCGACCATTCTCTGGATGATACGCTTTAATCCCAAGCAATCCTCGTGAGATGACCGGTGTCCTTGTGATAGTCGCAAGATTGCCGTTGTCCCTTCTAAACTTGTTGCCTGGATTCATTGGGACAGAGGAGCTAGCTCGACAAAGATTCAAAATCTCGGTTCGACTCACCGTGAGGAGCTGAAAGCTTCGGGCACCTTCTCTCGTTGCCCTAGTTACATTCTTTCCATTTTTATTGTTCCCCCCATTCTTGTTGGAGTCTTTTTTATCGTCAGCGACTTCAACCTTGGGGCTCTTACCATTCTTCTTTTCTTTCCTTTCCTCAGCAAGAGCGACGTTGTATACCTTCTCAAACAACTCCTGTCGAGTTGTGGCCCGTTCGGGCTTGTGAGCTCGTAGTCCATGTCTTCGAGGAAATACCACTTCGGAAGCAATTGATTACCTCCCCTGTGCGAGGTCTTCCTCTATCTTATCAACCATCTCTTTGAACTTGGTGAAATAGCTCATCGATCTTTCATTCTTACCACTGCACCAAGTTATTCGGATCGAGTGACGGTTATCTTCCGAGCTCCTGCAGTCGAGAAGCGGTCTAAGAATTTTGTTACGAAGCATGCCCAAGTGGTGATACTACCAGCAGCCAAACCATTGAACCAAGTTAAGGCTGCCTCAGTAAGTGTGCTTAGGAGAGCTTTGCACATGTTGTCGTCCTCATTGGCGACAAAACACATAGTGGCTTCCAGATGTGATATGTGGCTCCTGGCATTTGTCGACCCAGTACTTCTCCGTAAGAGGCAACCCGAAAGTAGGAGGAGGTCGACTATCTCGATTTCTTTGGAAAAGGTCGAAGAGCAAAGTCAATTCGTTCAACCTTTCCGTCTCTTTTTCTTCTCCTCTTCCCATTGTTCGAATTTCTTCTTCATCAATAGCCATTCTCTAGCATCGGGCCTTTCATCTCCCGGAGGGGGAGCAAGATTGACCTCTCGCCCTCACTTCGGGGGAGTCACTCTGCCTACTCCTTCGGTCCCCCGTGAGAATTGGTCCTTTCGATCTTATTGGAGATCTATGTCTGCATTACTTCTTTGAGGCGACCTGCGCCTCTCGGCCAGACGGCGACATGCTCTGTTATCTCCATGTGGCGACTGCGCCTTTCCCTCTCACAGCGACCTACGCCCATTCCTCGTCTCTTTGAGACCACTGATCTCTGTGTTCTTCGGGAAATATGTCTGTTTCTATTGGTACATTAAGCGAGTCCTCAAATCAGATTGAGCCTCCCGCTCTCTGTTTCGGGGCTGAGGCTAGCCCTTAAATCGTTACTCGGCACATGAACTATAGTAGGAGCTCGACGTACTATTCTGTCCTCGCCGTTCTGTCCCACACCTTCGTTTGGCCTAGCACTCCTGGCCTGCTGCCTGTTGGAGACTTGGGAGGGAGCAATCCTTTCTGAACGTACGTCGGCCTGCTCTGCCTCCTCCATGGCTATCAAGTCAGCCAAAATTTGAGCTCGCTCTAACATCATTTCCTTCTTGCTCGTGGGGTTGGTGGAGGGACTGCCCCTGTTTCCAACATTCACCTGAGCATTTGGACGCTTTGGAGGAGGTGGAACTTCTTGCCCATCCATATGTCTTTTCCCTCTCCTCGTGTCAGGCAATCCCCTGCCGTCAACGACACTAGTAGAGCGTGTGGCTCTGCCGTGAGGACGATTTGGTGGGGGAGGAGGCAAGTTCAAGTTTTCAGCATTGACATTGAGATTTCCTGCGTTTGTATTGGGGTTGTTGTTCACCTCAATGAATTCTTCAGAAGCATCTTCAACATGCCCGTCTGGGGTTACCATGGTTGTAGGTTGATGAACTTTTCGAGGTCAAGCTTAAGCACGTTTCCCGGCAATGGAACCAAACTGATGCTGCAGAAAATGTGCTTATCAATCTTCCTCCACGTGGCGGGACTGATCACACGGCTTCTTGACACAGCAGAACCACGACTAGCCGGATGTGTCTCCGGCGAAGACACTCGGGCGTGAGAGTAAGATTACGGTTGTATAAAGCTCAAAATGTATTGAATAATGAACTCAGAATACGAAATGGCAGTTACCTTTCACCGTTTGGTAGTGATGAAGTATTTATAGACAAAAGTGGTGTATTTTTGGGGAGGCGACATGTGCTCCGAGATTGTAGCGGCAGTTACTTGATTGTGGGAACGTGTCTATAACGGCCACGATTTGTAGGGATGTGGTTATGAGAATTGTTCAACCAAATACGCCGTGCAAAGTGTTAGGTCGTCACTTGTTGATTTAGGTCGAGGTCGCCACTCGTGGAATGGTCGACCCGACCGCTCTGCAGAGCATGGTTCGTACCCGAATTGTAATATGGATCATGAGGTCGGACTAAGTTAGGTCGGGACCTATTAGATCGGACCGTGGGCTTAGTCGACTGATGCTTGAGATGGGCTTTGGGCCTTGCTCTGACTGGGCCAGCCCTATTGAGAATGTGATAATCAAAGCTGGATGTAATTGGGCTTTACTTGCTTGGCCCAACTCGGCACTTTTGGTATGTTCAGTTAGATATTAGTAAAAAATTATTTGTGAAAAAAATGATCAACTATCTACCAAAACCTTTGTATGGGGTAACACTTAAAAAGTGTTGGCATACTTGTGGTAACACCACAGTGTGCACTTATATTATAACTGTATAAAAATATCACTTTTTCGTCTTTAATGAATATCCAAATTTCATTTAGGGGATATTCTAAGAATGTTTATTTTTTGTACAATTAAAAGGCAAATATGTGTATAAATATTTTTGTTTTTCACTTTTCAAATATTTAGTTTTACAAGTATAAAATGACTAGTGAAAAAAATATTTGGGGACAATTTTTTTTTTTTTCAAAAATAACGTTCATTTTGAAACAAAAATCTTTAAAAATAAACATTCATTTATTTATAGACTGAGCAAATAAACTACTCCCATTAATTGCTCCTAAATCATGTCTCATAGTGAGGAGTAGTGATTTTAACTTTTCAAGGTCAATTGGATAGCAAATATGTCGTCTTATTGTTTTGGGATTTTTATTTTTACTCTTTTTTTTATTTGTTTCATTTTATTAATTTAAGGCTTTTAAATTGTTTTACAGACTGTAAATAAATACTTCGATAGTCTTGTGATTGTTTTGAAGTTGTTTTAGAGACTATAAATACTTTGAAAGCCTCCACGACAGCTCAATTGTTTTGAAAGTATTAATGTCAAATTCTTACTTTAAAATCCAACTAAAAATTCCATAGATAATATTACCTTTGTCTCGGAATAAGCCTCATAATAATAAGGGTTGGATATCGTAGTTGACTTATCAATTTTACATATTTTTTTATACATTACTTGTAATATACAGTGAGCATATAATTTAGGCAAAGAGGAGAGGGAGAAGTAAACAATATTTTTTGTTGGGAGAATGTTGTATAAATCCTAAAAAAGTATTATAATGTCCGATAAATTCCTTTCGAATTTGTATTATTCATGTTATATTATTCTATAATCTAATTCATCACATAAGGCTACATAATACTGTATGGATGGTAGCAATGGAAAACAGGAGGCAGCCGACGATCGGCAACCGAAATTTGGCAACCGGACTCCGGCGACCGGTGGTGGCTACAGACGCAATATTGAAAATGTTGTTTTATAATTTTTAATTAGTGCATGTTATGTTATAATATATTATTGTATAAAAATTTATCGGTGATTTCAATTAATTTTTAATTAGTGCATGTTATGTTATAATATATTATTGTATAAAAATTTATCGGTGATTTCAATTTATTGAGAAATTTGAGGAAAAATGATTTGTGCAAAAAAAAAAATGATGGGTAAAATTTCCTTTTTTATTTGAAAGGCATAAGGTAAATACTCCCTCCGTTCCAAAATGTTTGTTCCATTTGACTTTTTTATTGAACTTTGACCATAAATTTATGAGAGATTAATCATGTTCATGAAATTCTAAAAATTGTTCTTGATAATATTATTAATGGTTAATCAATAGGAATTTTTAAAATTTCATAAGCATAATTAAATTGTCATATATTTGTGGTCAAAGTTCAACAAAAAAGTCAAATGGGACAAATATTTTGGGACGAAGGGAGTATCTATAGTATAAATGAGGGATTGTCCTTGCTACAGTTGTTTGAACAGTAGCAAGTGCGAAATTCCCATTTTGCCCTCATACATTTGTCCCTTTTTCATTTTGCCCTTAATTTTTTTTTAAATTAAAGAAAAAAAAGTGTTCTCAGACATGAACTTATTTAAAAAAAAATAAAAATAACGTGTTCTTGAACACGATCTTATTCTAGTTTATTTTAGATGACAAATTTAAACTGGTTTGCACATGAAAGGAGAGAGGGATCGTGGATTTTGTCATCGGATCTAATATCATCAGTCATGTGGGTACTAGTCAGATTTTGTACCTACAATTTCTACTGGTGGATATCTTCATTTGTTTGATTCTCTTAAATACCAATTTCTCTCTCCATCTTAAATTATTCTTAATACCCCACCATATATGTGCTGTAGGAGAGAGGTACATTATTTTATTTTAAAATATTACTCCCTCGGATGCTGCTGATGGCCAAATGGCCGTCCTAGTCCGATTCGTGCAAACCAAACCGCAAATGGAACGGGTTGAAGTCCATAAGTCCGTCTGATGAAGCGGACTTAAACTCGTTTCAGCTCGACCCATTATCCATGTTGAAGCCCGCCCGTTTGGTCCGAATCTGAAAATTCACGAACCTAACTGGTTTTTCTATTATTTTTAATTAAAACAAAAAAAAATCAGAAAAAAATATGAAAAAATAAAAAGTAATTTAGTATTTAATAAGTTATTTTTTTAAATATAAAATCACTTAGACATAAAAAAAATTGGTTGTTTTATATATAAAAAAAGGTAAAAAAAAACTAAACAAATGAAAGTATATAAAAGAAAAAAAGGAGAGACTACCATTTATTTTTATTTTATTTTTTAAATTGTTTATTGACTAGGAAAAAATATTTTAGACTTTTTTTACTACTGATATTTTTTACAAATAAGTATATAAAAAAACTAAACAATTTAAAGTATAAAATAAAAGAGGGACGGACTATCCTTTATTTATTTTTATTTTCTATTAATTTTTTATCGACTAGGAAATAATATTTTAAATTTTTTTATTACTAATATTTTTTACAAACAGGTATATAAAAAAAGATTAAAAAAACTAAATAATTTAAAGTATATGAAATAAAAGAGGGACAGACTATCCTTAAATTAATTTTATTTTTTATTAATTTTTAATTGATTAGGAAATAATATTTTGAACTTTTTTAATTACAGATAATTTTTTTTTTCAAAAAGGTATATAAAAAAGATAGAAAAAAACTAAACAATTTAAAGTATATAAAAGAAAAGAGGGACAGACTATCCTTTATTTATTTTTTATTAATTTTTTATTGACTAGAAAATAATATTTTAGATTTTTTTTATTACTGATATTTTATTTCAAAAAGGTATATAAAAAAAGATAGAAAAAACTAAACAATTTAAAGTATCTTAAAGAAAAGAAGGATGAACTATTCTTTATTTATTTTTATTTTTTATTAATTTTTTATTGACTAGGAAATAATATTTTAGATTTTTTTTATTACTATTTTTTTTTCAAAAAGGTATATAAAAAAGGATAGAAAAAAACTAAACAATTTAAAGTATATAAAAGAAAAGAGGGACAAACTATCCTTTATTTATTTTTATTTTTTATTAATTTTTTATTGACTATGAAATAATATTTTAGATTTTTTTTATTACTGATTTTTTTTTCTTCAAAAAGGTATATAAAAAGATAGAAAAAAACTAAACAATTTAAAGTATCTTAAAGAAAAGAGGGACGGACTATCCTTTATTTATTTTTATTTTTATTAATTTTTTATTGACTAGGAAATAATATTTTAAAATTTTTTTATAACTGATATTTTTTACAAATAGGTATATTAAAAAAGATAAAAAAAAAAAAAAAACTAAACATATTTTCGACAGTTTGATAAGAAAAATGTTTTACGAAAAATATTTCATGTGTTTAATGAAAATATTTTTCGATAAAAACACAATTTGAAATAAATTAAAAGAGACAGGGTGGGCTAGGGTGATGGAGGTGTGGTGGTAGGGTAGAAGGTGGGGGGAAACATAAATGGTAAAATGATGGTATGTTAGGGTGGTGATAGGGTAGGGTGTGTGGATGGGGTAGGTGTGGGGTAGGATGGGTAGCCGAGAGTGTGGGGGAGAGGTGGTTGGGTGGGAAAGTTGTTAAAAAATAATTAATTTAATTATGAGTAAAAAAAAGTTTGACAGGGGGAGGGGTTGGTGGGGGTGGGGGAGTTGTTAAAATATAATTTTAAAATGAATAAAAAAATATTTTTTGATCTTGAGGGGATGAGAGTGGGAAGTTGTTAAAAATAAATTTAAAATGATTTTTTTTTTTTTTCTGATCCGATGGGGTGGGGGTGGTGGTGAGGGGGAGGGGGGAGAATTGTAAAAATAATTTAAATATAAATATTTTTTTAATGAGGAAATGGGGTAGGAGGTGGTTGATATGGGGTGAATAATGTGGGCATATATAGAAAATTAGGTGTTCTGAAAAATATTTTCCCCCGAACAAACAAACAAACTTGTTGAACAAACGAGCCTAAGTTTGGCGTGGAGAGACTTGTTCATGGAGTAATAATCTGAATGCCTGGCATCAGATACTCATTAGAGTCGCACTAGTAATGGCTCAGCTTCTTTGTTCTTCTTTAAATCCTCTTCTTGATGTTTCAGGTGTTATAAGGGTGTCGAGGAAAACAATTACAGAAAATATAAATTACAAACAAATAGATAAATTGAAAATGCAAAAGTGAATGGAGCTTGGACTAAATCACCTCTTGATTTGCACCCCCCTACGCATCTGTGCGTGAGAGAGAGACTCTATGCAATATAATCTTGAACACTACTCTAATGTTCAAGACTTTATACTAGTACCTGTGAATATCCCGTTCCGATGCAACACGCATTCGAAAGTTTAAAATAAATAATCATGTAAAGTCGGATCGAAATGGGATATTCATTAAGTGACACTCGCTTTAAACCATATTAAAAATATTAGTTTAACTTTTGAGAGTCGCCACGCCGCTTTGATATAGCACAAAGCAATGAAAAAAGGCTAAACATGTGATTGGGTTCGGGGGTCAAGTTAGAACAGAAGAAGAAACGTCATCACTCCTATTGCCCGACGGATCGGTCTTTCTAGCATGTGGGGTGTTGGTTGTGTGCAGTGTTTACAGGAATAGATAGAAGAAACGGGATCATGCATAAGAAGGAGGGGAGAGAAAGAATTAATTGATGATCACACCCTAGAACCTTTTGACTTAGGCCCTCGGAAGGTGCACTAATCAACGTTCATCCTTGGGGAATTGTTGATCATGGGATAATTATTATTTAAGGAGGAAAGAAATAGTTCCTAGATCCATTAGGTTTCTCGGGGAAAACCTTAGATCCTCCTCGGCTATGCATACTTAAATATATTAAAATAGTCTTAAATCTAGCATAAAGGCACAATTAAGACATATTAAACATGCAACAATAATGATAATAAGGGACAGAATATTAATAAAAGGCTTACCAATTGTAGCAAGACTTCGAGGGTCGAATCTAGCAAGATTCGAAGAGTATGGAAGAGGTACGAAAAGAAAATCAAGTATAGTCTTGAGTTTTCCGTGGAATTTGTGTGTGGGATGGAACAAATCAAGTTTAGTCTTGATTTTCCCGTTGAGAATCCGTGTGTCGAAAATGGGGAACGAGTGCACGTATTTATAGTGCTTCGGGAAATGGGCTGGACTGAGGAAAGGGTCGATCAGCACTATAAGAAAGGGTCGATCGGACCTTTCTAAGAAGGGTCGATCGGACCTTTTGAGAAGGGTCGATCGAACCTAATAGAAAAGGGCCGATCGGCACTTTTTTCCAGCGTACTTTCCACGCGAGCAATTGACGGCGCGAGAAATAAAAAGATTAAAAGATTAATTAGGGCTTCGTAAACCCTAACCAAACCAGTCCAAAAATATTTAAAATACCTTTTTTAGGACCGGGTATTAACAGTAGCCCCTCGACGACGCTTCTTGTAAAACAAGTGGGGTCGACGATAAAAATAGGATCCGTCCTGAAAAAAGGGATTTCAGGAAGTGGAACGATGAGCTTGCGAATGTGATGATTGAACTCGAGCTGAGTCGCAAATGAAAGGTGACCAGGTAGGTCGAGCGGCTGAACCCTTGTCGGGCTACCTACGTATCCCAAGAGGAATCAAGCCGAATCGTAGTTCAGAAAAGTGGGCGTTTAGTACCCGAGAGTGGAGAACGTGTGGTGTCTCAAACCAAAGATGTGATTGTGTGGGAATCACTCAAGGATATGGGAGTCACCCAAAGATTTGACTGTACGGGGAGTCACCCAAAGATTTGACTGTACGAGGAGTCACCCAAAGATTTGACTGTACGGGGAGTCACCCAAAGATTTGACTGTGCGAGGAGTTACCCAAAGATTTGACTGTGCGGGGAGTCACCCAAAGATTTGACTGTACGGGGAGTCACCCAAAGATTTGACTGTACGGGGAGTCACCCAAAGATTTGACTGTTCGGGGAGTCACCCAAAGATTTGACTGTACGGGGAGTCACCCAATGATTTGACTGTACGGAGAGTCACCCAAAGATTTGACTGGACGGGGAGTCACCCAAAGATTTGACTGTACGGGGAGTCACCCAAAGGTTTGTGAGAGTATGACTATGTGGGAGTTACCCGGAAGATAAATTATAAGTAATGGAAAAGGGTAAAGTTGGGAAAATCTGATATTAAGGATAGGGTCGATCGGCCCTTTTCCTGCTTGTTCAAGGGAAGAGGGAAGGGTCGATCGGCCCTTTCCCCTGATTGGCTAGAATATTTTGACGAGGATCAGTAGAGCTGGAATGGGATCTTGGCCGTTGAGAAGTAACACAAATAAGGTTCGATCGACCCTTATTAATAAGTGCCGATCGGCACTTTCTTAGACCTGTCAGTTTTCTCGATCGGCCCTTTTATTCTGCGCCTGTCTTCTCCTTGTTCCTTCATTCTTCTTCTTTCATTCTTCTTCTCCGCTGGGCACATGAATTCTGAAGGATTTGGCCTGAAAATTTCGAGTGACTTGAGTGATTCCATTGTTTTTGTGTCAATTTTTGCAAAGGGTTTGCCATGGGTTCGCCAGATTGGGTCGACGATGTGCGTTCCTTGTTGAATCGCCCAGATTATCAGCCTTTGGGCTCGTACTCCGGCGACATTAGTAGTCTCTTCGATCATGCCGGCGGTTATGGCGGCAGTGCTGGTGGTAGCGGAGGTTTTGGTGGTTTTGATAGTGGGTATTGAAATATTGGCGGTAGTTATGGAGGTGATGGTGGTGGCTATGGTGGCGATCTTGGCGGCAGTGGCGGCGGCTATGGCGGTGATGGTGGCGGCCAAGGTGGTAATGGTGGCGGCTATGGTGGTGATGGTGGTGGGCAAGGTGGTAATGGTGGCGGCCATGGTGGTAGTGATGATGGCGAGGGTGGTGACCATGACGCCGGAGAGAGCGACAGGAGTGATGCTGGTGGGGACCTTGAGGCGAGGAGGCGACGAGCTTTACGCAACTACCGATCTTCGAGGCTACATTTCCCATTGCGGAACCGCCCGATTTTTACGCGGGTCGGGAGCGTCGTGGCTCCACGGACTTCGTTCCGTGTTGGGATAAAGGTACAAGAGGCTTTTTTGATTTTAGCGACAAAAATATTACATGCATATACAAATGTTATTATTTAAATGCGAGTAATGATACATACCGCGCGTGTTTACCTCGGGGGAAGAAGATGAAAGGGCGTAGCTCCGCTTAAGGCGGTAGGAGAATTGTGGGCGTCCTTGCCGGCCGGTGAGGTGGTCCTCGTGAGCGGGTGGAGAGCTTGAGGCCGGCTCCTTTTTTGATATGGTTCTGAGATGGGCCGGACAGACGGTGCGGCACCGTCAGTGAAGGTGTGTCGGGAGTTCTGGTGGGACACGACACATACCTTCCACTTGAGTTGGGGTGAGACCACGATTACCCCTACAGATTTTGCTGCTCTCACTGGGTTGAGATTTACTGACATAGCGCTCCCGTATGTTGAGACTCTCCATGCTGACTCGACTCGTCAGACCCAGTTGTTCGGTGCTAGTTTGGGTTCGAGCAGGACTTTCGGCATTGATGCCGGAAAGTTGTATAAGCTCGTTAGAGTGGCCGCCATCGGGTCGTAAGATACACTCGACTGCATATGGGCTTGATGCACTTGTCCGGGGGTTCCTTTGGTATGGCTTCTCAGTGGCCCTTTTTCCCAACTCGGGCCCAGTATGCCGATTTTCTTTGTTGGGTGCTCTAGCGGACTTGGATCTGGTGCGCGGCATCTCGTGGGGGGGAGCCGGCTTGGCTGAGTTGTATCGGGCTTTGGACACCGTTTCGAGGTCCAATACCTCCTCCTTTGACGCATTTCAGCTTGTTCTAGAGGTATATCGGCCTTTTGTCCTTTTATATATCTTACTTGTTGCTTGTCCTTTATATCCTTACGAATATCTGCTTTCTGTATCTTTTGCAGGCGTGGGTCTACGAGGTATTCAATGTTGCCCCGTTTACCTTGCGTGATCAGACCCGGGACGTGCCTGTTTTGTACTATTGGAGGAAGGAGAACAGGGTAGAGGGGGCCCAAAAGACGGTCCGCGAGTCTGAGCTGAGGGCTGTTTTCGGTGGTCCATGGAGGATTGAGTTCCTGCTTTATCCTTGGACTCCCGAGGCTTCAGAGACAGTTGGTGATGTTCGGGATGTTACGGCCTCCCGTAGGTTGTTGGTTGGCTTGTCCGGTGATGAGATGTACTTGGGAGATCGGGTGGCTAGACAGCACTATGCGTGGGCTCCGCTTTATACGCCTCAACACCCTCCTAGGAACATGTGGTATCCCAACCGTTTGGCGAGGAGGGAGGATTATCTGCATGGGATTCCTGCTGCTGAGTTCCGGTCTGACATGGATTACCAGACCTTCGTGGAGCTTTTTCTGAGGTCCGCACAGTGGTTAGCAGCCGGTGAGGCTGCCGGCGTAGGGGGTCAAGGCTTAGATGTCCTCGGGCTGATGGGTGTTGGGCATCCTGAGATTGTAGATATGCCTCCTTTTCCTGACCACTTTTTTGTGCCGACGGGTGACCGACAAGTGAGGGTAGATTTGACGCCTACGGAGGCTGACGAGGTCGAGGCTGCTCAGCTTCCTCCAGACGGTGCCGGTGGGGTATACCTCTTACTTCTCCTTTTATACACCGATCTTTATGTTTTAGCCATGGTGTGACCCTCGTATCTGATTTTGCAGGTTACCCGTGACTCTTATGTGCGGGCTGTGAGGCAGACTAATATATTGAGCCGTTTGCTGAGGAGTGTAGTGCAGGCACTTTCTTGCCAGTCTCGGAGGTCAGTAGACGCGGATCCAGCTCAGCGTAGACAGCGATCCCATGATGAGGGTAGTTCAGCCTCTAGATTCTCCCATGGTCGCAGGTCGACCTCCCGTCGGGGCCATTAGGACAATTCATTTTGTAGATTTTTTTGTAACTCCTGTAATAAATAAAAGAAAAGACTATATGCAGACTCTATTTTTATGCTGACTCGTTTTTTATGCACATATTTATTTTGAAATTTAATATTTTCTATTTATGGACATTTTCTATTTTGTACACTGCAATGAAAAGTCACCCTAGAAATTGACGTATAAGGAAGTCACCCTAGAAATTGAATTGGGATTGAAGCTAGGGTTTAGAGAGGAGTTTTGTCTCCTAGGCTTAAGGCTAGGGTTTAGAAAGGTATTTGTTACCTAGGCTTAAGGCTAGGGTTTAGAAATGTATTTGTCACCTAGACTTGAGGCTAGGGTTTAGAAAGGTATTTGTTACCTAGGCTTGAGGCTAGGGTTTAGAAAGGTATTTGTCACCTAGGCTTGAGGCTAGGGTTTAGAAAGGTATTTGTCACCTAGGCTTGAGGCTAGGGTTTAGAGAGGTACTTGTCACCTAGGCTTGAGGCTAGGGTCTGCATTTGTGGTAAGTCTAAACAAGGCAGTTTGAGCAGAAAGGTTATGGTTTAAACCAGGTGAGGCCGAGTAGGTGTCTATGATAGAAGATGGGATTGGGTAAGTTTGCTGTCCAGAGATAAGGGGTAGGACCGAGTCATCTTGAGAGTCACAGAGATACGTCTTTGATAAACTTGAAGAGTTTGAAAATTTGTGGAGACCAAAGAGTGATTTTGTAAACAAGGTGCCAAAGAGGATGGCATTTTGAAAGTATGTTAATTTGATAAGGAGGCCTTATGATTGATTATGTTTCTAACTAACTCAAAGAGTTTGCCACATGCTGATCTTGATGACAAGGGATACCCTTCTTGCTAGATATGACTTCGTTGGAGCCTTGATTTTTGTTTAAAGCCCCTGGCCACATAGTCGACCCATTTCCGGGGAGCCTCAATGTTTGATGAAGTGACCATGGCGAAGCCCCAGTCGATGATGCAAAGCAAACCCGAAGGGGAATCTGGTAAAGAGAGCCTGAGAGAACAGCTTAACAAAAGCCCCAAACTTGAGAGATTCAATGTATCCCTATTGCGCATGAGTCATCTTGTGGCCACGGAGGCGACCCATCGTTTCGAACAACAATCGCCGGACAAGACTCGAAAATGTATATGTGCAGGGCACATTTTTCGAAGGTGGGAATGGATCCCGACTTCGTGTATGACACTCTCGCTTTTGTGTTTGACTCTTTTGGGAGAGTATAAGCATCACAAGGTGTGGAAAAGTGTATGGAAGCCCTCGCCGGCGTAAAGTAAGTGTTTGGCTCTTCCTAGATTGTAGAAAAGAAGACTTGTCGAGACATTTGAAGAATTGTTTTATTCTGAATTATACTTTGGTTGCTCGAGAATGGACCTCACTGATTGGTTTATCAAATTCCAATTATATAATTAAACAAATAATGACTGCTTTGATTTGAAGCTGGAATAGGAGAAAATTGATTAATGGTGGAATCGGGCTTGACTTTAGATGTTCCGTTGTTGCTTGCTGCTATGGACTGTTCTGTGATAATTGTCGTGCGGGCTGCCGCTGCATTGATCTTCTTCATGAGAAAGAGTGAAAAATAGAAAAAAGATTGGAGTGAAAGAAAAGGTGGAAATTTGACTGATTATAGCCCCTTCTATTTTTCATTCTTTCAAGTTAAGATTCGTTGTTCCTTTGTTCTCGCGTGTCTCCTTGCTTTTACCGGAGTGCCGCTGAGAGGCACGGATGTGAAGCCCCAGTGAGACTTATGCAGACAGTGTTTGAGGAGTCGAATGAATGAATTTCAAGAATAGGACGAGTTCCCAAACTTGGAGAGAGTGTGTAATATGCTCACGTGGGATAACAAGTGACTCAAAATGAGAATACCATCCGATAGCGGTTGTAGCTGGGCTTTGGGTTGCGATCGATCATTAGGTGATGCTTAACATGGCCTCTTAAAGTGAGAGGTCGGCTGGGCCTTTTGCTGAGAGGTTGGTTTGAGGAATGTGTTTGGGATCTCTAGGGTGAAGGGATTTTCTTGTTGTTGCTTCTTCAGAACCTCTAACTTTGATTTTGACGCGGTCAAGGGTGGTGATGGAATCCTCTAAAAGTGAGAGGATGGACTTTGGAATTGGTTTACGGGATTTGTCCAAGAGGGAATCTTTGTTGCTTCTTCTCGCGAGTTTGTTGTGATATCAGCAGGTAACTTGATCACGATAGGACCTTCACTCGATGTCTCATGAGATGGGACATCGAGTTTTTTTTTTCGAGAAAAGCCTTCGGATTTGTTTGCTCGATATAGCCCTTAGCGTATGCCTTAGGATGCGTTTACCTTTTCCCTCTTGGGCTTGGAGGTGGTCCCTTCTTTTGTGAGTTGAGGGAGTCCCTTGTATGGGTTTATTCCGCCTTTCTTGAGCTTGAAGATGATTACTTTCTTTGTGAGTCAGGGGAGCCCCTAGAATGGGCTTCTTCCTTAGGGTTTCAAAAACTTGTCGATCTTGAAATGAAAGGGTATTATTTAGTGAGAGTAAGGTTATGGATTCCTATGGTGAGAGGTTTAAGCTTCAATCGCTACTGGATAGCATTCTCAAAAGGGTATTTAAAATAAATGCAAACTCGTTTAACCGACTTATTAAGTAAGGCGAAATATATTCGGACCATGAGAAAGATATGTGAGCATATTCAACGAAAGCTTATCGATCAAATGGAAAATCAGAGGAGACGCGAGATTGGGGGGTTGGTGAGCCCCAAGTTGATATTCATGTAGCACTTGTGAAGGATAAGAACAGCCCCTTGCGCTTTCTTTGAATGGTAGTGGCGTGAGCATCTATTCTCTGATGATGAGCAACAACGGTCTTTGTGCTTGTCTTGACCATATGGAAAGGAGGTCAAGTGGGGGAGAGTGTATTTGGGGAAGTGTATGCTTGAGAAAGTATAGAGGGCATGTACAAGGAGAGGGTCTGGAGATAGTGTACGAAAAGTATATGGTGGAGTATGGAGAGAGTGTATGAGAGAAGGGTGTATAGGGATGGTGTATATGAAGAAGGGACAGTGAGTTGTTTACTCCAATCAAAGCATTCATTCATTGTTTACTTTATTAGCCGGTGAGTTTATCAGTGAGGTTAGCAACCAAGTGATAATTATAAATAAAACAATCTTCTTGAAAGTAATGCGAGATTATGTCTCAAGTCTAGAGAGAAAGGGAAGAAAGACTCTTTTATTATTGAAGTAACTAATCTAAAGTGGACATTACATACCCATGCCCAAAGTGGACGTAAGAAAGACACACTAGAACCTACAAGACTGAATGAATCTAAATCTTTCCTCGAAGTGCGAGGACTTCTTCATTAATGAGGCCTTGGATTTTCCATTGGTTGATCAATCTTTGAATTAAGTGCTTCAGTTGCACACATCTGTCAGTGGTATGCCCGACATACTTGTGGTATTTGCAAAACTTGGATGAATCCAAGTTAGCTCTCTTATTAACAGGCTTGTAATTCTCGAGCGGCTTGATCAAATTCTTTCTCACCAAAACTTCGAAGAACTCACCTACAGGCATTCCCAAGTCATCAAAATTCTCCTTGTTGATCTTCTTCTCTTGGATTGAATTTGGGGGTGACTCGGGTATTGGTGCCCTTTGTTGGTTGGTGGCCACAGCAGGCATCCTGAATGAGAAATTTTGATGTGTAGGACCATAAGGGGGACCACAAGCATGTGAATGGTAGGGACTCTGGATTTGAACAGGAGGAAGAACTCTTCTCAAGTACTCGTGAATGTAAGACAGATGGTGCTGCTCAATTTCATGTATGTCTTTGAGGAGGTTGAGCACTCCCAACTTCATGTCTGAGACTTCTTTAAGGGCTTCAATGCTTTTCTCCAGAGACATGATGTAGAATTCTGTAAGAATATATGGCAGAGTCAAACCAATGAGTTGAATTAGGCTCATAATTAATCTTAAGGCATCCTTGAGAAAATAGTTGATCTCCACAATTTGAGGGTTTGACCGGGCTGAAGTTGCCTACGTAACCCTTACCATTTAAGGTACGAGTCTCAGGTCACCGTAGTTCGAGGGGGCCCCAATTGATGATACAACCAGGGTTAAGTTTAGAGAAAGAGAGAGGATGAATGTAAAAGAGTCCGTTTGATGAAAAAGGAAGAGGAAGATGACTCGATCCTTGGTCAGATATAAGTGAGGGTGATCTAGGCGAGTTAATTGGACTTGGACGAGAATTGGCCTTGGTTTGGCTTAGATAGGCCCTAGATGGTGGTTTGGTCGAGAGAGGTTTGACCTAGGTGTATTTTTGGCTGAAGGGTGCTAGAGATAAGGGATCTAAACTATGGATGGTTTTAAGACTAAGGGAGCAGACTATGGATGGTTCAAGAGTGTTGGGTATGCATGTTTTAACCCTCCTATTTTGTATTAGATTTGATTGATACCATAACCTCCTGTCTATTTTAAGGACTTTAGGACCCTATGTAATGAAGCTTAGACTTCAATTTTTTAGCTAAGTCCATTTTATAGAATAGGTTAATCTTAGGCTCAAGACCGGCACAAGACTCTTTGGAAGCAAGGTTGCAGATCCAGCAGTATTCAAAACCGCCCTATGAACCGCACTTGTAAACCGCAAGTGTAGTTCTACCTTGAATCTGCCTATTGAACCAACCGCATGCAACCGCCCTTGAACCGCACCTGTGCAGTTCATGTGCAACCGCATCCATGCAACCTCCTGGTGTAGCAAAACCGCATGTTCCTAACCGCGTCTCACCAACCGCATCCAATGATTGGCTATTTGAAGTGAACAACTTTTTATCCGTTGGAATCCACGTCAGCAATATCAAAAGTCAACCACCATATCTTGTCACGTGATTCAATGTCGAAAAGATCCGCAAGGATCTTGAAAAGGTGACAGGTGTCCTAACCTCATTGCTTGCAATGGAGCCCGATCGCCTTTATCTGCAGCACTGCACCAAAGGACAAAAAGTGGTTCTGTGGACCAATTAGAAAGCATCAAGTACTTGTCCTTCAACAAATTGTATCCAACGGCTAGTTTCTTGATGCTTGGGTATAAATAACCCCAATCTTCACCATTTGAAGATGGCTTGAAAAATTTGAAAGTACTGTGTTCATAGAAGCTGAAGCTCTGCCCATAAATTATTCAACCCTTTGAATCTTCATCTTCATACTTCAAGAAATATTCCCCAGCCCAGAAATCAAGCCTTAACACATTCAAGAATCATTGAGCTCTACATCTCACAGATTTAAAGAGCCTTGATCTTGTTTCTCACACACACACCTCTCTTGTCTAAACACATAGTTTATTCATTTGAGATACACTGGTTATAGTTTTGGATTTGTTCTTCATAGAAAAGATTTTATTGTACTTTGTAATCTCACAATACTTAATATAAAATCTCTCTTAGAAATCCAAGACTAACCATCTTGGTAGTGGACGTAGATCGTTTATCGATTGAACCACTCCAAATAGCGTGTTCTTACTTTCTGCATTTATATTTCTTGTGCTTGCTAATTATTTATCTTTGTCTCTGTTTGATCTTTATTTAGCTATCCATTATTGTGAAATAGTGTTTGGAGTTAACAAAGTCAAAACCACACGTGTTTGTAAACCGCTCTTCCCAAAACCGCACCACCAAAACCGCATTTTACAAACCGCCTCTCAAAACCGCTTTACACTCTATTATTCCGCCGTGCATTTTACACTATCACTTGGCGCCTATTATCAACCGCAAGAGGATTTTGTAAGCAAGAGGTTCGATCTTTAAAAGAGGGCAAAAATTTTAAACAGCCTATTCACCCCCCTCTAGCCGTATTTTCACCCTTGTTGCCACCTTTGGGACCAACAAGTGGTATCGTGAGCAAACACATTTTAAAACCACCGTTTTTCAAGCTTAACGGCTTGTGTGCCGATTCGATATGGCAACCTCAAAGACAATGACTACCGTTAACTATTCACACATTCCAATGTTGGACGAAGACCACTTTGACATCTGGAAGTGCCGAATGCTTATTCATTTGGAAACCATAGATGAGATGCCGGTGGAATGCGTGATCAATGGCCCTCTAATTCCAATGAAGGCTAACACCGATGCAACCACCAATGCCGAAACTCCAGAGGTCAAAAAGCCAAAAGATGAGTGGTCGGATGAAGAGAAGAGAATAGTTGCCTTGGACAAAGCAAGGCGAGGTTCATCATTTCGGAACCCTCCCCGTATCAACTCTACAGAAAGTGATGTACCTCAAAACCGCAAAGCGGATGTGGGATGCCATAGAGAGCTACCTCGAAGGTGATGATGAGTGCAAGGAAAACAAATTATACACTGTTGAAAGATCCTACAACAACTTCAACAGAAAACCCAACGAAACCTTGCGTCAAACCTACGATCGCTATGTTGAGGTAGTTAATGCTTGTAGATCTCTTGGTAAAACTTTAACCGATAAGGAAATCAATATGACTTTCCTATCTGCTTTAGGTTCTAGATGGGTTAATAAGGCTACCTCTCTAGAAGACTCCAAAGTATTGGGTACTTGGTCGTTAAGTAACTTGTATGCCAATCTTAGAGTCTATGAACTTAAATTAAATCATATTGAAGAGATAGAAGGGAAAACCAAATCGCTTTCTATGTCCGTAGTGGAACATGAGGAGAAACCATCCACATCCAATCAAACCACTGATCCTTCCATATCAACCTCATCACTCATCGAGATGGATGATGATGATTTTGCCATGTTTGTGAAAAGATTTCAAAAATTTAGAAAATCCTCAAAACCTTTCACAAAATCTTTTTCAAAAGGCAAACCTCCTGCAACATTTTCTAGGGCCGAGATACAAAGAAGAAGAGTGACTTGGTATGCTACAACTCTAGGAAACACAGCCACTTTGCATCCGAGTGTCCACGGCCTAAATATGAATACATGAAAAGAAAACCTCTCTGCGAAATTTTCTCGTCGCAAGGGAATGGTTCGAGGAGGAAGAGAATTCCAAGGAATTAGCAACTTGGATTGAAAGCAGTTACGAGGATGGAAGTGATGATGAAACCGAAGAGGTTAATCTCCGCTTAGTTGCAGACGCTTCGATGACTCGCATTCGAATCATTTGAAGTTGCATGATATGGAGGAAAAGGAGGTTTTTGCAAAACTTCCAAATTATAAATTGGATGATGATATTAAACTTACTCCTAGCGTTAAGATAGGAAATTGTTCGTATTCACGTCCCATTTTCTCATCTAAAACTGCTCCACCTTCAAAAGCTATTCCAAAGAAAATTTTGAAAAGGTGGTGGAAGAGGTTTCTCCCATGGAACATGAAAAGATGTTCAAGGAAGCCGAAATGGTGATCCATCGTTCTCAAATCTTAAGAAGGCCTTAAGCTTAGCTCATGATGAACTTAATGCAGACAAGACGGAGAAAAGCGTGATGAGGTCTGCGAAATTTCTAATCTTAAGGACCAAATCAAACAGATGACTCCTCTTGCGATCAAAACCGCATCCTTGAAACTAAGGTTGCTGCACTTCAACTCAGAATGATGACTTGGTAACCCAAATCGATGATCGCCAAAAGATTATTGATTCGTGGCTCAAGTCTCAATCCACCAAGGATAAAATCTTGGACTTCCAAGTTCCTCCCGGAACTAAGGGATGGTCTAGGGTTTAGATGCGAGGAAGAGGAGAAGTGTGCATCCTCGAGTGAAAAGGATGAGGAATTTCGAGAACTAACTAAAGAAATTCCCAAGGGGAAGCATGCTAAAGGAAAGGGTAAAGGAAGACAAGTAAATTATATCTACCCTAAAGGAAAGCAATATGGGAAGAATTCGTGTTAAAACCTAAGAATTCTGTGGAAGCACCTGAAGAGGAAATGGCTTATGGAATTGGTAGAATCCCTACTCCAACCGCGTGCGGTGGAAAAGGCGGTTACGCTAACTCCGTGTCCGACCGCGCTTCTTCTTCGACCGCTCCTCCCGCCTTCAAAAGCGGGAATAGCGTTCCCGAGAAAATACGTGGTCAAACCAAAGCCTGTTCCCTTCGTATCACTGAATGTTAGCCGGAACCGCACCTCCCAAACCGCTTCCTTGTCCTAAACCGCATGCAACTCCTAAGAAGAGTAAGGAGTTAGTAAAACCTCATGAAGCTTGTAGCTATTATAAATGTTACGTGTGTGATGGTTTAGGTCACAAGGCCGCAGAATGCCTTTTGCGGTTCACATCCAATGCCGGGAAGAGCAAACCTCCTTCGTCAAACAGTGTGGGTCGTAAGGGTTGCTAACTTCAGACCCAAGGAATAAAGGGGGACCTCGTTCTTAATGTTTACATTTCAGTCCTCTCGCTTCATGGTGGTCACTCCAAGGATAATGAATGGTATCTTGACAAAGGTACTTTCAAGACATATGACTGGAGATAGATCGTTACTTGAAGATGTCGTTGAAGCAAGTGGTCCATCTGTAACCTTTGGTGACAACAACAAAGGCAAGACCATTGGATATGGTGTTATAAGGAGAGGAAACCTAACTATTGAGAAGGTTTCTCTTGTCGATGGACTCAAGCACAACCTCCTTTCAATTTCTCAATTTTGCGACAAAGGAATGCTTTGCAACTTCACGTCATCAAATTGCTTTATTAAAGATAGCATTTCCGGCGTCACACTACTCACAGGGATTCGTAAGAGTAATATTTACATTATTGATCTAAATTCTGCATGTAGTATCACTAATCTCTGTTTTGTAGCTAAGAATGTGAGCGAAAATAGTTGGCTATGGCACACGAGGTTGAGCCACTTGAACTTCAAGTATCTTGCAAAGATTGGTAGGGAAAACCTCGTTCGTGGTTTACCCAAAGTGGCTGACCACCATCCGGAGAAATGCGGTGCATGCCGGCAGTAGCGGTCCGCGTCGTCTTTCACCAAAGCAAGACCGCTCCATCAACTTCAAGATGTTTACAACCGCTTCACATAGATTTGTTTGGACCCGTAACCACTGCCAGCATTGAAGGAAATAGATATACTTTAGTGGTGGTGGATGATTACTCAAGATATACGTGGGTTGAGATGATGATTTCCAAAGATGATTGTTATGAGATTCTCACCGCACTTTTTAGACGGCTCCAAACTCGAAAAGAAGATGACATCGTTAGTGTTCGATCGGATAATGGAACAATTCAAGAACAACGGTGTTGCTCGGTATTGTGATGACCATGGGATTGATCACAATTTTTCCACATTTGGTGTTCCACAACAAAATGGGGTTGTGGAAAGGAAGAATAGGACGTTGATTGAAATTTGGAAAGACAATGATATCCGGCGAAGCTACCTCGGTATTTTTGGGTCAAGCAATCAATACCGCATGCTTCACTCAGAACCGCTCCTCATCAACAAAACCTATAATAAGACTCCCTATGAGCTTTGGCGAGGAAGAACCCCCAACATTGCATTCTTCAAGATCTTTGGGTGCAAATGCTTTGTCCTCTACGGAAGAGAAAATAGAGGTAAATCTCGGAGCCAAGGCCGACGAAGGTATTTTTGTTGGGTATGCTAAACATTCTAAAGCTTTTCGTGTTTTCAATAAAACTAGTTTAAAAATAGTAGAGTCTCGTCCATGTTACTTTTGATGAGCATTCGCTCCTTGAGCCACATTTGGCTCCAAATGTTGCCGATGATTTTGTTGAGCATAATGAACCAGTGAACCATCTCAAACCGCACCGAACCTCAACCGCAAAATCCAGCACCCTCAACCGAAATTCCCCAAAACCGCAATTTTGAAACCGCACCAAGATCCCTCTCCGTATGCAACTCCAAGGGAAGAAGAAGTTGAGAATTCCCTATCCAGGCTTATAGAACCTCTTCGTCAACTTACCTTTCATGACTTCTTTGAAGGATCTAACGATGTTCCAATTGAAGATCTTGACAAACCTCGATCCAACCAGACTTACCCCTGAGGTTCGTGAAGTCGGCGGTCACCCCCTCACAAATGTGATTGGTGATCTGTTTTCCGGTGTTCAAACAAGGAGATCAAATTATGATGAGCATACTTCTCTTTTATCTCAAGTTGAACCCAAGAAGATTGATGAAGCACTCCAAGATTCAAGTTGGGTCGTTGCTATGCAAGAAGAACTCAACCAAGTTTGAAAGATGCAAGGTCTGGACTTTGGTGCCTAGACCTCAGGATCAAGGAGTGATAGGAACTAAGTGGGTATTTAGGAATAAGATGGACGAGAATGGAAGCATCACTAGGAATAAAGCAAGGTTGGTTGCACAAGGATATAGGCAAGAAGAAGGAATTGATTATGATGAAACCTTTGCTCCAGTTGCAAGATTGGAAGCTATCAGAATCTTCTTAGCCTACGCCTCTTTTAAGCGTTTCAAGTTATATCAAATGGACGTAAAGAGTGCATTCTCAAACGGCGAACCGCAAGAGACCGTGTATGTTGCCCAACCCCCTGGATTTGAAGACTCCAAATTTCCCAATCATGTCTACAAACTCCAAAAAGCTTTATATGGACTTAAGCAAGCTCCAAGGGCATGGTATGAGACTCTTTCTAAATTTTTACTAGAAAAGGGATTTAAACATGGTAAAATTGATACAACTCTTTTTATTGCCAAATATAACGAGCATACTTTACTTGTTCAAATTTATGTCGATGATATTATTTTTGGTTCTACTAATGAGTTACTTTGTAAGCGTTTCGAGAAGCTAATGAAAAGCAAGTTTGAGATGAGCATGATGGGAGAATTAACATTCTTCCTCGGGCTTCAAATCAAGCAATGCGAAGAAGGTATCTTCATCAGCCAAGCCAAGTACACCAAGGAGTTAATAAAGAAGTTTGGATTAGAAAATGCTAAAGCATATGATACTCCTATGGCCACCGGCAATAAGCTAGATAAGGATCTCAAAGGTAAGAAAGTTGATCAAACTTTATATCGAGGTATGATCGGCTCATTACTTTACTTAACTGCTAGTAGGCCAGATATCATGTTTAGTGTACGTATGTGCTCGCTATCGCGGATCCTAGAGAAGCACATCTTATTGCGCTCAAGCGTATAATCCGCTATTTATCGGAACCACTAACCTTGGACTTTGGTATTCCAAAGATTCGAACTTCGATCTTGTAGGTTATTCGGATGCAGATTATGCGGCTTGTACTATTGACAGGAAAAGCACTAGTGGTACTTGTCATTTCCTCGGGAATAGACTAGTTGCTTGGGCAGCAAAAAGCAAGCTTCGGTTTCGAGTGTCAACCACGAGGCCGAGTATATTCTTCTTTGGTAGTTGTTCTTTGTCAAATCCTTTGGATGAAGCGGCGGTTGGTAGACTATGGAATCCATGAAGGGAATTGCCCCATCATGTGTGACAACACTTCAACTATTTCAGTCTCCAACAACCCTGTCATGCATTCCAAGACCAAGCATATTGATATCAAGTATCATTTCCTCAAAGACCATGTGGAGAAGAGGAATATCCATTTAGAGTACGTGGGGACAGACAACCGCGGATTGCTGATATCCTCACAAAGGCTCTTGACTCCAAGAGGTTTTCTTTCCTCAGAGGAGAAATGGGTATGCTTGAACTTAAATAAATTCCATTCTTTTTATTAACTAACTTGGTTGTTGAGTATAGTTTCAATTCCACTGTTGAACCGCGTGTACCAAACCGCAAGGATTCTCAAACCGCACCGGCAGCCCAACCACTTCACTTAAAACCGCATGCCGCAGTTCAACCGCTTGATCTCAACCGCAGATTCAACTTGGAGTATTTTCTATCTTTACTTTTACTTATAGTTATTTAAAAAAAAAAAAAAAAAAAAAAAAAGCTGTTCAAATTCCTTTTATTTATTTTTCGGTCCTTCCTTTTTCTTTAAGGGTTTATTTGCAAATGTTTTCCCACGAAAATTTAAATTTTGAGAGCATTTAATGCAAAGGGAACATTAGCATTAAATGGCCTTCATGTCAGCCGTCATTGGTTGATGTGTGAAGCTGAAAGGGTGCTATTTTGCAATGATTCACTGAGTTGGTGAAGCTAATGTGTCCTTTCAACTGCCAAACCCTAATCCTTTCCTATAAATGGAAGACATACCTTACCTTTTCAAACTTTCCATTCTGTTTTCTCTGGCACCGTACCTTCTCTGTGTCAGTTTACCAACTCTCTTTCTCTCTCTAACTCTCAACTGTCTTAAAGACTTAAGTTTTTCTTCAAATCAATGGCTCCCAAACCCATTGAAGACATGGTATGATTTCTTAAACCTAAACATCTTACTATTCTGCAAATCATTCTTGTTTATCTGTTAAACTGCCATTGATGAACCCTTGAAAGCTTCGAACACCCATAAACTAACTATTGTTCATATGTTCTTCATTTCTTAATCATTTTGCATAAAATTTGTTGGGTTGTGTTCGTAATCTTGCCTAGATTAAGAATATATGCTTTATTTCATGATCTACACATATTTTGGGTACTGATTTTGAATTTTAAACTTCTTTAGTTTCGAAACCCACTTTATGATTTCTCCATTTTCTGGGTGATTCTGAGTAAAGTAGATGTTTTTATTGTTATATTATGAATCTACCGCTTCAATGTGATCATTTTGACATGTTATTTGATCATTTTGGTTAACATTTTTTCAAAATCTTGTTCTTGGTGTTCTTCGTGTTCTTCATGCACTCAAGTAACCGTTCATCATGCTTTTTCGTAAAAAATTCTTATGTTTTGGCTTGACCTAATTTTCAAACCTGTTTTTCCATACTTAGAAAATTTCTGAAAATTTTACTTTGTTACATGTTTAAACCGCATGCCATTGAACCGCTTTATTCAAAACCGCATGCTATGTTTTGAAACCGCACTTATAATTGCTTAATTCTCGTTTCAAAACCGCATCCCTGAACCGCATATTTTTTCACTTCTAAACCGCATGCTGAAAACCGCATATACATTTTCAAACAGCATGCTAGAAAATTACTTAAGTTTTACTAAGTATATAGGCTGGACACCATAAATTTCCTCTCTAAGCACCGCTTGCATAGTAAGGATAATTTTGGATTACAATGCCACATACTAAGTATATACTTTTGTATTTTTCTTATTTATTTCCTACCTATGTTCACAGTTTCTTGTGGTTGGAAATTTTCATTTCCAAAACCGCACTATTGCCAACCGCATGTGTGCCCCAACCGCATAATGAACTGTGACTTTACAAAAATGATCTAACTTGTGTGTTTTATTTGTAGAATACCAAGTATTTTCTCGCAGTGTGGGAGATAAACGAACCTCGAGTTGTGCATCGATGCTCTTGGAAGAGAGATGATAAAGAAGATGAAAGCCTCGGAATCCTTCCCCTCTTCAACAAACAAAGCAATCTTATACCATCCCTCTCGTTTATTGATCAATTCTACGAGACCGCAAAGCCAAGTGGGGAGACCGTCCTTTCGTATGGAACTAAGATCCCCAACTTAGTGGGAATTGTAGAAGGATTCAAAGTCTCTATTGACTACCTAGATATCGAGGCACCTTTGAATTCCACGTATCTAATGCTCCAGCTTGAAGTATCCCAGAGATCCAAGATGCTACTTGCTCCACTCTCACCGGAAGGCCGGATTCCTTGTCTCGGCTCCTACAAGAAGATAGCAAGGAAAGAGTTTGGAGAACCGATGAGCCACTTGTGCTACATAGTTGGAAAGTCTCGTGTGTGGAAAAGCTGAAACCACAACAACTTTACTTCTCATCAGGGCGTATTGCCGTGCTATCTTCATTGGCATGAAGCTCCATTGGCCCAAGATCTTGATGAGAGAACTGGCCAAGAAAGATTGATGCTACCGCCTAAAGACCAAAGATGTGCATACCAAAGTGGAGACCCTTGGGAGATTGTCGACCGCCATCTTTGGCAATTATCAACACTTGGAAGATATGAGGACTACTACCCCCGACATTTGCTATCACCGGGGAGATGAAGAATCCTTAGGCCTCAAGACTTTACACTCCTTCGCATTCTCTTTTGGCAATGATGACTACAGGCTCTCTATGATGCCGATACCTTCCAACCCAAAGAACCTTTTGTTGAGATGACCCTCGCTACCGCTGGTCAAGGGCTCGACTAAAGCCGCAAAGGCGGTTTCTAGAAAAAGAAAAGCTCCCGCGTAACCACTTATAAAGAAATCTAAAACCGCACCTACCCAACCGCGTGGTGCATCTCGGTGCAGCCCTAGCAAGAAAAAGCCAAGAAAAGAAAAAGAAAAGATGACACTTCCGGATGAAGTGATTGAAGAAGAAGAAGAAGAGGAAGATGCATCTATTCCTCCATTGATTGCCAAGGCCAAAAAGGCAAAGGAAACTCAGCCGAGCTAGCCAAGATGACAGATGAGGAGCTAGTCTGCTTACTATACACCGAGATTGATAGAATAAAAGGAAGCAAGCCGAGAAGGGTGCCGCCTGTGTAAAACAAAGGAACCAATTCCCCAACCGCCACCTTCTCAACCGCCCCAAACCCAAACTCTTATTCCAACACCACCTCAATCTCCTAACAGTTCCCTTCATTCCTCACCAGCCAAAACTCTACCCTCTAAACCGCTCTCTCCTCCTCAACCGCAAAGAGCTGCAACCGCCAGGGGGAGAAACCTAAGAGGGTTAAATGATTGCTAAAAAGAATACTCCAACCAAAGGCCCCAAGCGGTTTCTTAAAAGAGTTAGAAATCAACCTTCCCCTTCTCCATCCCCTTCTAAATCTTCTTCCTACTCCACTTCCCATACACCGTCCCAATCCCCTTCTAAATCTCATTCTTCCTCCTATCAATCCAAATCACCAACTCCCTCACCTCAGAAAACAAACCGCTCCCCATCTATCCAAAATTCAAACCGCGCCCAATCACCACCTTACTCACATCACACTCCAGCCATCTCTATTTCAAACCTTAACCGCGACAAAACACCATCCCCTAACCGCGTCAATACTCCTCCACCTTCTGAACATTCCCCCCAACATAAATCTCCTACTCCTGACCGCCTTCCAACCCCACCTCTTCAAACCTCTCCCATTCCACAAACTTCACCTACTCAACCGTAAATCCCCTTCTGTTGAAGTTCACACCACCAGTTCATCCTCAAATTCCAACCCTATAACTTCTGCTATTCCAAATGTTATCATTCCACCTCCTCCAACAGAACCTATCTCAACCGCACCAATCCCCTCAATACATATCCCAACCGCTTCTATCCCTTTACCCCAAACACAACCAATTCCTCCATCAACCACTTCACCTTTCACAGTCCCTGCCAGCCGCCTTTTCCAAACCCTTCTGAATCCTTTATCTCAAACCGCTCCTACAACCCAATCTCAACCGCCTCCCTCATTTACCCATATCCCTTCAACCTCAACCGCACCTCCAACCGATTACTCCCAAATTCTTTCAACCCTTAATCTTATCCAAGGCCAACTTCTCTTAAACCAAGGCCACATGATCAAGCTAACCGCTTCAAATGCCGCTCTTGAGGCCTCCAATAATTCCCTAACCGCTTCCAACCAAACCCTTCTAGCCAAGGTGGATGCTCAAGCCCTAGAATTGGCAAATCTTAAATCCTTTTTGATTGATACCATTAAGGGGGAGAGAAGTTCCTCTATCCAAACCGCTGAAGCTGTTAAAACCGCAGCTACAGAGTGTTTTCAGGGCTTTAAAGAAGATCTTGCCCGAGGAGTGCTTAGTGCTATGGGTGACGCTGTTTCAAAAACCCAACTTCATGAAATGCTCACAAATCTTTCCAATGAGTTTGTCACCTCCACCAACACTGCACTAATTGCTTTCATGAAGACCCTCCAAGAAACCCAACCGCAAAGAAGCTCTCAACCTCGCCCGCTCCTTCCCAAACCGCTCTAGATGACTTGCGGTGAAAATTTTCACCGAACCGGACTCCCTTAAAGATAGAATAAATGTTGATCTCAACATAGTGGGAGACAAGATCAAAGAGCAAGTAAGGAATTTTGATGATGATATCTCCTTCGCATTTGGAGAACCTCAAAGCAAAGCCTAACCTCAAGCTAGACAACTCCATCAAGGAATTGAAGTCCAACCCGAATGTGACTCGTTGATCCGGAACCGCTGTAGATGATGCTCTCTACTCAAACAAGAGCTATCTCAGATGAGATCTTCACATTCTACAATTCCTTGAAGGCCTCGCATTGAAGGATTTACTACTCGATCAAGGAAAGTGTTGATGGAAACACTAGATCCGTTGATGCCGTTTGGAACCGCCGCGCGATTCTCAGAACCGCACTACGAACTGTTGAGACTACTTCTTGCCAGGCAGTGAAGACCTCGTGAGCCCTCGTAAGAAATATCGAGGTGAAAGCTCACCTTCGCACCTTCGAACCGCAATGCCCCCAAAGAAGAAGTCAATCAACCAAGAGAGCAAGCACGCCATCAACATCAACCGCGCCATCATCAACCGCATCATCAACCGTCGGCAAGATTAGGATTTCTCATTTGTAATTCCTTTATCCTTTTTTGCTGAACTCCTTTTTTTGTTTTGTTGGACCACACTCCATGTAATTTTTGTCCAACTTTCTTTTGTTTTTTGAAACCTTTTTATTTTGCTTCTCTACCATTGTAAGTGTAACCGCATTGGTAGTAATGAAAAATGCATCATTGGTTCCAAAACCTTGTTCATATCAAACTGCTTGTTTGTAGAACAATGAAACCTCTTATGGTTTATAAAACTCATTCAAATATTTTCTAACTTAAAATTACTATTTTGAATTGATGTTTAAACATTCAGTTTGAACCGCACTTTGAACTTAAACTCACAATTTCTTAAGTGCACTGAATGCATTTCTATACTTTCCACATTGTAAGTTTTCATCTTTTAGAAAATATAGAAATCTATAGCTTAAGCTAAGTGTGTGCATTGACTTGGGACATGAATTACCATATTAATTCTTATGGACATGTTCTTACCAAGTACAATGTTTGCTTTTGTTATAGTAGGTAATGGCATCAATCAAATAGGGGGAGATTGTTGGGTATGCATGTTTTAACCCTCCTATTTTGTATTAGATTTGATTGATACCATAACCTCCTGTCTATTTTAAGGACTTTAGGACCCTATGTAATGAAGCTTAGACTTCAATTTTTTAGCTAAGTCCATTTTATAGAATAGGTTAATCTTAGGCTTGAAGACTGGCACAAGACTCTTTGGAAGCAAGGTTGCAGATCCAGCAGTATTCAAAACCGCCCTATGAACCGCACTTGTAAACCGCAAGTGTAGTTCTACCTTGAATCTGCCTATTGAACCAACCGCATGCAACCGCCCTTGAACCGCACCTGTGCAGTTCATGTGCAACCGCATCCATGCAACCTCCTGGTGTAGCAAAACCGCATGTTCCTAACCGCGTCTCACCAACCGCATCCAATGATTGGCTATTTGAAGTGAACAACTTTTTATCCGTTGGAATCCACGTCAGCAATATCAAAAGTCAACCACCATATCTTGTCACGTGATTCAATGTCGGAAAAGATCTGCAAGGATCTTGAAAAGGTGACAGTGTCCTAACCTCATTGCTTGCGGTGGAGCCCGATCGGCTTTATCTGCGGCTATACCAAAGGACAAAAAGTGGTTCTTTGTGGACCAATTTAGAAAGCATCAAAGTACTTGTCCTTCAACAATTTGTATCCAACGGCTAGTTTCTTGATGCTTGGGTATAAATAAACCCCAATCTTCACCATTTGAAGATTGCTTGAAAAATTTGAAAGTACCGTGTTCATAGAAGTCAAGCTCTCGCCCTTTAAATTATTCAACCCTTTGAATCTTCATCTTCATACTTCAAGAAATATTCCTAGCCCAAATCAAGCCTTAACACATTCAAGAATCATTGAGCTCTACATCTCACAGATTTAAAGAGCCTTGATCTTGTTTCTCACACACACACCTCTCTTGTCTAAACACATAGTTTATTCATTTGAGATACACTGGTTATAGTTTTGGATTTGTTCTTCATAGAAAAGATTTTATTGTACTTTGTAATCTCACAATACTTAATATAAAATCTCTCTTAGAAATCCAAGACTAACCATCTTGGTAGTGGACGTAGATCGTTTATCGATTGAACCACTCCAAATAGCGTGTTCTTACTTTCTGCATTTATATTTCTTGTGCTTGCTAATTATTTATCTTTGTCTCTGTTTGATCTTTATTTAGCTATCCATTATTGTGAAATAGTGTTTGGAGTTAACAAAGTCAAAACCACACGTGTTTGTAAAACTGCTCTTCCCAAAACCGCACCACCAAAACCGCATTTTACAAACCGCCTCTCAAAACCGCTTTACACTCTATTATTCCATTTGTGCATTTTACACTATCACTTGCAGTCTATTATCAACTGCAAGAGGATTTTGTAAGCAAGAGGTTCAGTCTTTAAAAGAGGGCGAAAAATTTTAAACAGCTATTCACCCCCCCTCTAGCTGTATTTTCACCCTTGTTGCCACCTTTGGGACCAACAAAGAGATTGAAGGATAGTTAAGCATTTTATTTACAAAAAAGCCCTCTATTTTTTATAGAACCTACTCTTGGTTGGAAGGGATACCCCTTTTTCGCAACTAACTAAAGGTCCTAAAGTGGTGGATCCTAACGACTAACTGTCTCATATAGACATTTAAGATGATATTTATGGGAAGTACTACGGACCTATGATAAAACAAGATCTTTTAACAAGCACTCAACCTTACATGGCACGTCCTTTAAAAGGAAATCAATTTGTTTTTAGTGCTCTTTTCTCTCCATAGATCTTGACTTATCACTGATTCGTAGTGACTTATCATAAAGACCTTATTAATTGTCTATATGAAAAAGCTAGTCAAACCAACCGGTCAAAGGGAGTGTACTCCTGACAAAGTGGGCGACACAAGGGTTAGGTTTCAGGCTCCCACCGTGCAGCCAAAGCGCACTAATGAGTGGATGACCAAGTGAGACTCGGAAGGGAGGCGACATGATCACCACACTTCCCACACTTTGGCTTCTCCGATGGGTTAAGGGTGTCTGTGCAGTGTGACACGGACTTTAGTGGTAGTGTGAGGCAAAAAAGTCTAATTCTTTTTAAGAGAAAAAAAAGAGAAAGATTTTATTTTAGGAGGTGCATGCATGCAATGCAACAGTTAAGAATAAAGAAAATAAAAAGAAAGCGAAATACAACACCACAAAGGAAAACGAAAGTCTGACCCACTAAGTTTGAAAAATTTTCAAAACAGTCCCCAGCGGAGTCGCCACTGTGAATATCCCGTTCCGATGCAACACGCATTCGGAGGTTTAAAATAAATAATCATGTAAAGTCGGATCGAAATGAGATATTCATTAAGTGACACTCGCTTTAAACCATATTAAAAATATTAGTTTAACTTTTGAGAGTCGCCACGCTGCTTTGATATAGCCCAAAGCATTGAAAAAAGGCTAAACATGTGATTGGGTTCGGGGGTCAAGTTACAACAGAAGAAGAAACGTCATCACTCCTATTGCCCGACGGATCGATCTTTCTAGCATGTGGGGTGTTGGTTGTGTGCGGTGTTTACAGGAATAGATAGAAGAAACGGGATCATGCATAAGGAGGAGGGGAGAGAAAGAATTAATTGATGATCACACCCTAGAACCTTTTGACTTAGGCCCTCGGAAGGTGCACTAATCAACGTTCATCCTTGGGGAATTGTTGATCATGGGATGATTATTATTTAAGGAGGAAAGAAAGAAATAGTTCCTAGATCCATTAGGTTTCTCGGGGAAAACCTTAGATCCTCCTCGGCTATGCATACTTAAATATATTAAAATAGTCTTAAATCTAGCATAAAGGCACAATTAAGACATATTAAACATGCAACAATAATGATAATAAGGGACAGAATATTAATAAAAGGCTTACCAATTGTAGCAAGACTTCGAGGGTCGAATCTAGCAAGATTCGAAGAGTATGGAAGAGGTATGGAAAGAAAATCAAGTATAGTCTTGAGTTCTCCGTGGAATTTGTGTGTGGGATGGAACAAATCAAGTTTAGTCTTGATTTTCCCGTTGAGAATCCGTGTGTCGAAAATGGAGAACGAGTGCACGTATTTATAGTGCTTCGGGAAATGGGCTGGACTGAGGAAAGGGTCGATCGGCACTATAAGGAAGGGTCGATCGGCACTAATAGGGAAGGGTCGATCGGACCTTTCTAAGAAGGGTCGATCGGACCTTTTGAGAAGGGTTGATCGAACCTAATAGAAAAGGGCCGATCGGCACTTTTTTCCAGCGTACTTTCCACGCAAGCAATTGACGGCGCGAGAAATAAAAAGATTAAAAGATTAATTAGGGCTTCGTAAACCCTAACCAAACCAGTTCAAAAATATTTAAAATACCTTTTTTAGGACCGGGTACTAACAGTACCAAGTTCAATTACTTTTCAATGTGGGATAACACCACTTTCCTTTTTTACTTTGAGCCTTTATATCTCAACCCATGTGAGATAAATTCATTTCCTTAGCAATGTGAGATAATTCCCTTTTCAACCCGCTTACTTTGAGCATTCATATCTTATTAATTCAAAATCCATTTTGGACAAATAAATATTTAATTTCTTGTTCTCATGGAGTAGAACACAAACACATAAACATTTAAGTAATTTGACAAAATTACCCTTTAGGAAATAATCCATTAATTTCTTTCAAAACACACTATTTTTTCAACACCATGCGGTAAAATGGATCTGCCAGCTTACTTTTCTCTGCGAAGTTCAAATGGAAAAGAATTAAGGTAAAAATCTACCATCACAACAACTAGAAAGAAGGTTAGGATTTTCACGGAGTACAATACCACCGAGTTCATAATCTCAACTTCTCATGCTTGCAGCAGCATGCTGATTTCATGGTGAAGCTCCATATCTAAAGAAATGGTGCATGGAATTCTAATCAACAAATGGAAACAAAATGAAGTGATTATGAAATATGGATTGGGCTTGAACAGTATCTTGGGTTTAATGGGCTTGGGCCAAATTATATATAGAACGGGCCTTGCCTGCTAATAAGGGTAAATAATAGTGGGGTTCGCGAGATGCGACAAGGACAGAGAAGCTAGGGCGTGCGACATGCGGGAAGGGTTTATGGTAAAGAATAGCCCGGTGATTTTAACCTTTTAGCGACAAGTTCAAGTAGTAGAACCACAATTGCATTCCTTCCTTTGGGGGGTGGCCGCCAGGTGACAAATGTGACTAATAGGTCATGAAAGATTGCAGTACTGCCACGTGGCCCCCCATGACTGACAACAGTGTGACACAATGGGATGAACAGTACCTTTTTACCCACTTTAAGGGTAGTTGACCCAAACATCATGGGTGGCTGACACGTGTCCTTAGGAGTATGGCTTATGATTACACCCTAGTATAAAAACGTGAGAGGCTGAATTATTTGGTAAGTTTTTACTCTCTCTCTAAACTCTCTCCCTATATAATTCTCTCCATAATTGCCTTATCTCAGATCCAGTTACTGATTCTCACGCCGGAGGGGTTTCACCGGAGTCACCCCCGATTTAGTTCACCGTTGTTTGGTTGTGTGTAGGAGCCAATGTGCACCATCCATAAGAAGACCAGCCGGAGTATCCATTGTAGCAGCTGTGTGTTCAGCTCCTGTGCAACACCATTTTTCTGTGTAGCATCAGCTGGTTCCGTTGCCGGGACCTGAATGTTCTTCTTTGGGTGGCTTGGTGGAGTTTGGAAGGTTGTTGGTGGCTGCCGGTGGTGAATTAGAAGGTGGTGTACTGTTGTTGTTCTCTTGGTGGAACCCAGAAGATCTTTGTTCTCAGTTTGTTTGAAGGAGTAAATGCTAGTTGGTTTGAAAACTAAGGGAGATTCCCAGGTCGTACTTGTCAGAAGTCGTTTTGTGGATTGTTGTTGTATTTACTTTAGGGTGTCATAAAGTTGTCCTTGATTGTAAAGCTTGTTGGCTCATTAATGTGTGGTGTAAAGGTGTTTAGTAGTCAGAAAGGTGGCTTATAAAGTTGTCAGAAGATTTTATTGATTGTAAAAGGCGTTGTTTGGCTTGAAGTATTTGAAAAAGTGTCCATTTATTTATTGATAAGTTATGGTGATGGGGCAAGATAAAGCTACCCCTTCCAAGGCGGCTCAGAACTTGACGTTAGCAACCCCCAATGCTAAGGAAGCTCATGCGGGGGCGGGATCTGATAGGGAGGTGGAGGTGCATACTTCGGAGACTAACTCTAGCATAAGGCGGGCTAGAGAGCAGGAGGAAAGGGTAAGAATTGAGAAAGCCAAGGCAGTTGATGAAGGTCAAGTACCCGCAAAGTCAAAGGATGCAGAGGTGAGAGAAAAGATTGAAAGGTTGAGGGCGGATAATGAAGCATGGATGCGTGTTCTCGCCAATAATCAGCAGCTGAAGGAGTTAAATACAGAGCCTTCCCACATTTCTGAGGAGTTATTGGATGGCCAGGCGGGAAGGGCTCGTGTTGGCGGGCAAGAGCGAGAGGTTAGAGTCAGTGTGGCTGACAGGCCAAGGCGAGTAAGGGATATGCCGCCACCCAGAGGAGCGGACGGAGATCGTAGGCGGGATGAGGGTTTGGGAACCCGAAAGAAGAAGAGAAAGAAAATATACCATAAGTCGGGAAATTCCAAAGAACAGTCCTATTACTTTGAATATGATAGTAATGAATCCAGTGGCTCAACTCGCGACGAGGAGTATGTTCCCGGCAAAGACAGGCATGCCAAGGAGAGATCTCAGTTATCGCGGCATCATGACGTAAGACGTCACCGCGATAGGTCACCGCGGGATAGAGAGCGGAGGAGACATGAGAGAAAGGATAGAGAGTATGAGAAAGAAAGGGAACGGAGGGCCGCAGAGGAGGCAAGAGCGGCTGAAGCCGATAAGCTTGCAGAAGCCTTGAAGGCCACAGAATTGGCCAAGGCTATTGAAATGGAGAAAGCTAAAAAAGAAGAGGAGGAAAAATGGAAAAATGAGATGGCAGAAATGGCTAAGAAAATAAAGGAGTTAGAGGCGGGAACGAAGAAAGTTGGTGAGAAGAAACCTTTTTTAGCTCCATTTGTTCAGACCATCAAAGGCGTCGCCCCAGACCCAAACTTTCGCATGCCAACTTTATCAAGTTACTCGGGAAAGACTAGGGCAATAACCCACGTTGGAGGATTTGAAGCGACGATGTCGCTATTGACTGAGAGTGAGGCAGTGTTATGTCAAGCTTTGGTGAGCACTTTGGCGAATCATGCTTTAGATTGGTTCCTAGCACAGCCTGAAGACTCCATAATGGGGTATCAAGATTTCAGAGAGAAATTCTTAGCGAGATTTAGCGCATCAGGATCACAGCCTGTACAAAAAACAGAGTTATGCAGCCTCAAGCAGAAGGATGGGGAGGGGATTGCGACTTTCACAGATAGGTTCATTGGAGTGGCAAATCAAGTTGCTGACATCACTCAAGGCGAGATAATTATGTTATATAACACCAGTTTGCAGCCAGGTCACTTCAAACAGGAGCTAGGAATGAGGTTGCCAAAGACTATGGGGGAGTTGTACGAAAGAGTCAGGGGATTTTGTAGCGGAGCTATAGTTAAGACTAAGGGGACTCCAGCGACAAACCAGGCGACCAAGAAAGTAGCGAGTGAAAGGGTGGAAGCAGTGCGAGATGATAGGAGAGGATCTGGCGGCAATAGAGGAACAAGTCAGGCGGGAGGAAGCGGAGGCCGTGGAGATGGACGTACGGGGGGTCAGAGAGAGTTTAAGCCAAAGACGGCCATTAAGTATAGCCGATTGAACACTCCTATTAGCGAGATTATGAAGAAGGTGAATTTTCCCGAGCCTTTTCCCATTGTAATAGGGACAGATGCGGCAAAAGACCAGAATAGTTACTGCGAGTTTCACAAGGATAAGGGGCACAAGACTGATGATTGTTATAATTTGAGGAGATTGATTCAAGGGAGGATTGATAGAGGCTTCTTGCAAGAATATTTGGAAGAGAATGTTGGGCGAGATGATCAGCGGAGGCCGGAGAGAAATTTGGTGGATGTTATTCATGATTCGTTACCCAGCGTGTCCCAATTGAATAATCAAATTATGACTTTGACACATACGTTTGAAGTTCCCCAGTTTCCCGCCAGTCAGGATAGAGTAATCAGTTTCTCCAGGCGAGAATTGGCTGTCACCAAGAGCCATGGGAGTCAACCGATTATCATCACAATGTATCCAGGCAATAATATTGTCCAGAGAGTCATGGTAGACTCTGGAGCAAGTAGGAATGTGCTTTATTATGATGCGTTTAAGCAGATGAATTATACAGAGGCTAATTTGGTGCCTTATAAGGGATACCTTGAGGGCTTTACCAATAATTCAGTTATGGTCAAGGGCACGATCATGTTGGATGTTGAGATTGGCAAAGGAAAGCTGGCGAGATGCGAGAATGTAGAGTTCATGGTAATTGATCTGGTGTCTCCTTACAACGCAATAGTAGGAATTTCGTTCATGTTGAGCTTTGAGATGGTTTTGTCAATTCCTCATCAAAGGGTGAAATATCCCACCTCCAATGGAATAGGTTGTTTGAAGAGTGAAGCGGTAACAGTAGTGAGAAAACAAAAGGAAATGTTGAAAGCTAAGATGGAGAGCACAACTTCCATGACTACCAAAGCTGATTCCAGCCAGTTAAAGATAAATATGGTCAAGATAGTAGAGGTGGCAAACGGTGATTCTGATTGGGTCATAACAGATAGTATGAGAGATGGCACAACTATGGTAGTGGCAGCGTCAAATCATGCTTTAGTATTGGCGGCATATGAATTAGAAGAAGAGCAGGAGGTGAATATGCTGACTGAGCGAGAATCTGATTCTAAAATCCTTCGAGAATATGTGCGTGAAGGGACAAGGATGCAGGAATTTAATTTCGAAATGGATGGGCGAGAAGATGCTGAGGAAAGGAGTTACTTAGCAATGGAAATGGTCAATGCCGCACCTGGCCTGTATTGCGCCAGAGGTTCATACAAGTGGATGAGCCAAGGATTGAAGAAGTTATAGAGGAGAATGTTGAGGTATCTACAGGTGAAACTGACGATGACTGTGAAACCATTGAGGTAGAAGATGTTCAAGGGTGGCCTACTGGGAATACCTTCTCTGATCTCAGAAAGCCTATTGTAGCCAAAACAAGGAAAAGAAAAAGAATAGAAGTGGAGACCTTGCAGGTGCGGGATGAACCTGATATCAAGGCGGGAGAGGAGTTGGAGGAAGTTGAAATTAATTGTTATTTTCCAGATCAGAAAGTGAAAATTGGCAAGCAGTTGTCACGGGATGAGCAGGAATGCTTGATTGAATTTTTGAAGGAGAATCTAGATGTTTTTGCATGGAGACCCGAGGATATGAGGGGAATCAACGAGAATGTGGCCTTACATTGTTTGAATGCTGATCCTAATGTAGAGCCATTTAAGCAGAAGGTGAGGCACTTGTCGCCGAAGAAAGAGCTGGCTGTAATGGAGGAAGTGGAGAAATTGTTAAAGGCGGGAATAATCGAGAAGATTCAATATCCAGTCTGGTTGGCCTGCCCGGTGATGTTGTTGAAATCAAACAAGAAGTGGAGGATGTGTATCGACTTCACTGACTTGAATACGGCATGTCCCAAGGATTGCTATCCTTTACCAAAGATTGATAAGTTGGTGGATTCCATTGCTGGTCACAAGGTGTTTAGCTTTATTGATGCTTATTCGGGGTATCACCAGATCAAGATGGCGGAGGAGGATAAGGCGAAAACTGCATTTAGGACTCCAATGGGAAATTTTTGTTATAAAATGATGCCATTTGGCTTAAAGAATGCGGGGGCGACATATCAGAGAATGGTGAATGAGGTTTTTAAGTCACAAATTGGGCGGAATATGGAAGCATACATTGATGATATGGTGATCAAGTCTAAGGAGAACAATCATGTGTTAGATCTGATCGAAACTTTCGAGAACTTGAGGAGGAATTCCATGAAGTTGAATCCGAGTAAGTGCACCTTTGGCGTAACGGCGGGAAAATTTCTGGGATTTTTAATAAATAGGAGCGGGATTGAGGCCAACCCCGAAAAAATTCAGGCGTTGTTAGACATGTCGCCACCGAAATCTATCCGCGAGATTCATCGACTGAATGGAAGGATTATTGCTCTGGGAAGGTTTATTTCGAAGTCGGCGGAGAGATGTTTGTCGTTTTTTAAAATGTTGAAGGGTGGGAAAAAGTTCGAATGGAGCGAAGAATGTGAAGTACCTTTTGAAGAAATGAAAGCTTATTTGGGGAAGCCGCCATTGTTGAGTAGCCCTGTGGAGGGGGAAGAATTGTTTGTTTACTTGGCAGCCTCTGACTATGCAGTTGCTGTAGTGTTGGTGAGGGAAGACAGAGGAATTCAAAGGCCTGTGTATTATGTTTCTAAGGCATTGAGCGAGGTTGAATCGAGATATTTTAACACCGAGAAGTTGGCTTATGCTTTGGTGGTAGCGGAAAGGAAGTTGAGGGCCTATTTCGTCGCCTATACAATTGTGGTATTAACGGATGCGCCCTTAAGAAAGATTTTGCAGCAGCCAGATTCCGCGGGAAGGATTTTGAAGTGGTCGATTGAATTGACAGAGTTTGACATCAGATATGAATCTCGCCGAGCTATTAAGGCGCAAGCGTTGGCAGATTTTATAGTTGAGACTTCATTTACTAAGTCTCAGGCCGAAGTAATGGAGGAACGCGAGAAAAAGAAGGCGGCAAGTCGGGTTGGGCCAAGTTTGATTGAAGAAAAGAAAAAACCTGCGGATTGTTGGCTCTTACATGTAGATGGTTCGTCACCGAAAGACAGAGGAGGAGCGGGAATGGTTTTGATGTCACCAGATGCGGAATGTGAGTATAAGAAGGCATTTAGGTTCAAGTTCCCAGTGTCCAACAATCAGGCGGAGTACGAAGCATTGGTGGCGGGAATAGAATTTGCACGGGATATTGGGGTAAAGAAGATTATCATTTATTCTGACTCTCAGTTGATCGTCAAGCAAGTGCGAGGCGAGTATGGGGTTGTAAATTCATTCTTGATAAAATATTGTAATTTGGCGAGAAGCATCTTGAGCGGTTTTGAGTTTTGGGAACTTGTGCAAATTGATAGGGCAGAGAATTCGAAGGCTGATGCATTGAGTAGGTCGGCGGGAAGCGAGGCGAATCAGGCCGCTGACGAGCCTATGGTTGAGTATGTGGAAATGCCGGCAATTGATAGGCCCATGGTCATGGAGATTGGCGAAACAGAGAAGAAATGGGTGACAGAGATGAAAGATTTTTTGGACAAAGGTGAGTTGTCGCCCGATGAGAAAAAATCTAAGCTAGTAAAGGTGACTTCCCCGCGATTTACGATGCAAGATGGTATTCTATATAGAAGATCTTTCTCAAAGCCATTGATGAGGTGTATAAAACCAGGGATGGTGGCTAAGGTTTTGTACGAAATTCATGAAGGTGTTTGTGGTGGTCATCCAGGAGCTAGATCCCTGGCGGAGAGGGTTTTATTCCATGGCTATTATTGGACAAGTTTGAGGAAGGATGCGGAAGAGTATGTGCGGAAATGCGAGAAGTGTCAAAGATTTGGGAATATACCGCGGCAACCCGCCACTGAGCAGACGCCTATTGTCGCTACTTGGCCCTTTGATATGTGGGGGATAGATTTGATTGGGCCGTTTCCAAAGGCCAAGGGAGGTTGTCAGCATGTAGTTGTTGCGGTTGATTATTTTACAAAGTGGACGGAAGCGAAAGCCTTGGCAACGATAAGCGAGAATAATGTGATCAAGTTTGTTCAAGAGAACATTTGGTGCAGGTATGGGTTGCCCAGGGCCATCATCTCTGATCATGGGACCCACGGGAAGAAATTTGGGGCGGAGTGCAAGAGAATGAACGTGAAACATTGGATGTCGGCAGTATATAGGCCACAGTGCAATGGGCAGGCGGAGGCGACAAACAAGCAAATTATTGCCGCCTTACGCAAGAATTTGGAAAGAAGAGGCGGCGCATGGCTAGAAGAATTGTCAACATCATTATAGTATGTCAGAACCACCATAAAAGGCTCAACTGGTGAAACAGCATTTGCTCTGACTTATGGATCCGAAGCCATGGCGCCAGCCGAGATGGCATTGTCGACATACAGGGTGACTTATTATGATGAGGCGAGAAATGGACAGCGACGATGCAACGACCTTGATTTAGTTGATGAGAAAAGGCTTCAAGCGAGAATGAGGATGGTCAATTATAAGCAAAGGATGAAGGCTCAACACGACAAGCGGGTAAACAAGAGGTCTTTCAATGTGGGTGATTGGGTGTTGAGAAGTGCTGAAGCTACGAAACCGAAGCCAGGATTCACCAAGTTGAATGAAAAATGGGAGGGACCGTTTTAGATAGCCAAAGTTTTCCGGGAAGGGACGTATCAGCTAAGGAAGCGGGATGGCGAAGTATTGAAGAATGCTTGGAGTGTTGATCATCTGAAGCGTTTTTATCAATGAAATTGTTGCAAGTTTTTGTAGTTATATCTTGATTTTTGTTCTAGATAACAAAAGTTATGTAACTTTTCTTTTGGGGTCATGTGTTTTTGTTCATCTCACATTGACGGAAAAGTTATGTAGAATTTGTCAATCTAGAATGATATAACTTGTAAATATGATGGAAGAAGGAGGCAGGAATTATTCAGCGACATATTTTTCTGTGATTATCATTTTTGTTAAAATCTGACAAGTTTTCCGTTTTATGAAACAGTTATTGGAACAGCGAGATTTGAGCAAGTGAAAGTGGTCAGGAAAGCAGCCATCATAGTGGATGAAGAAAGTTGGCGAAGGGAGGGGCCGTTGAGGCGTGATGATAAAAGCGAGAAGTAATCGTCGCCAGCACCGGACCGAATGGTTGCGGCGTCTTGGTTAGAGACCAAGGCGCCAAATGGTTGCGGCGTCTTGGTTAGAGACCAAGGCGCCAAATGGTTGCGGCGTCTTGGTTAGAGAACAAGTCGCCAAAAGGTTGCGGCGTCTTAGTTAGAGACCAAGTCGCCAAATGGTTGCGGCGTCTTGGTTAGAGACCAAGGCGCTAAATGGTTGCGGCGTCTTGGTTAGAGACCAAGGCGCCAAAAGGTTGCGGCGTCTTGGTTAGAGACCAAGTCGCCAAATGGTTGCGGCGTCTTGATTAGAGATCAAGGCGCCAAATGGTTGGGGCGTCTTGATTAGAGATCAAGGTGCCAAATGGTTGGGGCGTCTTGGTTAGAGACCAAGGCACCAAATGGTTGCGGCGTCTTGGTTAGAGACCAAGGCGCCAAAAGGTTGCGGCGTCTTGGTTAGAGACCAAGTTGCCAAATGGTTGGGGCGTCTTGATTAGAGATCAAGGCGCCAAATGGTTGCGGTGTCTTGAATAGAGATCAAGGCGCCAAAGGGATGCTGCGTCTTGGTTAGAGACCAAGGCGCCAAGTGATTACGGCATCTGGGTTAGAGACTCAGGCACCAAAACCTTGCGACCTAAGGAGAGACCCAGGCGAAAAGTGGATATGGTGGTTTTCACCGCAGAGGCGGAATAAACAAGTTAAAAGAAATATGTATACAATGTATCTAAGGTTGTCACATAACTTGAGTGGCGAGAATCTTTACTAGGGAGTGAGGCTGCCTAAAGACAAGCCTCACTTTTTTGAAGGGAGTAGTATGTGTATAGAGATAAGATGGAGAGATGCAATCTTTGATGAACTATCGAAGCAAAATCAGAATTACCAAAAGAAAAGCACGCGACATAAAGAAGTTGTGACGAACAAAGATAGTTTCAGAAGCAAGTCATAAGAAGCAAAGCAGTAGATAAAAGGTCGCAACAGAGAGACAAAAAAATAATTACAAATTGTCTTCAGCACGAAGTCAAGCACGGAAATTAAACTAACAACTGTTCGCGACAAGTAAATAAGAAAAGCAAAATCGAAAGACGGAAAGTAAAAATTGTTTATTACAGGCCCAAAAACAAAAACAAAGTGTTGATAGCAACCATAAAGTAAAAAGCGCCAGTTCAGTGGGCGTTATAAGCGGCATTAAGGGCGTCTTTCTTCGCCTGAGACAGATCGGTCCAGGCGGGAACAATGTTGTCAGGACGAATTGCGGGAACCAGCCACACGGCTTTACCAAGAACAGCATCCTCTGCTGCTAGCTGAGCCAGCTCTTCTTCGCTAAAAGGCACAAGGGGATGTCCCTTGCGACTTTTGTCGCTGAAAATTGTTTCAGAGCCCCATCTGGCCAGCATCGCGGGGGTAATTGCGGGATCTCCTTCGGCGGCAATCGTCCTTAAAGTATGAAGGATGGCATTATCAAACGCATCCATCTCGTCAGTCTCTACCTTGGCCTTAGCATCTTTAAGATCTTGACGAAGCTTGGTCACTTGGTTAGCTTTCACAAAATCTTCATCTCTAAGCTGTTTATTTTTGGCTTCAAGTTCGGGAATTTGGCGACAATTTCTTTATTCTTCTCGTTTTCTGCAAAGAGGCGGGCAAGTCTATCCTCCGCCTCCTTGTTTTTCTTCTCAAGCTCCTCCAACCGTGTTTTTCCCGCCGCCAGGTCAGTATCGGCCTTGGTTTGCAAGTCTTGGAGTTCTTTGATAGTGGTATCCCGCCTGGTAACCTTCCGCTTATAGAGATTTCGCTCACGTTCAGCCTCAGTGAGCTCTTCCTCTAACTTAATGCACTTGTTGCTTAGGCCCAGAAGAGTGCTGCTAGCCTGCGAGAAGTGAAGCGACAAATAAATGTTATGGTTTAAAGTTAACAATGAAAATTTGAATGAAAGGGAAAGCGAGTAAAGGTATCTTACTAAGGAAAGTTGGATCCCCGCATGGTAGGCGGAGTGGGCAGGATTCTCTCCCTCAACATAAGCGACTTGTTCGGCATCGCTTGACCGTTTGAGAGCGGTGGAGCCTAGCAAACAAGAAACCGTATCCAGCCGCTCAGTTATCAACCCCTTGAGTTTGGGGATATCATTGGCTTCCCGGCAAAGAGCCACCATACCTGCCTCTTCCGCCGGAATCTGGAACCCTTCTTCCAGCCAGCTAGGTCGGCGGCGGGGATGTTGGCGGGAAGATGAAGTGCGTAGTGGTGAGGCGGCGGGATTGGTGGGGGGATCAGTCTCATGGGCAGGAGGGGAAGGCGGGATATTGCTGCCCGCGGGATTTTCAGATTGGACCCCACCAGTTTCAGTTTCTTGACCCCCAAGGGGAGCGACAATCTCAGCCTCGTCTTGGGGCTCATCATTCTCTTCATTCTCTTCTTCCTCTTCCTCATCATCCAAGTTCAGAGTTTCAGGAGGGTTCCCCTGAGTTTGTGCAGGAGCGGGAGCGGAAGTGCGCTGCCTCTTGGTTTGTCGGGGGTTGGTGGAAGGAGCCCTCCTGCGGGGATTTTCGGGAACAACCCTTTCATCCACCCCAGTTGTCGCAATGGGGAGGGTTAAATCAGTTGGCTGGGCCTTGAGGCTGGCATTCCTAGCCGCGGCCAAACGTTTGGCCTATTGCTCAGACGTGCCATGAGCTAATCGCTTCTGGTTCATACTCATTGAACGATGAACAGCGACAAAAAACAAAGTGATTATTGACATTATAGGACTAAAATTTATAAGTAAAGGAAAGCAGGAAGTAGTGAAGACCATACGTAGAACTTCTCGCATTGAGCGACAAACATTGTGGCCGTTCCCGCAAGTTGTGCACTCAGAAGCAAATTTGGCGCCCGAATGAAGTTCCCATCCCGGCCAGGAAACTGTATGCTCAACGGCCATGCGAGGAGGCAAAGGCGGGAGATTATAAGAAAGTCTCACTTGGCTCAACAAGGAATGGTCAGCAAGTATTTTTTGGCATGAAAATAGGGCAGGGGAGGGGTCGGCGGTGTTGGCGGCGGCGAGAAGGTTAAGCATCCTTCTTTTCAAACGCTTATCGTCTTCATCTAGGGCCCATTTTTTTTCAACCTTGGGGTGAATTCCTTGCAAATCAGTAGGGAGGGCCCAACCCACGTGGGAAATGATGAATAGCGGGTTATTTTGCCAGTTATGAACTTTGGAAGGGAGAGGGGTTAAAATTTTGGGTTGCTTGAATTTCAGCGACATCCTAAGCTCATTTGTCTATTTATCTTTTTGCGGATAGCCGGTGAACATATCCATAAGAAGGTGAAGGGTGGGTTCTCGCCTAAGGGCGCGACAAATGACTATAAAGCAAGTCAAAATTCTTATTGCATTGGGGTGGAGCTCAGCTATTGCCGCTTGAGCTTTGAAGAGGACAAGAGAGATGAAGGGGTCAATGGGGATCCTAAGGCCCGCTTCAAATTGTGACGGGAAAACGACTATGCCATCTTGCCTTTGGCGAATGGTGAGAAGAGACATGTCGCCATCGTAGTTGGCTATGTGGTAGTTCAAATGGTCAATGTGATATTGGGTGTGATAGGGGGTGATATGGAGGTTTTGTGAAGGATCGTTTCCCGCCGTATTGGAGGTGGAGGGGTTATTGGCCAAGGCTGAATTCCCGCCGGTTGAAGTAGAAACACCAGGGGCTCCCAAGTTCGACATCTCGCCTGAATTAGAAGAAGAAACAATTTGTTTATAACGAGACCTATTAACTAAAGATCTCGCAGCGAGAAAGTCAGTGTCAGAGCTATCAGAGTACGTGGGAGGGCCATAGAAGCGACAAAGGTGTTCACAAAGTTCGCGGGGAGTGAAAAATGTTTTGGACATGGGGGCTGAAAAATGAAGAAAATATTTGCCCCTAATCTCTATGGCATATATGATGGCTGGATCTACTTTATTGATTCTAAGATAGTTTACCAAGTCATCTCGTGGGATTCTCGCCCATATACCCCTAGTTAGATAATAAATACCGCCAGTTTTTCGACATTGGCCATACCTAATTTGTCTAAGGCAGTTCTTAAACCTAGCCATGACGACAAATAAAAGCTTAAGAAAAGCAAAGGAAACTAAAAATCAAAGAGATTACCTGGGAAGTATGAAGGGTCGTTGATGAAGTCAAAAATGGACTGTAAGTTCGCCGGAATGTTTAAGGTACGGCCAAAGGGTTTATTGTCCAGGATGATTAGATGGGTGAATCAAGCTGCAAAGTGGACGTTTACGAATGGTTTTCAAGGGGGAACAAGGATTAAGTCAAGGGAGGAAGGAAAAACGAAGAGGACGATAGTAACCAGTTCGCCGGAAAATCTCTGCGGTGGCCGGAAATCGCTTTAGGGTTCAGAGACGGGGAAGACTGAAAAAAGGTGAAAGGAGGAGGGGGGAGGTTATTTATATTAGGGGAATATGAAACGGTTTTTGGGGGACAGTAAAATTTAATTAGCCCCCAAAAATTTTGAAATTCCCCCCATTAAATGATTTCAAAATTCAAAAAGTCTTTTCAAGGGTCACGTCATAGCCGTCTGTCAGTTGAGTAAACCAGGAGATGACACGTGGCGTATAGGTGTCAGTTTCTATGGATATCTCGCGAGTAGGGTCATATTCGTGCGGGAAGTAGCGAGAAGCCTAAATTTCTCGCCTGGAACATGAATGATCCAGGTCTCGAAAATGGGGGCTACTGAAGTGATTATGAAACATGGATTGAGCTTGAACAGTATCTTGGGTTTAATGGGCTTGGGCTAAATTATATATAGAACGGGCCTTGCCTGCTAATAAGGGTAAATAATAGTGGGGTTCGTGAGATGCGACAAGGACAGAGAAGCTAGGGCGTGCGACATGCGGGAAGGGTTTATGGTAAAGAGTAGCCCGGTGATTTTAACCTTTTAGCGACAAGTTCAAGTAGTAGAACCACAATTGCATTCCTTCCTTTGGGGGGGGGTGGCCGCCAGACGACAAATGTGACTAATAGGTCATGAAAGATTGCAGTACTGCCACGTGGCCCCCCCATGAGTGTCAACAGTGTGACACAATGGGATGAACAGTACCTTTTTACCCACTTTAAGGGTAGTTGACCCAAACATCATGGGTGGCTGACACGTGTCCTTAGGAGTATGGCTTATGATTACACCTTAGTATAAAAACGTGAGAGGCTGGATTATTTGGTAAGTTTTTACTCTCTCTCTAAACTCTCTCCCTATATAATTCTCTCCATAATTGCCTTATCTCGATCCAGTTACTGATTCTCACGCCGGAGGGGTTTCACCGGAGTCACCCCCGGTTTAGTTCACCGTTGTTTGCTTGTGTGTAGGAGCCAAGGTGGACCATCCATAAGAAGACCAGCCGGAGTATCCATTGTAGCAGCTGTGTGTTCAGCTCCTGTGCAACACCATTTTTCTGTGTAGCATCACAAAAGATAAAGTTGAAAATCAATTATGAACAAAAAAAAAAAAAACCTTTGTAGAATATAATTTCCAACTTGCTTCTTCTCTGCATTAAATCTCACACCTTTCGCGATCATAGAATTACAGCCCTAGCTCACACCAGATATTGAACGGCATCTCGAACCTAGAATTATGCAAAAGAGTTAAATCCTAATTAAATAACTGCATCATTAACAATGTTTGAAACATCATCGATATGATCCATATACTACTGAAACATAATTGCTCAAAATGCGCAAATAAATACCTTATAACCAAGATGCCTTGGTCTATTTTCTTTGCTCTCTCCCCCTCAGACTCAGAGCATGTTGACCATGAAACTTGTTCAAAGATCCCTGAAACGGAGAACATACGAGTATAGTGTTATTACATCGAAATCAACATAATTATTTAAGTAAATACTGCACATGTGAGGAAATGTGCAGGGAATATGTGCAAGCAAATGTCTTTTGGGCTCCATTCTGGTGGATAGTATGTCTGCTCTAGCAGCCGCAAGTGTAGACTGTAGAAAAGCAAGTAGCGTTAGTGAAATGTTTGTAATTGAGGACAGTTAGGAGAGTACGAAAAAATGGAAATCAAAAGGCAGGCAAAGTACTGTAACAAGAAAAGAGAAGTCGAACCAAGGAGATCCCAAGAACAACTTTCTGTCATCCATATGAAGCATCCAGACTCTTTATAATTCAGAATGTACTTATTTGGGCGAACAACCTAACTATGCAACGCACTTTCTCGTGTATTACAATCAATGGAATGTACTACGAAATTACAACTTAATGTGATGTACTTTATCAAGTCGTAACCTATTACATTATTTGTAACCCGATCTAAAAGTACATTTCATTATGATATCACTTTGTAGTATACACTATGATACTTCCTCCGTCCCTGAAAGATTGTCCCATTTGCTATTTTGACTTGTCCAAAAAAGTATGTCCCATTTCTAAACTTAGGCATGCATGTTAGTGCAAATCTACTAAGGTACAAGAAGGTGAAGCTCTTCCTTAATAATTGCAAAATGTACAACAGGACAATCTTTTAGGAACGGAGGAAGTACAATAGAGTGTGTAGTACGTTGCATATGTTGACAATTAGGCTCCGTTTGTTTCGACGTAAAATGTTTTCCGGAAAACGTTTTCTGGAAAATGTTTTCCTGTAAAATGTTTTCCGGTAAAATGTTTTACGGAGGTAGAGCGTAAAATATTTTACGGAGGAAAATATTTTACGGAGGAAGGGTGTAAAATGTTTTCGGGTGTTCGGGCGTAATATGAGTTGTACATTAAGGCCTCCATTTTCCGGAAAATGTTTTACTTAGGACAAGGTCAGTAGGTCGTTTTACTTAGGAAGGGCGTAAAATGTTTTCCGGAAAACGTTTTACTTAGGCAACCAAACAGCGGAAAACGAGTTATTTTCCGGAAAACATTTTCCGGGGGCTAACCAAACACCGTAAAACAGGTTATTTTCCGGAAAACATTTTCCGGAAAATGTTTTACGGTGAAACAAACGGAGCCTTATTCCTTAGTTAATTCATCAAAGTATTACCAAGACCTTAACCAACCATGAAACAAAAAGAGAGCATAAATTACCCACTTCAATGTACGAGCAATTATTTCATTGAAGTACTGCAAAAACAAACCGTCAAAATAGAAAAACTCACATTGGATTTAGGGATTAAATATAATCCTCCTCATAATATTACAATTATTCCGGAACTATGAGATTTAATCGCAACCAAACCAAACCAAACCAAACCAAACCAAATCGAGCTCTATGATAACAAACTACATCAATAACATACTACATGTGGCCGCTTCATACTATCTTATTGATTTGTCCGTAATCTGGCAAATCAAAATAGATAAACTCACATTGATTGGATTTAGGGATTGAATTTGATATTTTTCATAAAATTACAATTATTCCGCAACTTTGCGATTTAATAACAGAACATCCAAACCAAATCAAATCAAACCAAATGAAATTGAGCTCTATGATAATATACTACATTAATACCGACATTATACATGATTCAGATTCATGAATTTCATGCGTAACCCTAATTCAAACAAAAGTGCAGCAAAAAAGTTTCAATGGACTCATAACCTGTAGCAAACAATTATACATAATCTAAATCATGGGAAAAAAAAAATTGAAATCACGTACGAACTTTTAGCTCAACTGTTGAGACTTAGCCCATTTTGCTACTGGTGCTTTCATTTTTACTTTTCTCTTATGAATTTGAACCACTTCCGGTACCTGCAAGAGTTCCGATGAACAGAGTCAAGCTCATTATACCGCTCTTTTTTGTGATTGAGATTGATTTAACAATTGTGAGTTTCACTAAACCTGATACCGTTGGCAAAATTAGAATGACATAAAAAAATGAATTACAGAAATTGAAATACACATATAAACTAAATAAATTGTGAAAAAACAAAACGGCAGTAACAGTTTTTATTGTGCACGAGCTCTAATGAATCAGTCTCATTAAAACTTATTCGTCCCCTTACCGATAGTGCTTGAAGCTGCCTTATACGCGAGTCTTATATGATAGAACGTGCGGATCGGGGGCGCGTTGCACCTAAAGTTTCCAGCGAATTTTAGCAGTGTGCCTGTACAATATCACCAATATACAGAAATGCAAGGAGACCAAAGAAAAGATGCTAAAATATGCAACAAGAGAGAGAGAGAGAGAGAGAGAGAGAGAGAGGGGAGAAGCTGCTTGAAAATTTCTGGTGTATTCAAAAATGGTTTGTGATGGCTCCACCTTATAACCATAACTGGCCAAACAGTCAGAATTAATCATGAAATTAACACAAATTTAATTTCGTATTAATACTGATCCAACAGTTACAAATGAAAGAAATCAAATATAATATTAAGTGTTAGTGCCAGTTACAATCTGTTCATGGTTTTTGATCGAACTTAAAAAAATTAGAGTAGGCCAATTTGGAGCCTTATTCATGTACGCAGAACGCGCATGCATGCACATTAGTTTGGTAGCCCGAACTCCATTTCGATCCATTATTTGCAACCCCCCGCGCACCTATGAGCGAGAGAGAGCATATATGCCACACATTCATACCCCTTATCAAAGTATAAAAGTATTTAAACTTGCTAGATTTTACATTCTCATTCCATGTGGGATAACCACATTTTTCCACTTTTAACCCACTAACTTTGAGATTTAATATCTCATTCATCCATTAACCACTTTGGACAAATAAATATTTGATTTCAATGTTCACATGGAGTAGAACACAAACCCACATTCAATTTGGTCATTTAAAAAACAACCCATTTAGGAAAAATTCTCAAATTTCCTTCACACCCACTAATATTTTCCAACAATCCCCCACATGAAGGAAATGATGAGGAAATGGTGATAAAGTTCGGCAGTTGACACTTGAATAGGATAGGTAGGGGTTTGCCTTTGAACCTTTCATTGTAAAATATATTTACTCTATTTGCTAATCAGTATACGCGGTGTCCTTGAACTGTTCAGCTTTTTGTGTAGCCGGTCATATACTTTACACAGGTATCTCCCTAACACACTTCAATTCTCATATATATGCTCATTCACGGCCCTGAACATAATGCCTGGTTATATGAGAGGGTTTAAGAATTGAGCCTCACACAATTCTCATCAAAGCGGCCAAACTTTTCTCTCACATATGTGATTCTTATAAGTAACCCGTATTACCCCCACTCGACAATTACGAAGTGTAAGAATCATTAAAAGCTATAAGATTAACCTTTCCTTTCGGGATATCACTTAAGGAATGTGATTGGGGTTGGTTCTCCCACAGTGACACTACAAGTCTTTTAACAGTTAGGTTGTCCATTTGAAAACTTAGATATTGGGATCTCTGGTCAACTAGGTTAGGTTTTTCACTATGTTTAACTTCTCAAGAGGCTTTAATCCCATTCCCAATGAAAATCTTTCAACTACCTCTTTGGTTAACCCTTTGATTAACGGATCCACTAAGTTACCTTTTGACTTCACATAGTCAATAGATATAGGTACCAGTTGAGAGTAGTTGTCTTATGGTATTATGTCTATGACGTATATTTCTAGACTTACCATTATACATGTTGCTTTGCGCCCTACCAATTGCAGATTGGCTATCACAATGGATACAAATTGCTGGCACAGGCTTTATCCATTTTGGAATATCTTCTAGAAATTGGCGTAGCCATTCATCTTCTTCACCACACTTATCCAAAGCTAAAAACTCTGATTGCAAAGTGGATCTGGCTATAACAGTCTATTTAAAATATTTCCATGATATAGTTGCACCTGCTAATGTGAATACATATCCACTTGTAGACCTAGAGTCTTTGATATCTGATATCCAGTTAGCATCAGTATATCATTCAATCACAGCTGGATGTCTAGTATAATGTAATCCATAGTCACGAGTATATCTTAAGTACCTTAGTACTCTCACAATATCCTTCCAATGGTCCGTCCCGGGATTACTTGTATATTGTCTCAGTTTGCTCACAACATAAGCAATATCTGGCCTTGTATAACTCAATAAGTACATTAAACTTTCAATAATCCTTGAATACTCTAATTGAGACACATGTTCGCCTCTATTCTTTGTTAAATGTAGGCTTGTGTCAATTGGAGTATTCACGGTTCTATTGTCATCCTTGTTAAATTTCTTTAGAATTTTATCCAAATAATGTGATTGACTCAGTACAAGTCCATTAGATATTCTAGAAATTTTCACTCCTAAGATCACATCCGCTAAACCCACATCTTTCATGTCAAACTTCGAGTTCAACATATTCTTTTTGTATAAACTTTCAATAATCCTTGAATACTCTAATTGAGACACATGTTCGCCTCTATTCTTTGTTAAATGTAGGCTTGTGTCAATTGGAGTATTCACGGTTCTATTGTCATCCTTGTTAAATTTCTTTAGAATTTTTATCCAAATAACGTGATTGTGTTGATTTGAAGTCACATATGTCCGTGTGAAATAACTAGAGTGGTTCACTATTTCTTGTTGAGAGTCAATTCCTTTCCGGGTGTCATCTTCAAAACCACCTTCCCTTGACCGTTGATTTCGAAAGTGGCTGAATTCTCCATAAACAACTTTTTGCCATTTTCCATAGCTTCAAAAGTACTAAACATGTCTTTGTTGGAGCACACATGTTTAATAGCACCTATGTCAATCCACCACTGACTTGGATTCGATCCCACCATATTCACCTCGGAAACTACCGACGCAAGGTGCATATCAGACACATCTCTAGCTATGTCTTCCACCATGTTCGATTCACGAGCTTTCTTTGGTATCCTACAAGTCGAAGCATTGTGGCCTTCACCACCACAATTGAAACAAGTTCATGTGAACCTCTTCTTGGAAACCCTTCCTCGAGGCTTCAAATTGAACGACCTCTTAGTTGTTACAACTTTGGTTTTACCCTTGCCTTTGCCTTTGCCTTTGCCTTTGCCTTTGGAGCTTTGGCCAAGCTACACCACATTGGCTTTGGCCACACTTGGGGTGAACCTTTTCTCGGAAACTCTATTGCCTTCCTCAATGCTAAGTCGAATGATAAGCCCTTCAACATTCATCTTCTTTTGCTTATGCTTAAGGTAATTCTTGAAATCATTCTGAATGGGAGGCAACTTTTCAATCATTGCAGCCACTTGAAAACTTTTAATTAGCACCATACCCTCGGCATCTATCTCGTGAAAAATCATTTGAAACTCATCTACTTGAGACTTCACAGTTTTTGAGTTCACCATCTTAAAATCAAGGAAATAGGCAACAATGAACTTCTTTGTTCCCGCATCCTCAATTTTATACTTGTGGTCCAAGGACTCCCATAATTCCTTAGAATTCCTCTTCTCTCTAAACACATTATAGATAGCATCAGACAGTCCATTAAGAATATAGTTCTTGCAAAGCAATTCCCCATGTTTCCACGTTTGAACCGCAGTCAAGGTTATTACATCTGTCTTGTTTTTTACCGCATTTGTCATATATTCTTCCAAATACTTAGACAAATTCAGAGTGGTGAAATAGAAAAGCATCTTTTGCTGCCACCTCTTGAAATCGTAGCCAATAAACTTTTCTAACTTTTTAGCATGCGGGGTTGAGATGCGCACAGTTTGAGGATTCGTCACAACAGTAGTGCCTTGAGAACCATTTCCAGTTTGGGTTCTGACCACTTTGTTTCCTTTCTAGTTATATTTTGTTCGGTATCCATTTACGAAATAGAGAAAACAATTTAATCGTTAAATGTTTTACGTAAACGTATTCCTTTTCAAGGGATTAAGTCTTAAGATTGTTGCAAAATTAGAATGACAGAAAGAAATGAATTATAGAAATTGAAATACACATACTGAATAAATTGTGAAGAAACAAAACGGCAGTAACAGTTATTGTTGTGCACGAGCCTCGATGAATCATTATCCTTAATACTTATTCGTTCCCTAACCGATAGCGTTTGAGAAATTTTGCCTTGTACGCGAATCTCCACAGGATAGAACGTGCGGGACCAGGGACACTTTGCACTGAAGTTCCATGCGGATTGACATTGTGCCTAGACAATATCACCAAGATGCGAAATACAAAAAGGCCAAAGAAAAGATGCTACAATATGCAGAGAGAGAGAGAGAGAGAGAGAGAGAGAGAGAGAGAGAGAGAGAGAGGAGGCTTGGAAAATTTCTGGTGTATTCAAAAATGGTTTGTGATGGCTTCACTTTATAAACATAAGCGGCCAAACAGTTAGAATCACACAATTAACACAAATTTAATTTCGTATAAATCCTGATCCAACTGTTACAAACGAAAGAAATCAAATATGATATTAAGTGTTAGTGGCAGCTACAACCTGTTCATGATTTTTGATTCGAAATTAAAAAATTTAGCAAAAGGTGGGCTAGCGCGAGTAGGCCAATTTTTAGCCATATTCGTGTCCGCATGACGCGTATGAGTTCGGTTCATGATTTACATCCCACCTGCGCACTTGTGCACGAGAGAGAGCCTTTATGACACACATTCATACCCCTTATCAAAGTGTAGGAGTATTTAAACTTGATAGATTTTACATTCCCATTAAATGTGGGATAATTACATTTTTCCACTCCCACTAACTTTGAGCCTTAATATCTCATTTATCCATTAACCATTTTGGACAAATAAATATTTGATTTCAAAGTTATCATGGAGTATAAGACAAACCCACAATCAATTTGGTCATTTAACAATAACCCATTTAGAAAAAATTCTCAAATTTTCTTAACTGCCACTAATATTTTCCAAAAGATAAGTCCGTCAAAACATTGCAAAAAAAGGAAAATACACATTTTGTGTATTATCACAGAGTTTATTATAATTTTCAGATAGTATACATAATTCCAAGTAGTAATTTTTTGATTGAGAAAATTGTCTTATAACTTATTTATAGGAGGTAAATTGATCTTATACTTAGTTATAATAGTTATAAGACCATTTTTTATTTTTTTGGTTAAAAAAATTGTCTTATAAGTCAATTATAAGAGGTTGATTGATCTTATAATTAAGAATTAAGCTATTAGAGTTATAATGTGTAAATTATAAGATTAGTTTGTTGTTATTATTGATATTTTTTTATTTTTTGTTGAAAAAAAAACTGTCTTCTAAGTCAAATATAAGAGACAAAGTAGTTATAAGATTCAGTTGGTATTATAATTTAGTTACAAGAGTTGTAATGTGTAAATTATAAGATTAATTCGTTGTTATTATTGAAAATTTTGGTTTTTTTATTTGAAAAAAATTGTCTTATAAGTCAATTATAAGAGACAAAGTAGTCTTATAATTCAATTATAAGAGTTATAATTTGTAAATTATGAGATCAATTCATTGTTATTATTGAAAATTTTGATTTTTTTGTTGAAAAAATTGTCTTATAAGTCATATATAAAGGACGAAGTAGTCTTATAATTTACTTATAAGAGTTGTAATGTGTAAATTATGAGATTAATTCGAATTATTATTGAAATCTTTAATTTTTTGGGTTGAAAAAATTGTCTCATAGTTGAATTATAAGTGGTTAATTGATTTTATAATTCAGATATAAGAGTTTTAATATATAAATTATCAGTTTATCCAATACTATTATTGGAATTTTTGATTTATTTTTTTACTTATAAATGAATTATAAGAAGTGAATTGGTTTTATATTTCAGTTATAAGAGTTGCGTCGGGAGTGAAATGACAGTTTTGTAAATAAATGTTTTGGGTGACATTTCTATAAATACGGGACTTAACTTTTGACATATTGATAAAAGTGACTTAATTATAATAATGTGAAAAATATTAAAAATGGAAGTGCTTTTGGAAATGTTAACGACTGTTGTAATGATCTGAAAAATTCAGTAATTAATTTGTAATTTTGGAGAATGAAGTGACCAGACTCTGAAACTATTTTGAGTCCATTGACTAATTCGAAATGTCAGAAAGTATAGCGACCAATATATAATTTCAAATATTTCAGTTACTAAAATATAATTTTCAGTTCTGGAGTTGGGCTCGGTCCCGACGAACGACGCTTCACGCATGAAAGAAATAAGGACATTTATATCTTTGTTTTAGCGAGGGGTGTCTGGAGAATTATCCAAATGTTGTTTTCTAAATTAGGTTTAAATCTCGCGTTACATATGTTAGAGAAAATCGGCCTTTTTTTTTTTTTTTGATAGAAGGAGCCTTTTGAATTTATCTTATTTTACACATAATCAATTTACAAGTCTAATAAACTATGTTTCCCACGTAGTATACAATTGCACTCTCACTCATACTTTTTATGATTAAACCTTCTACGGGTTTTAACTTTCACTTTTCCAAGTATTGCATTTAGATTGCTTAATTGAAAGAAAACATGGATTGCCTATTCCCCACCCATGGTGCTCATTAATCAAGACCTTTCTATCCAAGCAAAGGGAGAATCAAGGTAATCCAGAGTTAATTAATGCATGTAATTAAGAATTATATAATTTCTCACTTCTTTTACTCCATTCTTTCCCTATCTCTTCTCTTCTTATTTCATCATTTCTACATCAATTTCAGACACGAAACTAACACCGATATCTACACAAAAATAACTCACTCAACTTTCCCTTTGATCAATCAAAAAACATTAGGTACGACCAAGTTTGACTTCACCCCGTTTACGAAACATGTCCACCACCGTCACCACCACCGCCAGAAAAGTGAGATTGATCCGAGATATGGCATAGAAAAACGACTCGTCCCAACCGGTCCAAACCCATTGCGCCATTAGAAGAAATGGTTAGTTGAGTCTTTTTTTATGTTATTAATTAGATATACATACTTTTGTGACAACATTTATTTGTTTTGATTCTTGAACACCTTAGTTCATCTGATCATGTTACATGGTCTAGCCCGTTTGAATGTGTAAATGTACTAATGATAATATTTTTGATATATAGTGCATGATTTTTTTATTGTTCAATCATATATTCATAATAATGGTAAAAATCTACATTACATATAGACTAATTCTAACCCATTTTGTATATCTTATTTAATATTAATTTCATCATTTATTATCGTTATTGTGGCACATAAATAACTAAGTTTTCTACACGATCGAAGATTGTAAAGTGTTTTTCTTACTTCGGGCTCTTTCTTCCTCTAGTCTCTCTCTTCCGACTTTCCTCTTAACGCCCGCATTTTTCGCTCTTCCACCGAGATCACAAAAAAATTAAACAATATGAAAATGAGTTTCGGTATGAATCGTGGTTTGAACCGCATTCCAAATCATGGTTTGATCCAGGGTTTGAACCACATTATTGAATCGCGGTTTGAACCAAGTCATAGAGGTTTTGTTTGGTTCAGTTTGAATTTTTTTATGGTTCGGTTCGATTTGAAATTTTCTCGAACCGATAACTAATGGTTCGATACGCAAATTCTCTCAAACCGAACCATTTACATCCTTAGTACTCCCCGTAAGCTGGATTTGGTTTATATAATACTAGAATAAGCCCGTGTCCGAGGACACGTTATTTTTTTATTTATTTTTTTAATTAAGCCCGTGTCTGAGGACACATTTTTTTTTAAACCCCACTAAGTTGCCCCATTCCCATTTTGCCCTTAAAAAATTTTTTTTTTTTTTTAAACCCCACTAAGCTTACCATCAAGCCTGCACTGTAGGCTCAAAAGTAAAAAATTACTTCAATCACTAAACTGGATCGAGCTAAACCCCAACCTCCATTGTGGTATCAGTAACTCCATCAGCATCCAAGAAGAAGGTCTGTGGGGAGGTCAGCGACCATCGTCGTCAAGGTTTCCAAGGTATGTGATGACGCCAAGCTGTTCAGGGTCAGGAGCGGTTCCAAGGTATGTGATGACGCCAAGCTGTTCAGGGTCGGAGCGGTTCAAGGATATCTGGCTAGGATATTTTGGCGGTTTGTCTGTACCTAGATCACAACACAAATAAACACCGTTAAGGTCAAAGTTGGATGTTACTCCAACTCAGGCCCTCGGGTGTGAGAGTAAGAATACTGGGATAATAAGGCTTTGAATACCTTGGAGTGTGTGTGTGTTTAGGGTTTAAGAGTAATAGGGCTTACTTAATATATTTGGAACTTACCTTGCCCAAGGGGGTAAAGGTCTTCTATTTATAGGCAATGCAATGGTGCTTGTTGAGGTAAGCAGTGAGATCAGCCCTAGGGGGCACTTTGGTATTTGACCAGCGACACGTGTCCGCATCTAATTGGTCCTGTCAGGGAGGGAACATTGACTGTCCAGGGGACATGGCTGAAAGGGACATGAGCCGTGTAGCCGGCTTGGAGCATTAAATGGAATAGTGGGCGCCTGACTGAGCCGCATTGAATGCGTGATGGGGGAGCCGGCAAGTGGCTGTCGAGCCGGTAAGCTAACTTGCTCGGTAAGGCTTGATATTAGCAGGAAGCGAGACATGTGCCCGCGGTCAACATTGTGGCCGCAGTCAAAGGTATATGACGCGAGCACGGTTAATGCGGTCATGCCTACTGCGGGCATGGGTCCCTGCGGACATACCATCTGCGGGCACGGACCCAACAGTCACAGGTCGTGCGGGCACGAACATAGCGGTCAGGATCCTTCCGGTCTCTGATAGGATTAATGCGGGGAGGGACGCGGTCTTGACCTCGCGGCCTATCTCGTCCGCGGTCTTCCCCCGGCGGTCTAAGGCTGCCACGTCACTGGTTCCTTGGACCAGATCGAGCGCGGGCCCGGTCCAGTAGATCCGGGCTCATCAATGGCCCCTAGCTCCGAGTATGATTATTTATGGTCTGAGCGAGGAGGTACTAGAAGCTCGGTAAGATTGGATAGCCGTTTGGCGAGCACCAGTGTTAGCGTTTTTGTTGGTTGTTGCTTGGCCCCATGGGCCTATGGGAACGTTCGGGAGGCACCAGTGAGTGACACGTGGCCCCTTGCATGGTGTGCCTCCCGGTTAACAGGTGGGCCCCTTGGCAGATGAAAAGACGGGTTAGTGGTACGTACAGGGGTACGTGTCGATCATCTAAGGGGGGCAATAAATGCCAAATTTCTTTAATTTTCGAATTTTTCAAACGTTGGAGACGGTTCAGGGTCCGAGGTTGGATTTGTGGGCTAATTAATACGGGTTAACGAGTTAACCCGTATAGGTAGGCCTTATAAATACCAAACCCTTAAACCTCAAACCCTTTTACCGTTTCCAAACCTTCAAAGAGCTTTAGAGAGAGAATTTATTGCTGCGAACTCCGTGCTACCGTTTTCCGACTCCCATTCTCAAGCTTTCCTTCGTAAGTAATTTTAGGGTGTTTCTCTTCTTCATCCCCTTATGTTTTTATTTTTCTGGGTTTTGAAAGATGACCACCCGTGAATTTGGACCCCGCCGTCCCATAGAATTAGGAGATGGAGCCACCCCCGATATCTTTCTTTGTCACGTAAACGGGTGGGGGATTTTTAGGAAGGTAGGTTTGGGGTGGCTAAGGCTATCCTTGCCAAGCTTCCTGTATTTTTGTAAGAGAGATGATTGGGGGCCTTTCGTCCCACCCCGGTTGTGGGAGGCCAAGAGGAAGTACATCTACAATCGTAATGTACTGGTGTTGGGGGATCACCGTAGGCTAAGAAATTTTGTAATGGGGGTTTTGTGCAGGTTTCCCCGCGAGAGAGATCAAGCTCTGAACCCCGTTGAACTAGTGAGGAGAGCGATTCGTGTCCCGAACAAATAAGCGGCCCGGGAGAAGTGTGAGCTAATGGATCCCGATCAAACCAATGCTCCGCGGGCACCAGAGCCACGAACTGAATGACCCCTTGGATGTTACGCCCACGAGGACGGTATTTCCCGATGTCGTGCCCGCGGCCCCAGTGCTAACCCAATTGAGCGAGTAGTAGTGAGGCTGGAGCCTCGAACTTTGAGACTCTTGGAGGCGGGAAGGATGAGGATGAAGTGACTTACGCCGCGGTGATGCCACCGGTCTCTTTGGCTCGTCGAGCTCGGAGGCGAGGAGGATGACCGCGAGGTTGAGGATAGGAGGACGCGGGGACCTCCAAGAGGGCTAATGAGATGACGAACATAGTCGATGCCTTTTTGACCACGACTCAGGAGGAGGAGATAGTGGTGGCCCCTCCTCGGAATAAAGGCAAGAGGCCAGCAGCTGAGGTGAACCCTGGTCCTGGCCGTGGCCGCGAAAATAAGAAAGCCAAGGAGGTGGCTACTATTGATTGGGAGGAGGATATTTATGAGGTCTACAATGTTGACCGCAACGCCTTCCGTGTCCGCACCCTTGGGCACGTTCATTTGAAAGACAAGGACAAGCTGCGGCCGAAACTTGATGCGTATGTCCGCGAGGACAATAGGGCCTGCATTTTTTACGGTGCCCAATTTGAGAATGGCCTGAGATTGCCCCTGGACCCCTTCTTCTATTTTTTCTTGGAGTTCAACGGCTGCCTCCCCATGCGCATGACTCCCAATGCCATTAGGGCTATAGTTTCCTTCATCGCGGTTTGCAGATTCCACGGTTATGAACCTACCCTGGCCGGGCTTTATGCTTATTATCAGAACCAGATCAGCCGTAGTATTCTGAGTTTGAAGGCTAGGAATTATTCTACCCGGACCTTCTCTCCTCCATCAAACAAATTTGACCAATGGAACCGAGGAGGATATCTTGGTCATCGAGTCTAGGTTTGGTGGCCCTTCTCCAAACCCTCAAATCCGATCTGATGAAGGTGGCCGCTAGTAGCTATCCGGACCCCTCCTCTGCGATGCCATGCGGCGTGCCTTAGAGAAATATCTGCGGCCAACTATCTAGGCGGCGGGGAGGAGCCCGTGTATGATGTGGGCTCCATAGTTGAGGATGAGCCACTCTTGATCTACTCGGGGTGGCTCCTCGCGAGAGGTGCCCCATATGCCCCCAGTAGAAATAGAGCCTTTGCCCGTGACCACGATTGGAGGGTGCACGAGCACTACCAATTCGAGGCGATTGTAGGACACGTATGCTTTGGGCGCGAGAATGCGATCCCCGAACTTATCGGTCTACGATTTTTTCATACAACTGTTGCCCATTTATTTTGCTTTTGAATTTTTGAAGCGCATTCTAACCATTTTTCTTTCCCTCGAGTAGATCCGAGAAGAATATAATTTACGATGGCCCCTATGAATGCCGCTCGGTTGAAGGCCAAAAATATGAAGGCCGATAGGGATCTTTCTTTGCGAAGAGGCAGGGAGTTTGAATTGGGGAGCCCCAACCAGGATAAGACTATTCCTGTGGTTAGCGGGAAAACGGGGAGCCACGACCGGCTCGAAAACTATCCTTACTACGAAACACTGCCTCCACCTCCCAAGGGTCCTCCTCCGACCCATGCTCTCCGAGCTACTTCTCCTGGCCGCACCATTCCTTCCGGCCACCAAGTGGATTCTCGGAAGAGGAATGACAGAGAAGGAGATTTGGGGCAAGGACACAGAAAGCTCCAAAAAATCGGGGACGCTCCTCCCCGGACCATGACTGCTCCTGCTGCGGTCTCACCCTCTTCCCCCATTGGGGGTCAATCTGTTCTGCGGCTTATCCGGTGGCCCCTCTGACCACCCGCGAGGAGACGCTGGCCGTCAGAAAGAAGCTCTCTGATGTGCCCCATGTCACTGGGGTGGACATCTATGCCCGAAGCTCAGCCAACGCCTCAGTGGGGATCGGGCTGGTGAACCGTCTCTACTCCCCGAACTTCTATAAGAATATAGTTGTCGAGGAGAATGCCTCTGCCATGGTGGGGGATATTGGCCTTGCTCTGACCGAGGTAGATAATCGCCTGTCCTCTTTGGTTCCACACTTTCACCCTCTCAATATGTCTTTATTCTTAACTCTTGCTCTCTCTCCTCGTAGGTGAGCAATAAAGTACTGCGGCTGCGGGAAAGCTGCGATATACTGACCGCCGAGGTGGAGAACAAGACTACCATTCTGGCAGCCAAACTCCGTGAGCTGGAGGAGGCTCAAGCGAGGATTGGGACCTTGAACTCCCTGATGGAGGACAAGGACAAGGCTTTGGCTCAAAAGGAGTCTGATCTGAAGGACTTCTCCGATCGATTGGTCGTGGTGGAGAAGGACCTTGAAAGAGTAAGGGGTCAGCGGGATGAGCTCCGCGGGAACAAAGCTGAGTGGGAGCCCAGAAATAAAGAGCTCGCGGCCAAGCTGGAGTCCGCCAAGATTGATCTGGGGGTCCTAGAGAAAAAGGTGGATGAGCTGTCCGAGCAGCTGCTCCCCTATAAAAGGTTGGAGGCGGAGGGGAAGTCCGCTCTGGATGATGTCCGCAAGGAGGCGGTTGAAGAATATAATAACTCCGAGGAGTTCAAAAACTGGCTCCTCGCTGAGAATCTGGCTCAGTATGAGGCTGGGGTCCGGACACGGATTAGGAACTTCGCGGCCACGGGCAGGTTCTCTGTACAAGAATTGGCCGTTATTGGCTCTGTTGTTGCTACGGATGAAGAATGCTTGCCCGGGCATGCGTTTGTTCCCTTGTCCGAGGATGAGGTCAAAGGCTTGGAGCTGTCCGCTACGGCCTCCTTGCCTCTTGTAGCAGAAGTGACTGCCCTGAGCCTAATCGGCGAACTGGATGAACTGCGATTTGGGGAGAACCCTATCTCTCTCGGGGATGCCCTTGCTCGCGTTCTTCCAGATGGGCCTGCCATAGGAGATCTCTTTCCTCATCGGGCAGCTCCTGCTCCAGTTTCAACTGAGGCCGTCCTTGATCCTATCACCGACCTTCTTGTGAACAGCCTGCCCTCTCCAACTCCCCAATCTGAAGATCCCAAGGGGCAAGCTCCAATAGCTTAGGTTTTTTGTTTCTCTTTGTAATAGAGTAGGACTTTGTAAATATTTTTCAGTATTAATAGAAGAATTTTTTCGCAACTGTTCTTTTAATTACTAGTCTCGTAGGCTATTATGAGTGTTCGCAATTTTTGAGTACCTTGATACTTGCATTCTTGCTCTTTCTCTAGCTTTTTTGACTTGCAATTAAACTTTATACTCTCCTTCTGCGGTCAAAAGCTTAGTAGGCCCTTTGCCCGCATTTTTTGAGTTTTCCTAACTCTTTATTCAAAATCACTTGGATTTTTTGTGAGAGTCAGCCTTATTCGTCTGTGATCGCGTTTGTTTGGCCTTGTGGCAAACTTTGGGGCCTTAACCCCCTTTGTCTGTTTGGCTTTGTAAAACTCTTTTGATCACTGTCATCCATTTACACTTATTCCCGGCCTTGCGGCCGTGGTGTAAGTCAAGCGACGAGGCAAGCTACCTTCATAGAGCATGCGGAGTGTGGCCGTGAAGCTATAGTCCGCGCAACGGTAGGTAGGAGCATATTTAGCGTAAGCGGCCACTTTAACCTGCTGGCATACGTATCCAGCTCTTTTGGTGGTTCACGCTTTTGACCCTTTATTCAAAACCCCTTGGAGTTTTGTGTGAGGGTCTTACAGCGATACAGTAACGGGCTTATATGTAGGCCTTTGTCACATACGGGCATACGAGTAACGACCTAACGAGGACCTTCGCGCGCGAGCGGGGACAAAGGCCTTGGCCTTTGTCCTCGGCGGCATCTATATCCACTAATTCTTGGTGGTGTCACGCGGGCGGGACGGGGGTATCCTCCCGCTATCTGGGTACGGATCGTAATGGATCTTTGTACTCATATAGGCTTGCGGACCGAGAGATCGTTGCGCATCGGTAGGTAGGAGCTCATTTGTTTGCTCTTTAACCTGCGGCATCCGTCTTGCGGGCATCCACTTTAGCTTTTGAAATTTGGTGGGAACAGGTTTTTGCATCAAAATATGATGACAACTTCTCCTTTATATATACATATAGTCTATACTCCTTCTAAAAGATTACAAAGATTTCAAAAGAAGTATCTTTTAAGGTGGTCGCTATTCCAAGCGTGCTTAAGCTCTTCTCCCTCTTTTGGTCGCAATATGTAGGTGCCCTCCTTGACTATTTTGGTGACCTCATATGGACCCTCCCATTTCGGGGACAGCTTGTTGAAACCAGGTTGGGTCCCTTGGACCTCTACGCTTCTGAGTACCCAATCTCCAACTGAAAAACTCCTCCTATTTACTCTCTTGTCGTGGTGCTTCTTCGCTTTCTGCTTGTAGTTTACCATTTTTTCATATGCCCGCATTCTCTTTCCTTCGAGATCGTCCAGGTCACACCTTCTGTTTGCCTCATTTTGAGACTCGTCGAAGTACGTGACTCTGTACGAGGGTAGGGCAACCTCAACTGGAGCCATTGCCTCTGACCCATACGTGAGCGAGAAAGGAGTTTCTCCTGTAGAATTCCTTGTAGTTGTGCGGACAACCCATAATGCGGTCTGGAGCTCGTCCAACCATCGTCCTCCTCGTCCCTCCAAATTTTTCTTTAGGGCGGTTAGGACTAGCTTGTTTGCGGCCTCAGCTTGGCCATTTCCCTGAGGATAGGCAACTGCGGACTTACGATGTTGCACCTTCATTCTCACACATTCAGCAGTGAATTTCGCAGAGAATTGGGTGCCATTGTCAGAAATTATTGCTCATGGAACCCCAAATCGGCAATAGATGTGATCGTGGACAAAATTGATGGTATTCTCCTCGGAGATAGTGGCTAAGCCCTTGGCTTCCGTCCACTTGGTAAAGTAATCCACGACCACCACAGCATACTTAATGTTTCCCCTAGCAGTTGGGAATGGTCCAATGAGATCAATCCCCCACGTATCAAACGGCCACGATGGTACGACCAAAGTTTGCTCTGTTGATGGTAGTCTGGGGATATCTGCAAATCTCTGGCACTTATCACACTTTCTCACATACTCCTGTGCATCCCTTCTCATTGTGGGCCAAAAGAATCCTTGGAATTTGATCTTGTCTGAGAGGATGCGAGCACCTGGATGTCCGCCACAAACTCCTTCATGGACCTCATAGAGTAAGTTGGTGACCATGTGAGTTTTGACACATCTTAGCAAAGGCTTGGTGAATGATCGTCGAAAAAGTACCCCATCGAGGACGAGGTATTTTGCGGACACCGTTCTGATGGCTCTAGCCTTTACCGGGTCCTCGGGGAGGGTTTGCTTCTCGATGTAATCCTTCATCTCATCTACCCAGTCCCTTACTTGATCCTCAATATTGTTTATCTGAATCCGATCTATAGCAGGCCTCTCTGTGAATTCAATCGCGCAATCTTGTTTGCACTCCCGGCTAAATCAATTTCTTGATATGTTATTACGGAGAGGAGGTGCTGCTTCCACATTATCCTCTCTCATGACTTGGTTCGGCTCATAGTAGGTGAAATTTTTTATGAGGGTTTTTGCAAGGCCACGATGCGAGTTAGTCTTGGGTTGATAGTATCATACTCCCCCCTAATTTGATTAACTATGAGCTGAGAGTCACTATTGATCTCTATATTCTGAACTCCCAAGTCTCTTGCCAATTCCATGCCTGCTATAATCACTTCATACTCAGCCTGATTGTTAGATGCCTCGAACTTGAATCTTAAGGCCCTCTTAAATTTCTCCCCGCAGGGTGCGATCAGAAGTATGCCCGCGCCACTAATCAACTTGCTCGCTGAGCCGTCCACGTATAGAATCCATACCTCCTCTGAACGCTCCCTTGGTCGTATGATTTCTGTGCTCGGGCTGCTTGGGGCTTCTTCAGATTCTGTCCGCTTTCTTTTTCCCAGGTCGCTGTCCGCCATTTTGAATGATGATTCTACCACAAAATCTACCAAGGCCTGCGCTTTGATTGTCTTTCTCGGGGAGTAGGTGATCTGGAACTCAGTGAGCTCGATAGACCAAGCTAGAATTCTCCCCGAGGACTCTGGTTTGTGTAAAACCTTTCTAAGCGGGGCCTCAGTCAGTACAGTTATAGGGTGTGCAGAAAAGTAGGCTCTTAATTTTCGAGCAGATACAAGCAAGGCGTAAGCTAACTTCTCTATATTAAGATAACGCCCTTCTACGGCGGACAACGCCTTAGATACATAATAAACTGGCTTTTGGGAGTTATTATCCTCCCTTACAAGAACAGCAGCTACTGCCAGATCAGTAACTGCTAAAAACAGAAAAAGCTCTTCCCCGGGCACCGGGCTGCTGAGTAGAGGTGGCTGCCCGAGGTATGTTTTGACTTCCTCAAAAGCTAGATGGCACTCAGTGCTCCATGCAAATTCATCAGGCTTCTTCCCCCCTTTTAGAGTTTTGAAGAAGGGGAGGCATCTCTCTGCTGACCGCGAGATGAAGCGGCCAAGTGCGGTGATGCGACCATTGAGTTTTTGGACATCTTTCACGCAAGCAGGAGGTTTTATGTCCAATAGGGCTTGGATTTTCTCTGGATTAGCCTCTATCCCTCTTTGATTGACCATGAATCCGAGGAACTTGCCCGCCTTGACCCCAAAAGCGCACTTAAGGGGGTTTAGCTTCATGTTATTGTGGCGCAAGTTTTTGAAGGTTTCCTCCACGTCGAGCTCGTGGGAGTTTTCCTTAGTCTTTATAACCATATCGTCAATGTAGGCCTCAAGATTTTTGCCTAGTTGGTTTTTGAAGACCAGATTGACCATTCTTTGATAGGTGGCTCCTGCGTTTTTCAGTCCGAAGGGCATCATTTTGTTGCAGTAAGTCTTCCCCGCAGCGATGAAAGCTACATAGCGGACATCTTCAGGAGCCATTTGGATCTGATGGTAGCCGGAGTATGCATCAATGAAGCTTAATACTCTGTGGCCGGCTATAGAATCCACCAGTCTGTCAATGCGAGGAAGAGGGAAACAATCCTTGGGACATGCCTTGTTGAGGTCGGTGAAATCAACACACATCCTCCATTTGTCGTTGGATTTTTTGACCATTACCACATTGGCCAGCCATTTGGGGTAGGAAATCTCCTTAATTATCCCCGCTTTTAACAATTTTTCCACCTCTTCCTTGATCGCAATTTCTTTTTCCGGGGAGAAGTATCTTGATTTCTGGTGAATGTTCTTGAAGGATGGATCATCATTGATTTTGTGGAGAATCACGTCCTCGCTGATTCCCAGCATATCTTCCACCCTCCAAGCGAACACATCACAATTTGCCCTTAAGAATTCGATCAGGATTCTTCTCTCCTCGCTGTGAATTTCCATTGACCTTAACTGTTTGCTCGGGGAAGTGGGGATTGATTACCACCTCCTCGAGCTCGTCGTTAGGTTGGAGGTCTCTGATTTCACGGTTGTGCAAGGAGTCAATGATTATGGTTGGGGGGTTGACCTGAGCTCCATTCAGTGTTGCCATAGAGTATATGATATCGCGGTCAATCTCCCCCTCTATTCCCCGATCAATATAACCTCCCTCAATAGGGGCCAATTGCTTTGATTTTCTGCTCGTCTTGAGCTCCACCTTCGTGGAATGGAAAGAAAGCATGCCAATCGGTATGGGTGTCGGCGGGAGAGCAAGGGTTTTTCCCTTTTTTGATTTGTCCTCGCCTTTTTCTTCTTTCGATTTGTCCTCGCCCTCATACACGGGCGGGATGCCTGGCCTTTCTGTTCTTTCCCTTTTTCCTCAAGTGCTCGGAGGAATCTCCCGGGTCAGTGGTTCTTGATGGTAGCAACAGCCCGGGGTGTTAAATTTCACCCTTTGGTGGGAACGGACGCAACTATTCCCAATTCGGCGAGCTGGCGATTCTGTACGAGAATGGCATTGTACTGGGAAGGAAGATCGACCACCATGAAAGTTATCTTGGCCGTCTTCTGCATGGGTTTTTCCCCAATAGTTATGTCAAACACAATCGTCCCCTTTACCCTTACGGCGTGATTTGTGAAGCCCTCAAGCATGCCCGCATATGGAAAAAGATGTGCTTCAGTCATTCTCATTCCTACCAACGTATGGTAGTAGAGTATATCGCGGGCAGCTCCAGTATCTACCAACACTCGGCCTATGTTTGCCCGGTTGATTCTCATTCTGAGGGTGAGAGGTTGAGTGGAATGAAAAAGGGTGGAGGCAAGTTCACTCCTTTTAAACCCAATTTCTTGCTCTTCTTCCGGAGCCATGTCGGGGATGGAAAAAACCTTCTCTAATGTCCGGATTTGGAGGGAGAGCTGTTTGTTGGAGGGAGGTTCCTCTCCGATAAAGTTTATATTGTAGTCTCCGTCGTCATCCTCAAAATTGTCTCTTTCCACCCTCTCGGGACCACGAGGGTTTCGTGCCCGCTGCTGGTTATTATTGGGGGCTTGGTTGTTTCCCTTGATCCATCTGGTTAGTTCCCCATCATTGATTCTCTGCTGAATTATTCTCTTTAGCTGGAAGCAGTCCTCAGTTCCGTGCCCGTGATCATTATGGTATTCGCAGAACTTTGTCCTACTCCTCTCATTTGGTTTTCTGAGCATGGGGGGAGGAGGAGGAAAGTCTGATGCCCTCATGATCACTGCTCTTGGCGAGCTCAAATAGCTCAGTGTAGACTGTTTCCGCAACTTTTTTCCGGAGCTTGTCCGACCCACGGCCTCTGTTCTTGCCCTGGTTGTTAACACGGGCATCCTCTGGGGTGGTCTCCTGAACTTGGCTTATTCTTTCCTTGGCTGAAGCTCGGGGAGCGGGCATACTGCTCTCCTCGGCAGAGGCAATGGCAGAAGCCCTTTCATACATCTCCTCCACTGTTTTTGGTTGGTGGAGGCGAAATTCAATTTCGGAAGGAGGAGGTGAGGCCTCCTCAAAGCAAAGTCTAATATCCCCCTCTTCCCGAGATCCACTATCTCCTTGCTCGCCTTTACGAGCGAGCAATGTAATCTTTTGTGGATTCGGTGGGAAAAGCACTGCTTGACACGGACAAGATCTGTCTTTGGTCTAGCGGGCACCCCGGCTCCAGCAAAGGCATTAAGGAAAATGTTCCTGAAGTGGCTGAAAGAGTTGATGGAGCGGGGTTTGAGAGCCAGCATCCAGGATAGGGTCTTGCCCGTGAAAGTGGCAGCTAACTCCCCAAATCGCAGTTCATCCAGTTCGCCGATTAGGCTCAGGGCAGTCACTTCTGCCACAGGAGGCAAGGAGGCCGCAGCGGACAGCTCCAAGCCTTTGACCTCATCCTCGGACAAGGGAACGAACGCATGCCCGGGCAAGCATTCTTCATCCGTAGCAACAACAGAGCCAATAACGGCCAATTCTTGTACAGAGAACACACAGTGGCCGCGAAGTTCCTAATCCGTGTCCGGACCCCAGCCTCATACTGAGCCAGATTCTCAGCGAGGAGCCAGTTTTTGAACTCCTCGGAGTTCTTATATTCTTCAACCGCCTCCTTGCGGAAATCATCCAGAGCGGACTTCCCCTCCGCCTCCAACCTTCTATAGGGGAGCAGCTGCTCGGACAGCTCATCCACCTTTTTCTCTAGGACCCCCAGATCAATCTTGGCAGACTCCAGCTTGACCGCGAGCTCTTTATTTCTGGGCTCCCACTCAGCTTTGTGCCCGCTGAGCTCATCCCGCTGACCCCTTACTCTTTCAAGGTCCTTCTCCACCACGGCCAATCGATCGGAGAAGTCCTTCAGATCAGACTCCTTCTGAGCAAAAGCCTTGTCCTTGTCCTCCATCAGGGAGTTCAAGGTCCCAATCCTCGCTTGAGCCTCCTCCAGCTCACGGAGTTTGGCCGCCAGAATGGTAGTCTTGTTCTCCACCTCGGCGGTCAGTGTATCGCAGCTTTCCCGCAGCCGCAGTACTTTAATGCTCACCTACGAGGAGAGAGAGCAAGAGTTAAGAATAAAGACATATTGAGAGGGTGAAAGTGTGGAACCAAAGAGGACAGGAGATTATCTACCTCGGTCAAAGCAAAGTCTAATATCCCCCTCTTCCAGATCCACTATCTCCTCGCTCACCTTTCTGAAGCGAGCAATGTAATCTTTTATGGATTCAGTGGGGGCCTGCTTGACACGGACAAGATCTGTCTTTGGTCTAGCGGGCACCCCGGTTCCAGCAAAGGCATTAAGAAAAATGTTCCTGAAGTGGCTGAAAGAGTTGATGGAGCGGGGTTTGAGAGCCAGCATCCAGGATAGGGTCTTGCCCGTGAAAGTGGCAGCTAAGGCTTTGCACATTACGGATTCGTCCGCGGAGAATAATGCCATTTGGCCCTCAAATCGACCCATGTGGCTCCTCGCGTTCTTGGAACCATCATATGTATCCATCTGGGGGGGCTTCCCCTTCTGGATAGGTGCCCGCGCGATCTTGTCGCTGAAGGCATCCATTGTGCGACCACATTTTTGGGCGGCCTTCTGATGGGTTTCCCACATCTTTTGCATGAAATCAACGAACTCAGGGTTCTGGCTATCAACCTTCTGCTTTTTATTACGTGGAGCCACGGCCTTCCCCTTGGCCGGGAGCCGGGCGTGCTTGGGGCCTCGCACGTTGGTTTGATCGCGCCTCTTCCCCAATCTCCTCGCTATCATCTACGTGCACCACTCTGCTTGGCCGGTGTCCGCGCTCGAGGTTGGTTCAACCCGGTTTGCCCCGTGACTTAACTAGCAAGTGATTTAGCGGGAGCTCGTTGGGAGAACCTTTGGGACCCTTGTGGGAACTGGAGCCCTCCATTGGCCTCTATTTCGAACATTTCCAATTGTTGGTCGGCAATTGCCATGGCCTCAGCGACCAGCTTGGATTTGGAGTCCAGGATTTCTGTCTCCTCGGGATTTGCTCAGGGAGAGAGGAGTGTTTGTGGTGGTGTTTACGGGGGAGCTTGGGGAGTTTTGGGACTTTTGTTTAGGAGGGCTTGTGCTTTTCGGCACGTATTTGGTCCGTCGGCTTGTGCATAGCTCTGTCCAGGGGAAAGGGTGTGGGCGGGTAGGAACGAGCCCCCATTACGGTGAAGACAGGCGTTAGTTTGCTTACCCTTGTTGATAGCGGAGGGTGAGGCTTGGTTCTCATCCTCCAAGGTCAATGACCGAGCGTTTTCCAATATCTTAAACATATTACCGTAAAAGATGATGGAAAAGAAGAGCCTTTCGGCCTTGGTTTTGTTTAGGACACGAGAGGTGCCTTGAAAACAAAATACACGGGAAGTAAATAAAGAAAAGCTCAGTTTCGTGCAATGGAACCCATGGCCTTGACGCCAAGTATTCGGGGGTCGGGGAGCGGTTCAAGGATATCCGGCTAGGATATTTTGGCGGTTTGTACGTACCTAGATCACAACACAAATAAACACCGTTAAGGTCAAAGTTGGATGTTACTCCAACTCAGGCCCTCGGGTGTGAGAGTAAGAATACTGAGATAATAAGGCTTTGAATACCTTGGAGTGTGTGTGTGTTTAGGGTTTAAGAGTAATAGGGCTTACTTAATATATTTGAAACTTACCTTGCCCAAGGGGGTAAAGGCCTTCTATTTATAGGCAATGCAATGGTGCTTGTTGAGGTAAGCAGTGAGATCAGCCCTAGGGGGCACTTTGGTATTTGACCAGCGACACGTGTCCGCATCTAATTGGTCTGTCGGGAGGGAACATTGGTATCCGGGGACATGGGTGAAAGGGACATGAGTCGTGTAGCCGCTTGGAGCATTAAATGGAATAGTAGGCGCCTGACTGAGCCGCATTGAATGCGTGATGGGGGAGCCGGCAAGTGGCCTGTCAGAGCCAGTAAGCTAACTTGCTCAGTAAGGCTTGATATTAACCGGGAAGCAGACATGTGCCCGCGATCAACATTGTGGCCGCAGTCAAAGGTATATGACGCGAGCACGGTTAATGCGGTCATGCCTACTGCGGGCATGGATCCCTGCGGACATACCATCTGCGGGCACGGACCCTACGGTCATAGGTCGTGCGGGCACGAACATAGCGGTCAGGATCCTTCCGGTCTCTGATAGGATTAATGCGGGGAGGGACGCGGTCTTGACCTCAAGGGCCTATCTGTCCGCGGTCTTCCCCCCCAGTGGTCTAGGAACTGCCACGTCACTGGTTCCTTGGACCAGACCGAGCGCGGGCCCGGTCCAGTAGATCCGGGCTCATCAGTATGTTACATCGGATTCCTTATTGTTCTTTCTTGGATCATAGTAGCAAGAATATTACAATTTGGGGGTTGTTTGAAGAAAGTCGTAATCACCTATTAGGCCTTTTCAATTTCCAGATTTGGTCGAGGAGATATGTTCAACTGGATGTGATGCTTCATTAGTTGCACAGTTGCACTGCGATTGTATTTTACTCCTTGATCTGTTGCGATTTCTCACTTTTAAGCGTCAATTTGAATGGATTTATCGCCGTTGTTTTGACACTATCGCCGTTGTTTTGACAACTGATTCTCCGGCGAACCCCTCTGAGCTCCTTCTCTGGCTTTTCGAACCCTCTGTCTCTCGCTTTTGCTCGTTGATCTTTCTCTTCTCAGTTGATCAGTTGATGTGCGTCTTTCCGGCACTCTTTTACGAATTAATTTTTTTTTTAAGGGCAAAATGGGAAAGAGACAAAATAGTGGGGGCAAAATGAGAATTTCGGCGAGTAGAACTATTCATACTACTGTTCACACCCTCCCACGATTTATAATATATATATATATATATATATATATATATATATATATATATATATATATATATATATATATATATATATATATATATTTCACACTTTCTATTTTGGGCGTCCAATTACATACTTCACACTTTGTCTTCTACATTATTTTAATACTCACAACACCATTATAATTTACTATTCCCTCCACTCATTCTCTCTCCTATTTTACTTTTACACTCATAACATTATATCATTATTTTTTTCCTTAATCCACGCGTGAACAGTAACTGTGAAACATGTACTTGGACGGAGGGAGTATATGCTGGTGGAGTATACTTATATATTGGTGTTCAAGATACTGTTATCCCTCTCGAAAAAAATATTAAAAAAAAATTAATTTATAGAAAATTAATTTAAAATTTTAATTAAAAAAAAAAAAAATTATTTTGGATATTTATTTTGAGAACCTCAATGTTAAGTGTTTAGTGTCATACATGGCACTCAGTCCGATCTAAAATACTTCTATCCTGTAACAAACAACTTATCCACTTTAACTTTTAATAAATAATACAAGTGAATTATGACAAAAAAATTAAATGTCAATCTAATAATTTTAGAGAAATTCTAAGACTAAGAGCTGTTATTAATGAATTACTATCAAAACATTTTTTTAAAAAAATTACTAAAAAATAACAAAATTGATATTAATTTTCAAAATTTACTTGTATTATTAACTAAAAATTAAAGTGGATAAGTTGTTAGAGGATAGACAAGAGTATTTTGGATTGAAGAGTACCATGCATGGCACTTAACACTTAGCATTGAGCTGCCCCACGATTAGTCTTTCATGATATATTGCAAGTTTGCAACCAGTTCTAAAACTTCTAAAAATCAACTACGTTTAAAAAAAATAAAAAATAGCACATATCAATAAAAATCTACAAATTGATGAATTACCTTTGTTCTAAAATTAATAATAAAATAAAAATTGCCTCTTGATTAAGAGCAAAATGAAATTTTTTTTACTTGTTCATTTGGGGACAAAAAAAGTACTTGATAGTACTTGTTAGAGATATTATTTCACATCGCGAATTGACAAACATATTAGAAATATAATATCATTATATTATATTCAAGTATATATTGTTATACATTAGATTAGAAAACACAATCCTTGTACTAGATTAGGAAACACAATCTTAGAAATTTTCTCCTTATAGGAGATCAATCCTTGTATTAGATTAGAATCATTTTCCTTCTAGGAGATTACCTCTCAATTGTAACCCTATAAATATGTACCTCTATTATCATAATCAATTGAGTCATTCAATACAATTCTTCTCTTCCATGTTTTTATTGACTTCGTCTAACTCTCTTTATTCTAATATGGTATCAGAGCTTAGATCCATAAAAGAACTTCTCCGCGAAACCCTAGCGGCAAAACCCTTGACCGAAATTCTCACCCTCTCTACCTCCTACACCACCGCCCCACCACCCTCAAATACAATCAACCTCGGCAAACCCCACCAAAATACAAGTTTTTTTCTCTCTCTCCCTCACGGTTCTTCGTGGCCACCGCCCAAAGACCTCAATATTTCCACCACCGTCACCCGCCCCAACCCAGCCTTTATTCTTCTCCTTTTTTTTATTCTTATCCTAAACTAAATTCTCAAATTGACACTCTTTCTCAAATTGATCATCTCTTTGGCCACTTAAAAAAAAAATTCTTCTTAAATTTTTTTCTTATCTCAATGTAATGTTGAGTATTTCTTTTCTCCTCTTCCCTCAACCTCCCTTTGAAAAAAAAAGCCCAAACCAAAAGTCGTCCTTGTGACGTAAAACAAAAATCAAACCAAAGTCGTCCGTGTGACGTAAAACTCATAACCCAAACCAAAGTCGTCCGTGTGACGTAAAACTCAAAACCCAAACCAAAGTCGTCCGTGTGATGTAAAACTCATAACCCAAACCAAAATTTCTCGTAGTTACGATGTAAAATAAACCTTCAAACCCAATTCTTTGTCGAGACATAAAATCGTCGTTGAGACGTAGTCGATGAGACACAAAATTTATCATTAAAAAAAATCAACAATAGCCGCACGACCGTGCTTGCAAATTGGCACGGCCGTGCAAACTGAGCAGTAGCTTCAGCAACAACAAATCTTCAGCAACATCAAAGTCCTCGGCAACAACAAGTCTTCATGTAATTATGTCCAAGATTGGACTCTCCTATCGGCCGTCCATCTTTCGGGAGCATATTAGGAATATAATATCATTATATTATATTCAAGTATATATTGTTATATATTAGATTTGAAAACACAATCCTTGTACTAGATTAGGAAACACAATCTTAGAAACCTTCTCCTTCTAGGAGATCAATCCTTGTATTAGATTATAATTCTTTTCCTTCTAGGAGATTACCTTTCAATTGTAACCCTATAAATATGTACCTCTATTATCATAATCAATTGAGTCATTCAATACAATTCTCCTCTTCCATGTTTTGATTGACTTCGTCTAACTCTCTTTATTCTAATAAAACATTGTCTATAATATATAATATATAAGTCTAAGGTTCTACCTTAAAATCAATTGGTGCTAAGGGGAGTGGCCCATGATCTAATATATTATAGGCAAGATTTGTCAATTTTCGATGTGAGATAATATCTCTAACAGTACCGTTACAAGTGTCATAGTTTAGTTTTTTTATTTACTTGACTAAGATTTAACAAAAAAAACTAATTAAAACATTCTTATAAATTTAAAAAAAATTATTATTGACACAACATTAAAAATACTATATTGAGATTCGATTAACATTCCCAAAGAATTTTGAAATGATCATGAACATGTGCTTAAGTCTCTTGGTTTTCCAATAATAATAATATTCTTTGAACTAGATTTATTATTGAAGCGAATAAATAGTTAATTAATTGGTTGATCAATCTTGTAGCTATTTATCATCTATAAATAGGAGAGTCTTGGAAGAGATTGTTATCCTACAATTAATTGAGAGTGTTGTAAGGTAGAGATTGTTAGCATAACAACAATTTAGAGAGAGAAATTGTGAGCTTTTGCATTAGGGAGGATGTTCAAGAGTATTGAGAGGGAGAGTCTCTATTCTTATAATATTGTAAAAATTATAATATTGTTTGGTGGTGGAATAGGCTTTAAGCCGAACCACATAATACTATGTGTCTTTTCTTTGTTTTGTGTGAGTGTGTACTTTTATGTATCTCTTGTGAATTCTTTTGTGGGTGATTGATCCTAACAATTGGTATCAGAGCATGGTTGAAGAGGAGAATTCACATTAATTAAGAAAAGAGTAAAAAATCAAAGAAAAGAGGTAGCAGATTTTCTGATTTGAATTATTATGGCACTTCGGTGGGAAAATCGGCATAACACATTCATTCACCTTTGTATCCCGCTAATTTTGGTAGCTTGGGGACTTAAAGATATTCAATTTGAATGGTGGAGATCGGATTTTGAGGTATATAGAATTAGGAATCATGTCCGAACAAAAACATAAGGTTTTAAAGAAATTCATATTTTGGGAATATGAATTGCGAACAGTCAAAGTATCAAATCCCGATCTTTGATCTTTGATAAGAATATGTATTTTACAGTATGGAAAATGATAATCCAAAATGTATTGGTTTGACAAAGTCTTGATGAAAATTTGGAAGAGGACAAGCCGGAGGGAATGAAAGACGTAGATTGGGTGAAAATTTAGAAAAGGGCTTCGAGCACAATAAGGTTAGCACTTCCTCCTGAAATTAAATACACCCTCTGTCCCACCCGATTTAGGATTCTCTCCCCACACGGGAATTAAGAAAAACTATTATAATAAAAGGAGAGAGAAAGAGTGAAGCAGGTGTTGTGAGTATAAAAAGTAAAATAGGAGAGAATGAGTTGGAGGAATATCAAGGAAATTGTTGTTGTGAGTATAACAAGTGGATCCCATTGAATATAAAAATAATATAAAACTGCCATGTTGGGACGTTCTAAATCGAGTGGGACACCCAAAATGGCAAATTGTCCTAAGTCGGCTGGGACGGAGGGAGTATGATGTTTTGAAGGAGACAACACCGAGAGATATTTTGGAGAAGATTGCAAGTATTTTTGCATCAAAATATTTGACAAATCATTTGTTCTTGAAGTTGGATCTTTATTGTTTGAAGTTTAATGAAGGGGGTAGTTTGCATGATAATATAAACTTTTTAATCAACTAGTATGTCGGTTGTCTAATGTTGAAAAGAAAATTAAAGATGAGGAAAAAGCTTTGCAATTATTGGCTTCATTACCCAAGTCCTATAAGGCATTTATGCAGATGAGGTTGACTGGTAGGATCACTTTAATGCTTGATGATTTTGTTAAAGCGTTGAGGGATAATGAAAAAATGATAAGGAATGATAGCGTCTCAAATGGAGAAAAAATATTAATTGCAGAAAATTCTCAAAGAGGAAGGAGTTATAATCGTGAAGGCACAAAAGGGAGGTAAAGATCTAAATCAAAAGGGGAAAGAGATATGAGTACCATTTAGTGCTTCTACTGTGGAGAGACTGTTCATATGCAAACACGTTGCACCAAATTTCGTGAAGATCTAAAGAGCATCCGTAATTTTAAAAAGAAGAACAAAATTAATAAGGAGGATCTCAATTCGATAGAGAGTCATGATAATGAGGCATTTATGATAGAGACTGTAGCTAGTGTTGATTCAAGCAAAGAGAAGAATTCTAAATTGGTGTTAGATTCTACTGCTTTAGTGCATATATTCAATGACTGAGACATGTTTGACTCATTGCGATTGGGAGGAGACCTTGGAGAGAATAAAGTGGCAAAAGATCAAAAGTTGAAGATTGAAGGTGTTGAGAGTATACGCTTCAAGATTAATAATAGGATCGTGAAGACAGATTTGAATATGTGAGGTATGTTCCTGGTGCAGCTGCAATTGTAATTTCACTTGTAGTACTAACGTCACGTGGGTACAAGTGTGTTGGTACATCAAGGTTGTGTAACGTGTACAAGGGAAGACGTTTGATGTTAAGGAAAAAAGAAAAATGAAAGTAGCAACCTTTGCTACTTAGATGGTCAAGCGGTGAGCACTCGCACAGTTGAGGGTGACAAGTAAAAGAAAAAGGTCATGTTTTCTGACCGTGTTGAGATATTTTGAAATTCAAATTGAAAGAGGAATTGTTGAGATTAGATTAACATTCCTAAAACTTTTTGAAATGATTCATGAACATGTGTTTAAGTCTCTTGATTTTCCAATGAGAATATTATTTGAACTAGCTACTTATCATTGAAGCGGATAAATAGTTCATTAATTGGTTGATCAATTTTCTAGCTCTTTTATCATATATAAATAGGAGAGTATTGGAAGAGATTATAATCCTACAACAAAGTTAGAGTGTTGTAATGTAGAAAGTGTTAGCATAGCCTACAATTTAAGAAGAGAAATTGTGAGCTTTTACATTAGGGAGAATATAAAATAGTATTAAGAGAGAGAGTCTCTATTCTTATAATATTGAAGAAATTATAACATTGTTTGATGATGGAATAAGCTTTAAACCTAATCATGTAATATTATGTGAATTCTCTTATAAGACTTATAAGAGATCGAACCTAACATATATAGCATTAATAACTACATTTAAAATTTCATAAAACATTTCATTCTCATACATTCTTACTCAAAAATCAACATACAGTAACATAAGGAATTGGAAGGAATTAATAAAAGCTTGTATTTCACATCAATAAGAATCAAGCTTGACTTATACTCTTGGGTTTTGGCCCTCGGAGAAGTGAGAAAGTGGAAACAATCGTTGACAAACTCATACTCTCCTTATCAATTAAAGTTTCACCTTTTTTATACACAAAATTTAAGAAAAAATATTTATATTCCAAAATATTATGAGTATAACAAATGAGTGAGATTGACAAGTAAAACTCACAATTTAAATATGTAATTATGACAAGTGGATATGTATAATATAATAGTAATACATTTTTTATATTTTAGAAACGATAAAGTTTGTAATAGAACACCTTTTTAAATAAAAAACAAATTAGAACGGAGGAAGTATTTCCCTCTTTATATTTGTCATTGTCATTTTTAAAGTTTGAGGTTACTTTAAAATCAATTGGTGCTAATTGCATTGGCCCAGGATTATTATATATCAAGGTTTGTCAATTTTCGATGTGGAATAATATCTCTAACACGTCCCTTTACGTGTAGCGGGCTTTGTCAAAGTTTACAACGTTAACTTATTAATTGAGTGACTTGGATTAACATTGTGGGTCGTTAGGTCTACACGTGTAATGGGTCTGCTCTGTTATCATCTTAAAGTCTGATGTTTCACATTAAAATCAATTGTTACTAAAGTGGGTAGCCCAGTATCATTAAATATTATATACAAATTTAAGTTTGTCAATTCACAATGTAAAATAATATCTCTTGATGCCGCAGGAAATGTGCTTATCAATCTTCCTCCACGTGGCAGGACTGATCACCTAGCTCCTTGACCTGAAATCAGAACCCACGACTAGTCGGATGTGTCTTCGGCTTAGACCCTCGGGCGTGAGAGTAAGTATTTGATGATTGGAGAGCTAAACGTATTGAATAATGGAATTCTGATAACGAAATAGCAGTTACCTTATAACCATTGTAGTGATGAAGTATTTATAGTTGATGAGTGAGGTATATTAGGAGAGGCTGCATGAGCTCCGAGATTTGTGGGACAGTTACAGATTGTGAGAACGTGTCCAGTAATGGCTCCGGAATTATAGGAAACCCGTTACAAAAAGGTCCAAGCACGTGCGCCTTTTAATGTTAGGTCGATGCTTGTTAGATCGACGTTTACTTGGTAGGTCAAGGTCGTCCATTGATATAGGTCCACCTGACAGATGGGTAGAGCTGGATCGTACCCAAACGGAAGTTTGGATCGTAGAGTCGGACCAAGCTAGGTCGGGACCTCGTAGGTCGGACAATGAGCTTAAGTCGACTGATCCTGACGATGGGCCTTGGGCCTAGTGATGTCTGGACCTATCCCACAGAGAACATGGTGGCAATAATGGATAAATGATTGGGCTTTACCCGCTGAGCCCAACTCGACACTTTTAGTATGTTCAGTGGCCCCCAACTTTCGAGTGGACTTTGTCGACTTGGAAGTTAAGAAAACTTTCAATAAAGATTGCTGTAACTCGCAGGTCACTACTCGCTCTTGACGTTTAGTCAACCAATGGTGACGTGGCACAATCCTGGACGTTAGCGATGAACGGTCAGATCAGAAGGAGCGCCGTATTTTGTAATGATTACTATTAGACGTTTGATAATCCGTCTTGGGAACTGTTTTCCCAATTAATTAGGAAATTAATTTTTGAATTTTCCTTTTTCCTTTTTCCTTTCCAATTTTGGAAAATACAAATAGTAGAATCCTTCTCCGTTTAGAATTTTTACCGTCTTCAAGCTCTCATATCTCCTTGGCGATAATAGCGGAGCAGCAATAGGATTTAATCGGAGCTTTCGTCTTCGGCAACAGCTTCCCTTTTTGCAATCAACTGAGGTATTTCTCTCGTATACTTGCTTTAGGGCTTTAATTTCTGCTCTGTTTTTGTTTCCGCCATGGCTAGGACCTTCAGTAGTGAACCAGGAGCTTGGTACGGGTACTGTACTGTTAATCGTCGTGTGTATAAGCACATAAACGGTGAGTGGAGAGAGATGTCTTTGAACGAGTGTGCCTCTATCTTGACCAGGTGGGGACTGAATTTTAGTGAAATAGGGCTGCCCATAGGAACGGACGTAGGTGAATTGACAATAGACGATTCAAATGTTGTCTCTTTTCATCTTTTCCATGAACTACTTGATCACATTGCACTGTTTTATGTTAGGGATGTCCATAAACCGTCGTTCCTTAGGGATAGGAAAAGTTTCCCGGGGGAGTCCAGGTCGCCCTTATGCAGGTTGCCCATAGGTAGGACTCCTGAACATGATCATAGGTCTGACTCCCCTATTTCTACTTCTTCTTGTACAGATATGGCAACTCTGGAGGGGAACACGGCTTCAACCTCTTCAAGCCCTCGAATAGTGAACGCTTTTGAGTCTTCTGTGGTGTCGGGGAAGAATGAGAGGGGCTACGTTCCTCACGGGCCGTTGCGTGGAAAAAAGAATTTGCCCTCTAGGTATAGCATGATCTATGATTTCTGTGAGGTGAGGTGAGTAAGGAGGATTATAGAGTGACCATCTATAGCAAGAAGGATTTCATGGCTCAGTTTAGGTCGACCTTTACCAAGGATGCCACTAGAGTAGCTTTCTTCTATGGCCAATTCGTGGCTGGCCTCAGGTTGCCACTTGACCCCTTTATTAACGAGTTCTTGGAGTGTGCTAATGCCTACCCCTTCAGCTCGGAGCTAATACCTATAGGGTTCTGGTATGCTTTGCTATGTTGTGTAGGTTTTTAGGATACGAACCCTGTATGAGGGTGTTCAAGGAATTCTTTTGTATTAAGTATAGTGGAGAGGACCTGAGCGTCAGTACTCCTTCTAAACCCAACTCCCCCAAACTCTTCATGAATCTCCCCAGCAAAGCAAGTGGATGGAACTCCCACGTAGTTGTGGTAGAGAGTAGGCTAGGATGGGAATTTCCTTTGCCTACTGCTGAAACAGAAACCATTGATAAGAGGAACTATTGGGAGCCACTCTGGCATTTTGACTTATACACGAAGTTGTGTCGATTAGCTGACAAGAGGCCCATCAGTTTGGAGACTTTGATTACTACCAAGTATAACTACATCCAAGCCGGGATAATGGCTGGAGAGGGTGAGGTGCAGCCTCTGGTGCCCGTTGGTAGGGGCACTATATATCCCGATTGGGTTACCCATGCTTTGGGAAAGTTCGAGGATAAGTGTCAACTATGCAAACGGACTGCCAATTATTGCAAAGATAATGGAGAGCATGCTGGTGGTAAGATCTCTTTATTCTGTAATCCTTTACTCGCCCTTCATCCGTTAAATTGTTAAACTGATAGCTTGCATGTATAGCTTATTGTTGGCATATAGAATTATTTTGATCTGCATATACAACTCTTAGCTCGCCAGTTGTTTGCTCGTATGTAGAACTAATCAGCTCGTACATAGAACTGTTTCGAATTGCATCTCTTAACTCGTCATTTGTTTGCTCGTATGTAGAACTAGTCAGCTCGTACATAGAACTGTTTTTAATTGCCGAGCTAATGCTTGATTTCCTTGACGTTGTGTAGTTTTGACTCCCGAACAAGAAGCCAATATGGTGCGAATCGTTGGAGTTTCTGACAAGAAGAAAGCTAAGAAATCCCATGGAGCTGCCAATGCTCGAGCCCACAGAGAGAGAGAGAGGCAGAGAGGAGAACCGGTTTATTGTCCAAGGACAACGTGGGGATGGTGCCCATGGAGGAGATTGAAGCAGATGACCCTCTGCAAAGCGGTACCCGATCTATGGATGTGACTGAAGAGGGCGATGAATCGAACAAGTCGATTAGACTAAGTCCGAGCTCCGACCCAAATCTTGAGACCAACGCAGCGACCTCCGGAGCCGAGATAACTGGGACCAGCCCTCTGAATGTTGTAAATGTTGAAGATGATGACATGGATGAAGATGATGATGATCGTCCCCTGAGCACGAAGAAGAGGTCTCGATCTGATAAGGGAAAATCTGTTTCTTCGAGCCAACTGCCTCCACCAGCCTCTTCTCCCCCTAACCAAGAATCTCTTGAGGACCAGATTAGGAGATTGAGTAATGTGCCCCCTCTCGTTGGGGTTAATAGCATGAGTCGTCGCTACCCGGAGATGAGCCTGGGTCAAGTCGTGGTTAGGAGGGCAATTGACGTTGACCTTCTTGCCCACTTTGCTGACAAGGGTATGGCCCCAGAGGAATTTTCAGCTCGAATGGGTTTGGTGCAGAGTGAGGTAAGCCTTGGTGAATTTCATTGGTTTAGTCGCCTTTACTATTAAGTCGTCACTTCATATTTCGAGTCACTGGGGAGCTAACATTTCCATGACTTTGTTTAATGCAGACCCTCACCATGATAGAGCAGGCCAAGAGCTCCTGGAGGGCTTCTATTGAGAGGGAGAGGCAGGCTCTGAAAGATTATTCCAATAAGTCCCAAGAGTTAGCCAAGCTAAAAGAAAAATACAACGATCTTGACAACTCCTTCGATGCTCAGGAGTTGGTGAAGAAGAAAGCTTTTGAAGATTTGGAGGCTGCTAAAACCAAGGTTGAAGAAGTGACTTCAGAAAGAGATGCTGAGCGCCTTGCTCATGAGAAGACACGGGTCGAGCTTGCCACAGTCTCCAAACTTCTCAAAGATAAAGATTCCTTTTTGACAGAGCTTAATGAAGAGCACAATGCTGCCCGAGCTAAATGGAAAGAGGATCTCCAAGCTGTAGCTAAAGATGCGGTGGAGAAGTTCAAGGAGGGAGACGACTACTACAACTCTGTTGTTGCGAAGGCAAGGGATTTTCTGGACCTGGGCAAATGCCACATGGAGTGCCGAGCTCTGGTTGATCCTACTTCTGAAGTCTCCTTGGAACAATTAGCTCGCTGGGCATGTGAGCCTTAATATGACATGGCAGCTCGAGGTGGTCACTCCATCGTACCTTATACTGAGAATGATTTGGCGTTCATTGCCCAAGAGGATCAAGAGGAGGCTTGTGAACCTTGGGTTGCTCCGGAATTAGCTCCTAGGAATTTTGATGTGGTGCTCCAAGAGATGGAGGATGCAAAAGATATGGAAGAAGATGATGAGCCGGAGCAGCGAGTCTTCTCAGAGTCGGGTAAGCCATTAAGTCCTCAGCGACATGATCCGATTGCTGAGGGTCGAACTGCCAATGACAATCCAGATGTTTCCGGCCCAGCTGTTTGATTCTAGTGAACTTTATGTCTAATGGAACAAGTCCCAAAACAATATTTTGCTTTTTTGTCTTGAAAATATTTGAATGCCTTGGCCCAGTTTTTGGGAGGCATAAAACTCCATCATTTTTATTTTGCTTAAGTCTTAGCCCGCTTTTGGGAGACTTACTTATATACAATCGAAGCTGACTCTATATCTTTGTGTGTTGTATGCTTTTAATTTCAGCACGTGTGCGTCGAGCTAGATGTGATAGGATGAATAAGTCACTCACCCTAAGCTTTGGGTCGACCTGGCTTGATGGTGACTTAATCAACCTTAGACTTGTAAGGATTTTTGTGGACAAGGTTGACTCGGAGTCGAACCTTCTTAAGAGGTCAAAGCTGACCAAGGGTCGAGCTTACAAGCACGAAGTCGACCTAAGGTCGGACTTGTTAATTGTATACAGCTGATTAAGAATCGAGCTGATTAGAATGAAGCTGACTAAGAGTCGAGCTTGTTTAAACGAAGTCGACTAAGAGTCGGACTTGTTTAAAGGAACAAGGTTGATTAAGAATCGAGCTTGCTAAAATGAAGCTGACTAAGAGTCGAGCTAACTGAACGAAGTCGACTATGAGTCGGACTCGCTAAAGGAACGAAGCTGATTAAAAATCGAGCTTGTTTAAATGAAGCTGACTAAAATTCGAGCTTGTTGAAGTTAGTGTACATTGTTTGGTCGAATGGAACTGCGATTTTTATTGAAGTAGAAATATGCTTACATCGAATAGAAAGCTAGAACTATGACAAGTTGGAAACTGCTTTAACTTTGGACTGAGCTAAGGACTTGAACTAGAAGTAGTTCTTGATAAGGTGAGTAGCATGCCATGGATGCTTCAAATCTTCACCATCTGGGTGAGCTATCATGTAGGTCCCCTCTTTGATGATGCGAGTAACAATATAAGGGCCTTCCCAGTTAGGAGATAGCTTATTCTGTTGGGTCCTCCTTCCTGTTGCCTCAATCTTTTTTAACACGTGATCACCTACTTGGAATGACCTCATCTTCACCTTCTTGTCATGGTAACTCTTGGTCCGTTGCTTGTAGTTGACCATTCGAAGGTAAGTTGTATCTCGTTTCTCATCAATCAAATCCAGGTCGATTAATCTGTTGGTGTCGTTCTGTTCTTGGTTGAAGAAGGTTACTCTAGCAGTAGGAAACCTCAACTCAGCCGGAGCCATAGCCTCTGACCCGTATGTAAGAGCGAATGGGGTTTCCCCTATAGGCCCCCGAGTGGTTGTGCGAACTGCCCAAAGAGCAAGGGGGAGTTCGTCCAACCAGTTACTGCGTCGTCCTACCAAGCCAGTCTTAAGTGAGGATAGTACAAGCTTGTTCGCTGCTTCAGATTGCCCATTACCTTGAGGATAGGCTATAGATGACTGCCAATGTTTGACCCCTACTCTATTCATTTCTTCTTCAAAAGCTCTGGAGAACTGTAGCCCGTTGTCTGAAACTATAGCTCGAGGGATCCCAAATCGACACCATATGAAGTCATGTATGAAGTTGATTGCGTTTTCCTCTGTGATGCGAGCTAAGGGCTTTGCTTCAACCCATTTTGTGAAGTAATCAATTACAACGATTGCATACTTGCAATTCCCACGGGCGGGTGGGAAGGGTCCAATCAGGTCGACCCCCCACATGTCGAATAGCCAAGTAGCGATCACAGGAGTCTGCTCCGTTGCAGGCATATGAGGTAGGTTGGCAAACCTTTGGCATTGATCACATTGCTGAACAAAGTCATGAGTGTCAGCTCTCATGTGTGGCCAGTAATATCCCAAGGTGATCAATTTGTCGGCTAAAGTCCTGGCCCCCGGGTGTCCACCGCAGATTCCACTGTGCACTTCATGCATTAATTGGGTGATCTCTTGAGGGTGGATGCACTTCAGCAATGGCCTAGTATATGATCTTCTGAAGAGCATGCCTACTTGGATGACATATCTCGGAGCTTTCTTTTTAACAGCTTGAGCTTTCTTCTCGTCTTCTGGGAGCTCGCCGCTTTCCAGGTACGCTTTCATTTCTTCGATCCAACACTTGTTATTTGAAGTGTCTTCCACACATTCAATCTGAACCCTTTCATAAGCTGGGTTCTCAAGGTAGGAGATAGGCTCCGCATGTGGCTCATCTGAGGTGGCCAGCTTCGAGAGTAGGTCGGCTAACTCGTTGTCTTCTCGACCAATCCTCTGAATTTCCCAAAACTCCAAATCCTTTGTCAATTCCTTCACTAGGTCGTGATACTTGACTAGAGTAGAGTTCAGCACCTCGTACTCTCCTCGGACCTGGTTGACTACCAACTGCGAGTCACAATATGCCATGATTTTGGTCGCTCCAAAGCACTTTGCATACTCGATGGCTGCAACCAATGCTTCGTACTCTGCTTGGTTGTTAGAAGCATCAAATCTGAATCTCAATGACTCCTCAAATACTGTCCCAAATTCCGGCTCGATTAGGACTATCCCAGCTCCGCTAACACTTTTGGTTGCTGACCCATCTGAGTAGACTTTCCAGCAATCGTCGGGCAGGTTAATGACGACTTGGGACTCTGGCTCTTTCCCTTTGACTTTCTCCTTCTGAGCTCGCACCTCGCTATCTTCCTTGGTAAAAGTCAGCTCGACCAAGAAGTCAGCTAGAGCTTGAGCCTTTAACGCCTTTCGAGGTCGATACTCGATGTCGAATTCTGTGAGGGCAATTGACCAATTGAGTAATCGACCTGAACTTTCTCGCTTATGAAGAATTTTTCTTAAGGGGGCATTCGCAAGAACTATTATGGGGTGAGCCAAGAAGTAAGCTCGCAGCTTCCTTGAAGCCACGACTAAAGCATATGCGACCTTTTCTGCGTTGTAGTACCTGCCTTCAACCTCTGATAGGGCCTTGCTTACATAATATACGGGCTTTTGAAGTCCCTCCTCTTCTCGAACCAATACTGCAGCAACTGATTTGTCTCCCACGGACAGATACACGAACAAGGTCTCACCAGTAGTCGGGCTGCTCAATAGTGGAGGAGTAGCAAGGTACTCCTTGAGTTGTTGGAACGACGAATGACATTCGGCCGTCCACTCAAAGTTTTTCGTCCCCCTCAATGATTTGAAGAAGGGGAGAGACCTTTCAGCCGACTTGGCTATAAAACGACCTAGGGCTGCCACCCTGCCGTTAAGTCGCTGCATCTCCTTTATACTTGCAGGCTCCTTCATCTCGACTAGAGCCTTGATCTTCTCTGGGTTAGCTTCTATACCTCTTTGGGACACCATAAATCCAAGAAACTTGCCAGCTGCCACTCCAAATACGCATTTGCTCGGGTTGAGCTTCATGTCGTTTGCTCGCAAATTGGCGAACGTTTCCTTTAGGTCGACCACGTGACGTCCGGCCTTTGTTTTGATGACCATATTGTCGATGTAGGCCTCCATGTTTCGGCCAATTTGTGAGGCAAAGACCTTGTTTACCATGCGTTGATAAGTTGCTCCTGCGTTCTTCAACCCAAATGGCATCATGTTATAGCAATAGATGCCTCCAGCTGCTTGGAAAGCTGTTTTTACCACGTCATCCTCATGCATCTTGATCTGATGATAACCTGAATAGGCATCTAGGAAGCTGGGGGTAGAGTGGCCAGCAATAGAATCCACGAGCTTGTCAATCCTTGGGAGAGTAGCTGTCCTTTGGGCAGGCAAGATTGAGGTTGGTGAAGTCGACACACATTCTCCACTTGCCATTTGACTTCTTTACCATGACCACGTTGGCTAACCAGGTCGTGTGCGTGGCTTCCTTAATTATACCTGCACTCAACAGTTTTTGTACCTCGAGTTTGATGGCTTCTTCTTTGTCCCGAGCGAAGTTCCTTAATTTTTGGGGCCTTGGCTTGATGGTCGGGTTGACTTCCAGCCTGTGGACCGAGACCTCCTCTTTGATCCCTTTCATGTCCTCAACTCGCCATGCAAAGACATCCCTGCTTTCCTTAAGCAACTCGACAATCTCTAACCTTTCTTCAGGAGACAGCTGTTTCCCTATCTGAATTTTTTGCTCGGGGTAGGAAGGGTTAGCGATTACTGATTCCAATTCATCCACAGCTTCTAGCTCTGGACCATCTCTGAATTGCAGGGTCTCAATGATGATCTCTCTGACCCTCTTCCTTTCCTCAGCCCCCAGGTGTGGAGCTTCCTCAGCTATCATCTCATCCAGCTTATCAGCAGTCTCACTGGTGGTGGCCCCCCGAGTTATTGTCGATCTAGAGGCATAGCTTGCCTATGGAGACTTGGTCGACCATAACTGTATCCGAATCGACCATGGTGGTTTCAAAGTGACGTGTCGACTCAGTCATGACCTCGTCATGCGAGCGATAGGTCGACTCTTCCACAATGGTGATTTTAGATAGTCGAGTAGTTTTGGTGACTGACTGAGACAACTTTAAGTATCCTTCTGCAGTCTCTATCTCCAACTCCCTCTTCTTCCTTTCTCGAAGTACATGGTCAAGGTATGCTCGAGTTGTGCCTTGCACGCAACCGACTCCAGCTAGTGTGGGGAACTTAACTCGTTGATGGGGAATTGAGGCCACCATTCCAAGTGTGACCTGGCCAGGAATTCCAAGAATAGCAGCATAATCACTATTGACATCTATGACAATAAATTTTACCTTAGAAACGATCCTGTAGGGATGTTGGCCCAGGTCGACATCTAGCTCAATCTGCCCCTTAGCATCAACTCTGTGGTTTGTGAAGCCTTCCAATCTGCCATCATATCTTTCAAGCTGCTCATTCGAGAGTCCCATCTCTTGGTATGTCTTGTAGAACAGAATATCCTTGCAGGCCCCCGTGTCGACTAGGAGTCTGGTCGTCGTACATCCATCAATGAGTCCCGGGATGACGAGAACTTGCTCTCTAGCTGCCATATTAGTTGGTAGCTTGTGAGGAAAAAAGCTGATCACCTCATCTCTAACGTGACTCCTTGGCGGCACATGTGGGGCTTTATTGAGCTGAAAGATCTTATGCTTGATGGATGTGTTGCTGGCTTGTTCAGTAATGACGCCCAAATTCAATCTAGGTTGTCTTGGCTCTTGAGGCCGTCCTGCAGGTCGCTCACCTCCACCACCTTGAGGCCTTTTAACATACGCGTCGAGCCTACCTTGTTCGACCATCCTCTGAATGATGCGCTTCAAGCTCATGCAGTCCTCTGTGGTGTGGCCTGTATCCTTGTGGTAATCAGAATACTTGCTATTGTCCCTTTTGAATTTGTTGGCCGGGTTCATTGGGGCAGGTGGAGCCAGCTCGACCGCATTCATTATTTCTGTTCGGCTCACCGTTAGGGGAGTGAAAGCTTCGGGGACTTTCTCTATCGCCCTGGTCCTGTTCTTACCATTCTTGTTATTTCCCCCATTCTTGGCTGAGTCCTTTTTGTCATCAGCGACCTTAGTCTTAGGGCCTTTCCCATTCTTCTTTTCTTTTCTATCTTCGACAAGTGCCACATTGTAGACCTTCTCGAACAACTCCTGTCGAGTAGTGACTGTACGAACTGTCAGCTCGTAATCCATGTCTGCCGAGGAAATGCCATTTCGGAAGCAATTGATCACCTCCATGTCAGTGAGATCCTCCTCGATCTTGTCAACCATCTCTTTAAACTTGGTGTAATAGCTCTTTGAGCTTTCATTTTTACCTTGCACCAAGTTGTTTAGATCGGTGACAGTCATTTTCCGAGCTCCACCAGTTGAGAAGCGATCTAGGAATTTTGTTCTCATACTCATCCAGGTTGATATACTTCCGGCTGCCAAACCATTGAACCATGTTAGAGCTGCCCCTGTGAGCGTGCTTATGAGGGCCTTGCACATAGTGTCGTCCTCATTGGAGACAAAGCACATTGTGGCCTCCAGGTGCTGCACATGGCTTTTTGCATTGGTCGCCCCTGAGTATTTCTCAAGGAAGGGCAACCTGAACCCAGGAGGAGGTCGACTATCAATCAAATCCTTAGATAGAGGTCGAAGAGCAAAGTCAATTCGTTCGACCTTTCCAGTATCATTTTTCTTTTCAGCCTCCCATTGTTCAAATTTCCTCTTCCATAGCAGCCACTCCCTAGCATCAGGCTTGTCTTCTCCAGCAGGTGGGACATCATTCGACCTTTGACCCTCATTTCTAGGGGGAGTTACTTGTTTGCTTCTCCTATCTTTGTGTGAAGGTGACCTTACTGAGCGAACTGGCGACCTGCGCCTATCATTTCTTGTTGGCGACCTGCGCCTTTCGTTTCTGTGTGGCGACCTGCGCCTATCATCCCTGGGTGGCGACCTGCGCCTTCCCTTTCTTACAGGCGACCTGCGCCCATTCCTTCCCCTGTGGGATTGAGACCTTTCTGTCCTGGCTGGTGATCTACGCATGCTTCGATTTGCCTCTAGCGGCGTCCTCAGGTCCGACTGTGCCTCTTGCTCCCTGTTCCTAGTGAGACTGGCCCTTAGGTCGTCACTGGGAACGTGAATAGGTGATTGAGGACGCACCACCATCCGTTGCTCAACGTTTTGTCCCACAGTTTCATTAGGTCTAGTACTCCTGGCACGCTCCCTGTTTGAAACTTGAGATGGAGCCACCCTCTCAGATCTTCTGTCCACCTGCTCAGCCTCCTCTATTGCCAATAATTCGGTCAATATTTGAGCTCGTTCCATAAGCATTTCTTTTCTGCTCAGTGGGTTGGACGAGGGGCCTGCCCTATTTCCAGCATTCATCTGCCCAGTTGGACGCTTTGAAGGAGGTGGGACTCCTTGCCCCTCCATGGGTCGTTTTTCTCTCCTCCCATATGGCAATCCTCTGCCATCAGCTACACTGTTAGAGCGCGTCGCTCTAGCATGATGGCGAGTTGGTGGGGGAGGAGGCAGATTTGTGTTTCCAGCATTGGTATTGAGATTTCCTGCGTTTGCATTGGTGTTATTGTTTCCTTCTTCCTGCCCGAGTGAGGCCTCAGATACATGTTCATCCGAAGTCACCATTGTTGCAGGTTGAGAAAACTTTCGAGGTCAAGCTATGCACGTTTCCCGGCAATGGAACCAAACTGATGCCGCAGGAAATGTGCTTATCAATCTTCCTCCACGTGGCAGGACTGATCACCTAGCTCCTTAACCCACGACTAGCCGAATGTGTCTCCGGCTTAGACCCTCGGGCGTGAGAGTAAGTATTTGATGATTGGAGAGCTAAACGTATTGAATAATGGAATTCTGATAACGAAATAGCAGTTACCTTATAACCATTGTAGTGATGAAGTATTTATAGTTGATGAGTGAGGTATATTAGGAGAGGCTGCATGAGCTCCGAGATTTGTGGGACAATTACAGATTGTGAGAATGTGTCTAGTAATGGCTCCGGAATTATAGGAAACCCATTACAAAAAGGTCCAAGCACGTGCGCCTTTTAATGTTAGGTCGACGCTTGTTAGATCGACGTTTACTTGGTAGGTCGAGGTCGTCCATTGATATAGGTTGACCTGACAGATGGGTAGAGCTGGTTCGTACCCGAACGGGAGTTTGGATCGTAGAGTCGGACCAAGCTAGGTCGGGACCTCGTAGGTCGGACAATGAGCTTAAGTCGACTGATCCTAACGATGGGCCTTGGGCCTAGTGATGTCTGGACCTATCCCACAGAGAACATGGTGGCAATAATGGATAAATGATTGGGCTTTACCCGCTGAGCCCAACTCGACACTTTTAGTATGTTCATCTCTAAATGTCATCAACTAAATCAAGCTTGTCAACGAATAATGTAGACATCAAAACAAAATCAAGAGGAAACAAAGATTGACATCGTAATCAATAATGCATTTCTATGAAAAATGCGACCATTCAAAGGCTATTTGCTTCTTATAATACTGACCTCATTTTAGATGCCCTCTCAGTTAAGTTAGGTCAAAAACGAATAAATAATGTAATGTACTAATTAAACACTTACGTAATTCAAAAATTAAGAAAATTGTCAATATAGCAAGTGTCATGTCAATGACACATCCGCACGCAAAGTAGTAATTAGAGCTGACCTGGTGTTGTTATTAGATGGGCAAACCGGAATCAAAACCGGGAAAAATTGGAGAACTGAACCGGGATCGGAACCGGCCGAATTAGAACCGGAAAGAATCGGAACCGTTGTGAACCGAAATCGTCCGATTCGCGGTTACATCCCGGTTCGAAATATCTGAAAACCGTGAACCGTCGGTTTTAATCGTGAAACCGGAACCGGAGAACCGGCGGTTCATAACCGGCGAGAACCGGCGGTTCGGAACTGGCGTGAACCGGCGGTTCTAACAAAAAATTCAGCTTTTTGATAGCTTTTCAGCTTTTCACAGTTTTTGAAAAAAATTTGCCCCTTTTTTTTTTACCTTTTTCAGTCATTAAAAAAAAATATCAATCCTTGTTAAATGATTGACCTATAAATATGAATTTACCTCCTCACATTTTTTTTTCACAAAACTCTCTTAACTCTCTCTTAATTTTCACTACCAAAGATTGCTTACTTTGTTAATTCTCAAGTTCAAATCACTCACCAACATTCATATTTTCAGCCATTATTCCATTATCCATCCTCATTTTTCATATTTTCATCCCTTTTCATACAAATCAATACATCATCATGTCTTCTTTTCTTAGAAATTTAACAAAAAAAAAACGGATAGCAAGAGCAAAAAGAACCAACTTTCTTCATCTTCTCGACTACCACCACCACCACCACCACTACCAACAAATAATTTTAAACAGGATATTCCCTTTTATGATGGGGGAATGTCGGGGAAAATAATGAAGATGAGGAGGTTCAAGTTGGAGGCCAACAATTTCTAATACCGCATTTCATGCCACAACAACAATTTGTAGGAACTCCAAGTACTGAAGAAAGTGATGCACATAACCTACCACCAGTACCACTACCACCTGCACCAAGTGGAAGGGGTCGCGGTCTTCGTGGAGGCGGTCGACAAGGTCAACCGCATGAACCTAAAATTCGTGAATCGAAGTCCCCAATTTTTATTCGTCACTTTAGGAAGGAGCTCGGAGTGGACAAACATGGTGAGGAGGTTTGGAAAGTGATATGTAACTATTGTGAAAATATTTATACTTGGAGGGATGGCAATGGATACGGCACTTATACCAAGCGTGTTCGAGTTCATCATCCTACCGAATATGGCATAGATCCAACTCAAACACAACTCCAAGGAGTTTCGACTTCTTCGATGGGCGCTTTAGGTACGTCTTCTTCTTCTTGTCCTACTACATTTCGTTATAGTGAACAAAACCATAGAAGAGGTATGGCAAAATTTATTTGTGTTAAATGTCTTTCCTTTAGTTTTGCCGATGATGAATTCTATGAAGATTTTGCTAAACTCCCTCTTAACCCCGCTGCAAAAAGAATACCACGTAGAACTCTCACACGTGATATTGCAAAAATAGTCGGGGAATATAAATATGGTTTAATAAAAACATTTGCTAATTTATCTCAACAAGTTTCTATTTGTTCGGATATATGGAGTGATAATCGTTGTGAACATTTTTATATGGGAGTAACTTGTCATTGAATTGACAATTCTTGGACCATTCAAAAGAGATTGTTTGCATATAGAGATTTTGATGATGAGAAAACCGCACACAATATTGCACTTATACTACAAAGTATTTTACAAGAATATAATTTAGTTACTAAAATTTTTTCAATGTCTTTTTATAATGCTAGCTCTAATATGTTCGGTCGAAACCTAACGGTTTATTTCAATATCCGCAAGCGCACGGGCTATTAAAATATAGCGGGTGCAAGTACGAGTCGATCCCACAGGGACATGGATTACTTTTGAATGAAATTGTTTTTACTATGATTGCAAAAGAGATTGGGGGAAATAAAGATTGTTTTAAGGAAGAGAATAAAGCATACGCAGAAAATACTTTTAATAAAACTCTTATAAATGAAGCATTCTCGGGATTGGAAATCATTTACACAATTTGTTCAGCATATAATCATTGTCTTAGAAAATATAGGTTTTCATAAAAATCAAGGATGTTACGTTAGGCTTACACTACTTCTCACGGTCAAGACAGTAGTGTTGTATCCTTCACTAATTATGTCCTAACTGTTTGAGATTTCCGTTTATCGTACTTCCGCCCTGTCACAAACGGGCATTCCGGCTTATCTCTAGCTGACCATAATTAGTAAGGATCCATTAAGATAGAAAGTCAACGTACTTTCCATTAAAGGAATATCCCTAGGCCATTGAACTACTCTTGTAATCAATGAAACCTAGTTCCTTTATATGGTTCCGTCAATCGAGATTCTCCGCTAGGTACTTCTCTCGATCGACTGAATCATACAAGTTGGACGTCTCCAAAATGTAAGTCATTTTGAGTTTGATATAAAGAAATTGTTAAGATGAAGATAGAAGACAAGACTTTCATATTTAAGATGATGAACAATAGGTGCTTCTGAGTTTTCAACCCCAAGAACAAGGGGAATTACTCACTAGCCATGTAAAAGTAAATAAACATAAAATAATAAGAAATAGAGTAAGAATAACTTATGATTTGAGAGATGAATGGCTGGAATAATACTTCAACTTTTATTGCTTATTTCCAAAGGAAACTTCAAGAACAAAAATGGATTTTTGAATCTTCAAAAATCTTTGAAAATCAATGTATAATGTACTTGTAACTTTTGGTATACTATTCTCTAATAATTTCTGATGATTTCTGATGTTTTTTGATGTTTTCTGATGATCCTAGACTGATTACAAGTGGTCTATTTATAGTGGAGAGGAGGCTCTTCAAAATGGTGCCATTAAAAGGTGCCTTTAGAATCTGCAGGTGCCATTTGCACGGCCGAGCTAAGGAGGTTGCACGGTCACTCCCTCTTGGCGCCAGTTTTGGATTTGAACTTGGGCAAATGGCACGGCCGCTCCATGTTTGCTGCACGGCCGCTCTGGAAAGAAGCACGGCCAAGCCATTTTTGAGACACGGCGACTCTGCGTTTTGGGGCAAAAAATGGCCCGGACATGGCTAAGTGCACGACCGCTCCCTCTTGGCTGCACGGCCGCTCTGGCTGGATTTTTGGCTTGTGTGCTTGGTTTGCTTGTTGTTCTTCCATGCCTTTGCAATAAGATGTCCAATCATCCTTTGATCATAAAATAGACTCTAAAAACTTGTCTAAAATGCATAATATACACCAAAAGCGTAAAATCGGAGATATATATAAAAGAAGCTAAAAATAGATTAAAATGAAATCTAAATGATAATAAAACTAAGGAATTTGCTATGAAAATATAGGATAATTGACTATATAATAGTCACTTATCAAACTCCCCCACACTAAACTCTTGCTTGTCCCCAAGCAAGTTTTGGATGAAAACATGGAGAGGGAGAAAAGAATGCAAAACAAAACAAAAATGATCCCTCAGATATTTTATAGTAGCAAGCCTATTGCCTTTTGAATATTGCCTTTATCTTTCTAGTCATATTTTCCATACCTTTAAAAATTATTAGAAAGAAGTATTTTGGGGATATTTTAAAGAAATAATTTTAAGACAATAACCTAATATAGAATTTATAGGAATTGATCAAGTAAAGCATGCTAGAAGGATAAATCTTAGATCATAAACTTGGTAAAAATAGAAGCTTTACTCTTTCAGAGGGATTTTTGAGAAAATGAATTTATTGCTAAAAAATGTACAAATAAAAGCATAAACACTTATTCACAAACTAGAAGCTTTCATACAATTGAATTGCATTTTTGAATCACAAGGGTGAAAAATGGATGATGATAGTGAAAAAATCTTATCAAGGTTTCAACAATTTATCTTATTTTTGCACGTGTTAAATTTTTGCAAAAGACCTTAGTAATTTTCGATCCTTTCAAGTAGGAGACATTGTGGCTGCGAACCCCATGTTCCTAATACTTAGACCAAGAATACTTCGGATATTATTTTCATTTGGCAAGGAAGCATCGTCGCAGCTAACGTCGTGCCCCGAGTTAAGGAAGTAATAGATTTCTTTTTGCTTTTTAAGAATTTGGTGACTAAGTCACTCTTTTAGCAATAAGATAAAAATGCCTAGCCTTGATTTGATTACTGAAAATGGAAAGGTGGGATCTTTAACGAAGGGGTGTGATTCAAGGGATACAAAACAAAATAAATGTTTCTAACAAGGGAATAAGCATTAACCAAATTCGAAATGTACATTTAAAGAAATATTTTCAAAATTTTTCGTAAAAATAACCAAGTACTTAAAAGATGATCAGTAAGGATTCAATCTAATCAAATGTTTTTTCTTGACAAAATCCTATATATTGCTATATTAACTTATGAGGCTCTAATTTATTTCCTAAAAATATCCCTATATTTTTCTTCTTATTAATTTCTAAGTTTATAGAAAATATGAGAGAAAAATTAAATGCATTATTCTAGGGCAATTAGCAAGCATAAAGATTAATAATATGGATCATCATAGGAATTATTATATTTTTTATATACTAGACATGCATACATAAAAAGAAAAGAAAATGCAACTAAGATAAAAAGAAAAATTTAAACTAGAAAGCATGTAAAATTTAAACTAGAAAAAAAAAAAAAAAAAAAAAAAAAAAAGATAGATAAATACCCCCCATACTTGAAGTGAACATTGTCCTCAATGTTTCAAGGACAAAGATTAAATAGATAAGCATACGGTGGGGAAAAGAGTAAACAAAATTATGATAAATAAGAAAATAATACATCGGTTTACTATTCCGATGATGCTTGTTTAAGGTCATAAGCTCGACCCATTTTTTCAGTAAAAATGGGCGGTGAGTAGTATTGTAATGATCTCTTATCCTTAACAACTCGCCATTCTTTGCCCTTTGGCGTGATCGAGCTCTTATGATTGATGCATACGCGATATCCTGGTGTGCCTTTTTTCTTAGGCCCCCTACCCTTTGATTTTTCAACCTTATTATGCTGCCAAGTGTGCATATTTTTCATAACATTATGATCTAAGGGATTTGTAATTATTATTTTTGAGTCCTTGGATTGTGATTTCTCACCCTTTTTGCTATCATTTTAAGGAGTGTTGACTTCATGGCATGACTTCTTGAGATTTAAGTTTTTAAATTCGACCTTCTTATTTCCAATGTTTAGAGAAAGAATGCCATTCTTTACATCTATTACTGCACCAGCGGTGGCAAGAAAAGGTCTTCCTAGAATGATTGGAATTTGATGATCTTCCTCCATATCAAGGACTACAAAGTCGACCGGGATGATCAATTTCCCGATTTGACAAGGGACATCTTCCATAATACCTACCGGGTATTTAATGAAACGGTCGGCAAGTTGGAGAGAAATAGTGGTGGGTCTCATTTCCCCCACACCTAGTTTCTCACCTACTGAAAGCGAAATGAGGCTCACACTTGCCCCAAGATCTAACAAAACATTATCAGCATTGTATTTACCTATGTTGCAAGGAATAGAGAAAGTGTCGGGATCTTTTAAGTTAGGAGGAAGTTCTAAAATGGCACTTACTTCTTTTGTCAAAGCGACAGTCTCATGCTCCTCAAGTTTCCTCTTATTTGCAAGAATATCTTTTAAGAACTTAGCATAAGACGGCATTTGTTGAAGGGAATCAGTAAAAGGTATGTTGATATAAATAGATTTTAAGATTTCTAAAAATTTTGCAAATTGTTTGTCGAGTTTAGCTCTTACCAACCTTTGAGGGTATGGTATTGGCGGGTTAAAATTTCTAGAAATCTTAGGGGATTCTGTCTCATTTTCAACATCTTCATTAGTCTCAACCACCGGTGGGGTTGGACTAACGTTCTCCTTACTCGGTTTGATATTTTCCTTAGGAAGGGGATCTAAAATTTCTTTTCCACTCCTAGTTTCTACCGCACTAACATGCTCATCGGGCCTTTGCGATTGACCGGGAAAACTCCCTTGTGGTCTATGTGAGGTGCCAACTTGTTGAGCTTGGTGATTTTCAAGCATTCTATTGTGGGCGGCTAAATTATCAAACCTAGCATTCAACAACTTAATGGATTCCCTTAACTCATTATTCGTCTTCTCTTGTTCATTCTTATTTTCAACAATAAAATCCATAACAAGATCCAATTTAAATTTAAGGGGAGAGAAAGCACTAGAATTGTCATTGAAATTCTTTTGTGTGAATCCCGGTGGTTGTGTAGAAGATTGCGGGTTTAAAATATTGTTATTCTTATAGGAAAAATTAGGGTGATTTCTCCATTCGGGATTGTATATGTTTGAATACATACCACCATTTTCCCCATAAGAATTAACAAAATTTACTTGATCACTAGAAGTAGTGTCAAGCAATTCACAACATTATGTACTATGTGAGTTTGACCCACATAGTTCACAGACAACATTAATCTTGGCCACGGGATTTACATTAAAGTTTTCAAACTTTTTAAGAAGCATATCAACTTTAGAGGACAAGATATTAATGTCATCAACATTGTACTTACCTGGAGTCTCCTGCGGTTGTTCCCTCTCATTGAACCATTGATAGTGATTCAAGGTTATGTTCTCTATCAAGTCGTATGCTTCATTCACCGTCTTATTCATTAGTGCACCTCCTGCGGCGGCATCAATTGTCTCCTTTGTTCTATATGTGAGACCATTATAGAAAGTGTGCACAATTAACCACTTTTCAATCCCGTGGTGAGGGCATATTCTGAGAAGTTACTTGAACCTCTCCCATGCGTCATACAAAGTTTCACTATCCGTTTGACAGAAGTTAGTGATCTTCATGCGAATTTGGGTTGTTTTGCTCGGTGGGAAGAAACGCCCAAGGAATGCTTCTTGAACTTGGTCCCATGTTGTTAATGAATTTTGGGGGACCGAGTTTAACCATTGCTTCGCCTTATCCTTAAGAGAAAAAAGGAAAAAGACGCATCCGAATTGCTTCCAGGGTGACATTCTGGATACGTGTGGTGTCACAGTATTCCAAGAATGTTTGGATGTGGAGATGAGGGTCTTCGAAAGCAGTGCCGCTGTATTGGTTATTCATAACCATATGCAAAAGTTGCGGCTTTATCTCAAAGTTTGCCGCTTCGGCATTCGGTACAACTATGGGGGATCTAGTTTCCGGGGTACTTAGATTTACAAAGTCTCATAGGATCCTAGGAGGTGTTTGTGGCTCTCCGTCCACCATATGCTTGTTTAGTGTCTCCTTGAGTTTCCTTAATCTTTCATGAAAGCTTCGTTCGGGTTCCGGATCAAAATTGTCAAAGAATGTCCGAGCCCGTTTCATACACTATAAGAAAAACACTCAAAAAGAGATTAAACGTAACAGATTACCAAAAGTAAAGACAAAACAATAAAAAAACAAAAAAAAGTTTATGTAGTAAAGACAAAAACAAAAAGTAAACCGTCATTCCCCAAGAATCGGCTCAAAACTTGTTCGGTCGAAACCTAACGATTTATTTTAATATTCGCAAGCGCACGGGCAATTGAAATATAGCGGGTGCAAGTACGAGTCGACCCACAGGGACAGGGATTACTTTTGAATGAAATTGTTTTTACTACGATTGCAAAAGAGATGGGGGGAAATAAAGATTGTTTTTAGGAAGAGAATGAAGCATACGCAGAAAATACTTTTAATAAAACTCTTATAAATGAAGCATTCTCGGGATTGGAAATCATTTGCACAATTTGTTCATCATATAATCATTGTCTTAGAAAATATAGGTTTTCATAAAAATCAAGGATGGTACGTTAGGCTTGCACTACTTCTCACGGTCAAGACAGTAGCGTTGTATCCTTCACTAATTATGTCCTAACTGTTTGAGATTTTCGTTTATGGTACTCCCGCCCTGTCACAAACAGGCATTCCGGCTTATCTCTAGCTGACCATAATTAGTAAGGATCTATTAAGATCGAAAGTCAACGTACTTTCCATTAAAGGAACATCCCTAGGCCATTGAACTACTTTTGTGGTCAATGAAACCTAGTTCCTTTATATGTTCCGTCAATCGAGATTCTCTGCTAGGTACTTCTCTCGATTGACTGAATCATACAAGTTGGACGTCTCCAAAATGTAAGTCATTTTGAGTTTGATATAAAGAAATTATTTAGATGAAGATAGAAGACAAGACTTTCATATTTAAGATGATGAACAATATGTGCTTCTGAGTTTCCAACCCCAAGAACAAGGGGGATTACTCACTACCCATGTAAAAGTAGATAAACATAAAATAATAAGAGATAGAGTAAGAAGAACTTATGATTTGAGAGATGAATGGCTGGAATAATATTTCAACTTTTATTGCTTCTTTCCAAAGGAAACTTCAAGAACAAAAATGGACTTTTAAATCTTCAAAAATCTTTGGAAATCAATGTATAATATACTTGTAACTTTTGGTATACTATTCTCTAATAATTTCTGATGTTTTCTGATGTTTCCTGATGATCCTAGACTGATTGCAAGTGGTCTATTTATAATGGGGGGGAGGCTATTCAAAATGGTGCCATTGAAAGGTGCCTTTAGAATCTGCAGGTGCCATTTGCACGGCCGAGCTAAGGAGGTTGCACGGTCGCTCCCTCTTGGAGCCAGTTTTGGATTTGAACTTGGGCAAATGGTACGGCCGCTTCGTGTTTGCTGCACGGTCGCTCTGGAAGGAAGAACGGCCAAGCCATTTTTGAGACACGGCGACTCTGCGTTTTGGGGCAAAAAATGGCCCGGACATGGCCAAGTGCACGGCCGCTCCCTCTTGGCTGCACGGCCGCTCTGGCTGGATTTTGGCTTGTGTGCTTGGTTTGCTTGTTGTTCTTCCATGCCTTTGCAATAAGATGTCCAAGCATCCTTTGATCATAAAATAGACTCTAAAAATCTGTCTAAAATGCATAATATACACCAAAAGCGCAAAATTGAAAATATATATAAAAGAAGCTAAAAATAGATTAAATTAAATGAAATCTAAATGATAATAAAACTAAGGAATTTGCTATAAAAATATAGAATAATTGACTATATAGTCACTTATCATAATACTGCATGTTTATCGGAGCTAATTGATATTTGTAAACCGATATTAGGTGGTAAATTTTTTCATATTAGATGTTTTTGTTATATTTTAAATTTATGTGTACAAGATGGTCTATATGCTTTACAAGATTCAATTATTTCTATTAAACGAGGTATACAGTTTATTATGAGAAAAAGTTCCAATCAAAGGAAATGGAGAGACTATTGCAAGGAAAATGATATCCGTCCCAAAAAATTTTTAAATGATGTTACAACTAGGTGGAATTCTACCTATAAACTTTTAGCGGATTCTTTTGTTTATAAAGAACAAATTTGCTTGTTTTTTACTTCCGTTGGTTACAAATACACCCTATTTCCTCATCAATGGAATGTTTGTGCAAGCATGATCAAATTGTTGAAAAATTTCAAGGATGCCACTGCCATGTTATCCGGTACGTATTATTCTACTTATAACTTAGTTGTTGATCATAGTACCATTATTTTGGGTACATTTTGTGAATTTAAAGATGATCCCATAATTGGTCGAGCTATTGTTAGCATGAAGGAAAAATGGTTGAAATATTTTGAGACAATTTCAAGTATTTTTTTAATTGCAAAAATTTTAGATCCAAGAGTTAAAATGGATGGTTTAAAACAATTTCTTACATATTACTATCTCAACTTGTTTGATGCAAATGATCCCCGTTTTCCAAATATTGAAAAAATATTGTCCGATGCGAAAAATGAATTTTTAAATATTTTTAAAGAGTACAACTCAATTTATGGTGGTGCTAGTACAAGTGAAGCTCCTCCTCGTCAAACTAGCGAAACAGACAACTCTTTATTGACTTATTTTTATGGAAATAGAAAGCGCTCTAGAGGAAGCGGTTCTAATGCGAAATTTGAAAAATATTTGAACACGGAATTTGAATATGATGATGAGGTTGAATTTAACATTTTACATTGGTGGGCCAAGAGGGCGAGTTCTTTTCCTATTGTTTCTAGGATAGCAAGAGAAATATTTGCTTCTCCCGCATCAACGGTATTGGTTGAGCACGCTTTTAGCATTGGTGGAAATATTGCAGATTCGCAACGTGCAAATTTAACGGTCGAAAATTTAGAAAATCAAAATTTATTGAATGATTGGGTCAAAGCGGAGAAAAGAGATCAAGAGCCAAAGTTCTCCTCATCCGATGAAGTTTCTTTGGTACAACATCGGGAAGTGACGACAACAATGGCCCAATCCCAATGGCCCCAATGTAAGTTGATGTAATTTATATAATTTAATTTGTATAATATAATTTGTTACTTTGTTTTATTTTATATATTAGGTTTTTTTTTTTTTTAGATTAGATTGTTATAATTTAAATAAATATTGTAAGATACTAAGAATGAGGTTAAGGCTCCTTATGTCCTCCCTTACTTATAAAAGGGCAAGGTTGGTTGTCCCCCTCATTATAATATTTTATCAATCTATATATATATAATGGCTCAAGTGCATAGAGCACTTGAGCTCACTCATTTTCCCTCCAAAACTTGCACCTAGGCAAATTAGAGACTAAGTACATTTCAAGCGTTCATTAAATAGCTTTATTGAATGAAGCACCCTCATTAATTAATATGCATATTTATAACTATCTGTTAATTTTAATTAAAAAATGAACTCAATTAACAAAAATTGAAAATGAAGCTTCAATTTCGATCAGTTTGTATTTACGCCACATTTTAGTGTTCATAATTTTATACCTAGGTAATGAATGTACGCTCGCCGAAAAAATAATAAAAATTTTAGGAGTCGCCACGCCATGTTTTAAGGTACACTTTGAAAAACCTTTGAAAGAGAAAAGGGTCTGGGGGTCAGGTTACGTGTTGGGAAGAACCGAGAGTTCACCCAACACGCCTCGTCCATGGACGAGTCTTTCTAATTAAACATCCAAATAATTCAAAGTGTGTGCAAACAATGATAACATACAAGTGTAGTAAAACATGAACTTTATTGATTGAATGAGATCTTACAACTTGTGAACCATTTGGTTAGGGAGGCCACATCCCAATTACATAGTTCAGAACAGATTACAATTGAAAAATGATCTCTGCAAACAGACAAGATGTGTCGCGTGACACATAACATGCCTGGCTAGATGTGTCGCGTGACACAGGCTCTATCCAGACATATTGTGTCGCGTGACACAAGGTGTCCATCTGCAGAGATCTGACAATCTGCACACAGAAGAACCAGAAACTAATACAGATCTAATGATTCATTCAATTCAGCTTTGAAATGAACAATTCAACAATAATTCGACCAAGGGGGTGTGGATATGGGAAGATCCACACTCCGTTGAGAATTAGGCACCAATTCCAACTTATGAACACTCAATTATGCAAAACACAATGATTAAACAGAGAGATGGCGATTGGATTTCAGTAAGTAAGACAAATGGAGTCGACTTACTGAAATCAGATGAGATTATGATGATTGAATTATGAAATGACAAAAATAAGAGAGAGAAGATGGATTTGATGTGTTACCCTTGTAGTATCCACGAATTCTATACCAAGCTTGGTATAGAATCCTTCAATAAACTGCTTCTGGAACTGGTTGAGCTAAGGAGGGGTGATGGATGGAGGATCCAAATGATTATGATGAATTGGGTGAATTGGAGGGAATTGAAGGAGAGGATTGGAGGGATTTTGGGGGAGAGAGAGATAGAGAGGTGTGTTTGGCTGTGTATGGTACGTAGAGAAACTGGCAGAGTAATAGTAGGCAAAAGAGGGATCCAAATATGAGAGGGGGGGGTCTTATTTATAGCTGCAGATAATGGTTGCATTGTGTCACACAGCATTCTGTAACCGCTTTCCATGGCTCGAGTTGTCGCATGACACAAGGTGTCACCAACCGTTTCTGACGCCAAAACCTGGTTCTAGAACAATCCAAGTTAATACCCAAAAAGTCCAAAACTGGTTTATTCCTTATAGGTCCTTTAGCATGAGCAAAGTACTGAAAAGTACTTCCTTCGCAAGAAACTTATGAAATGTTTCCGGAAGTCTCGGAATGGACCGGGAATTTATCAAAACGCACCCTAATGCAATTTTATCATATTAAAATGCACCTAAGAAGGGTCTCGAATTGGATTGACGTACTTACAGGTAATTGTTTAAAATACTAATTTACTTTGAAATAGTTTTTGCCCGTCCGTTTAACGCCCGGGTGTAACACTAGTTATTAATAAAATTTAAGGGTACCGTCCCTTTTTCTTTTATAAAATCTGTTAAAATAATTAGTTTATTATTAATCATTATTCATCTTCATCCAAAATCGTTAAATTATAACAGTTTTGATGGCTTAAAAAGAGAAGAAAAGGAAAAGGAAGTGACCAAAGTGCACTGACCAAAGTTGCAGGGACCAAAATGAAAAGAAGGAGCAGCAGACAGCAGCAGGCAGAGAAATTGGGGCGGCCGCACCAAGACTTGGGGGGACCGCACCAACTAAAGCCGTAGAGTTGGGGCGGCCGCACCAAGTTGTTTGGGGCAACCGCACCAACATTTTCTTCCAAAGACCAAAATAGAACCGGATAAATCGGGAAATCGAAACCGTCAGCCAGAAACCGGTACCGGGAATCGGTATTTTGCGATTCCATCTCGATTTCATGGTTTCCCGAAACCGGAACCGGCGGTTCGAAACCGAAACCGAAATCGGGAATCGGTTGCCCATGTCTAGTCTTGTTATGTTAGTAGTTTTGTAAAACCAAGTGCAATGGGGAGTTGAATTTTTTTTAATTTAAATAAAATAATGATTTTAATTTATAAATTTTATTTATTAATATAAAATAATGATTTTAATTTATAAAATTTATAATATGTTTTCTTTGCTTAATTATTAAAAAAATACTATTAAAATACTCCCTCCGTCCCGGCCGAAATGTCTCAAAATGGGTTCGGCTCGGAAATTAAGGAAAGTGATGTAGGAAAAAGAAAAAGTTTAAATGTTGTAAGTATGGAAAATTAAATAGGAGAGAGAATGAGTGGGAGGAATAGTTAGGAGAGAGAATGTTGTGAGTGTAAAAGTAAAGTAGGAGAGAGAATGAGTGGGTGGAATAGTAATAAAAATTTTCCTTTTTGGGGTTGAGACATTTTAAATGGGACGCCCAAAATAGAAAGTTGAAACATTTGGAGCGGGACGGAGGGAGTGTATAGTAATCCCTCCGCCCCGCCCGAAATGTCTCAAAATGGCCCATGCACGAGAATTAAGGAAAGTGATGTAGGAAAGAGAAAAAGTGTATAGTGAAATAAATGTTGTGAGTATGAAAAGTGATGTAGGAAAGAGAAAGTGGAGTAGGGAATAGTTAGTGGATATGTATTGTGAGTATGACAAGTGAGTCCCACAAATAAAAAGCAATAAAGAACTTTCCTTTTTTGGGTTAGGACATTTTAAATGGGACACCCAAAACGAAAAGTTGGGACACTTCGGGCGGGACGGAGGAAGTAGTATTTTACATAATAAATATTTTACTTTGATATTGATAATCCTTTTATTTATTTAGAGAGAGGATGGTAAATTAAATAATTAATAAAAGTTAAAATGAAAATGACCAAAATAACCCTCACATGACATGAACATGGTCAATTTTCGTTAAGTTTCTAACGTTGTTTAGTGATAGGGTGCAAACTGTGACTCGTGGCTAATTGAGGTGTTACCTTGTGATGGTGTAAAGTGGGAATGGGTGTATATACTTTTTGGAGATAAACATATTTTGGCCTTGAGTTACATATGAAGAACCTGAAATCGGAACTTGATGTGATTGGGAAATATGGATTTGGGCTTGAACAGTAGGTTAGGCCCAATGTGGCGAAATGGGCCAAGTGGGTCAAATATGTATAACGTGGGTATTATAAGTAAGCCCATATAGGTGAAGCGACATTCGAAGTAGGCGACAAGAATAGTAGCGAAATGAGTATATCGAAGCGTGAGAATAAGCAGTAAGCGAGAAGTACCCGTTGGCAGTTAGCGAATGTTTTGAAAGGATTAATAGGCGACAAGTATAGTGCGAGTAGAGGATGGGATCGGCGACAATATGAGTATTGTTCCCTTCCTAGGGGTTGTCGCTGGGCGACAAGTATGAGTGGTAAGTTTAAGTGATTGATATGCTGCCACGTATGTACCCCATTACAACCGTCAAAATAGTATGATGTGACAAGGTGAACAGTATTTTTTCACTAACTTTGGGGTGGTTGGCACTTGGCTTGGATGATTGACACGTGTCTGTCATGTGCAAGGCACATGCTGCATGGGAGTATATATGTGATAACCCGAAAATTTAAATTCTTTTTATTTATTAATTAAATATGTTATTTAATTAGTTAAGTTATTAAATATTGTATTACCTCTCCTAGATGGACTAGGATAGGTGGGCTAAGTAAACAAGCTTGGGCTATTTAAATTAAGTGGACTCCTTAATCTAGTGGGCCTAAGTAATCTAATTAACCTAGGATTACTAAAACCTACCTATATATATATATATATATATATATATATATATATATATATAGGGTTTTGTTAGGATACCCCCTTCAAGAGTATCTTAACAAGTGGCCCATTATTTTTTGACAAAAATATTCCTCGTTTCTCAAAGCAACCATATATATGATGGGGGTAAAATTGTAATCATCAAAGAGATATATATATATATACTAACTCTCTTATTTAATACTAACTCTCTCTCTCTCTTATTTAATGCTAACTCTCTCTCTCTCTTTGATGATTACAATTTTGCCCCGATCATACATACGGTTGCTTTGAGGAACGAGGGACATTTTTGTCCTAAAAATAATGGGCCACTTGTTAGGATACTCCTATGGTGGGTATCCTAACAAAAACCCATATATATATAAATACATATATATATATATATATATATATATATATATATATATATATATATATATATATATATATATATATATATATATATATATATATATATATATATATATATATATATATGTATGTATATATAGTCAGCTATTCAAATGAGAACCAAATTTATATGAGAACCATGAGAACTAAATCCAACCATTGGATTAAAAACACAACAAATGCTCCAGATTAAAAAAAAAAAAAAGATAGAGGGGGTGGCATTTTCGTAATTATTGTGAACTAAATCCCTCTCAAATTTCAAAATAAAATATCTCAATATCTATAAGTCGAAAAAAAATTCGAAAACACTGATTTTTTTGTCTTGACGAGACGATTCAAACTAGATACCTGAAGATAGGATTTTGAAAAAATAAAATTGAACAACGTCCAATTTTTAAAACACTAGTTAATTAACTAGTGTACACTAGCTAGTTGAGTAATGTACAATAGTAATGTATATAGTGTACACTAGCTAGTTAACTCGTGCACACTAGCCATATGGCTTATACTGGACAATACCTTGACTTGATTTTGGCCAAGTCCTTGTGTACACTAGCTAATTAGCTAGTGTACCCACCGAATTGATGTACAGTCGAATTGCACGTACCCCAGATACGTCTGCACACATACCCCAAATTCACATAAACAGACAGAGAAAGTAGTTAGCACTTCCAAAACTTTGGGTGGTATGTGGTACGTCTGTTGTACCAAGTGTCTTTCATAGGAAGAATGGCAGTTTTGATGGAGAATATGCTGCGCCACAATTCATATAATGGCTGTCACCTACTTGGGTTAAGACTCAAAAGCCCTATAAGAATGTGTAATGATGAAATGGCCAACTTATAATTCATCGTGTTCTAAATTTTGGTATTTTTCAAGAGGCGCACACCAACTGTTTGATATATATTCCCATGGCCAAGTTCTTGTGTACATTAGCTAATTAACTAGTGTACACTAGCTAGTTAAGTAATGTACACTAGCTAATTAAGTAATGTACACTAGCTAATTAACTAGTGTACACAAAGACTTGTGTACACTAGCTAGTGTACACTAGTTAACTAGCTATCTACTTTCTAAATATTTAGTGAATAATAGTGCTAGCTGGTATGAAGATGACTTACTGTTGCCTTTGTTCTCTCCAATGACTCTGTACTGGCCCCACGTTTCTTTAGCTTATTCAGTGAAGCAATCTTTTTCTGGTATTCAAATTTCATTTGTTCACCGGCCTGTGGAGTATCAAATGCATGCATCAGGGTTTACCAAATAATAATCAAAGCTAGGTTAATTTCTTGCGTAAATGATTGTATGCAAAAAATGATAGTTGGTCATGGCATAAAGCCTCTGCTTGGTGCCAGATTTTAAAGTTAGAATGTACATCTAAGAAATTTGTAAATCTAAGAAATTCAACGTCAGGTGTGTAGCAAGGCTACAGAGATCTTTATAATTCATACATTTTTAGACAGCTATAGGCATCTAAAGGACTGATCGAAGAGAAAGGTTTCATGTTGACGTCAGTGTTTTAGTAAGATAACGAAGTAATGAAATTCATTTTTACACTAGCTAGTGTACACTAGTTAATTAGTTAGTGTACACGAGTTAACTAGCTAGTGTACACTATATACTTAGCCATGGCTGATGAACATTGAAATTAAAATTGGGTACACTAGCTAAGTTGCTAGTGTACATTACTTAACTATCTAGTGTACACTAGTTAATTAGCTTGTGTTTTAAAAATTAGATGTTGTTCAATATTATTTTTTCAAAATCCTATCTTCAGGGATCTAGTTTGAATCGTCTCGTCAAGACAAAAAAATCAGTGTTTTCGAAATTTTTTTTCAACTTATAGATATTGAGATATTTTATTTTGAAATTTGAAATCAAGTATGTTAATTGTTTTCAATATGAGTATAATCCTAGATCTAATATTGAGTAATATTGATGGGTCTTAGCATGTTAAAATCTAAGCAATAATTTAGGGTTTTGCATGCTAGAGGGTTAAAGGAGAATAATTAGGGTTAATATGTGTTCAGTGTGTGTCGTGTGTATGTTTTTGGGGTGTACAGTGTGTGTGCGTGAGTTTCTGTGTGTGTGTGTGTGTATGTGTCTCCGTGTGTGTGTGTGTGTGCAGTGTGTGTTTTGTGGGCTGTGGTGTGTGTGCGTCTGCTGTAATGTGTGAGTGTGTTGATATATGTGTCTGTGTGGGTTATTGTTAGGGTTTGGTGTGTGTAGAGTGTGTTTTGTGTGAGTGTTAATTGCTGTGAATAGTGGTTTTATGTGCTGTGAATAGTGCTATGTGTGTGCTGTGAATAGTACACTTAGAGTGAGAAAAATTCACAAAAAGGAATTGAATAAGGTTTGTAAGCCTAGAAATCCTAAGGGTAATTTGGGAAATCAAAAAGGGGACACTAGTTAACCTTAAAAGGAGTTAAAAGAAGAATAACTCATAGGTTAACAAGATGGTTTAGAATGGGTAATTAAAGTAAATAGGAATTACTTTTACCCTAAGAAGTATTTAATTGCATGATTGTAGATTTGTGCAAGGATCTGTTGCAAGGAAACGCAAGCGATAAAGGTAAGGGATTACGTTCCTTAAGTATTTGAATGTATCTTTCCTTCGTGATAGGATTCCCTATTTGATGTTTTGTATACTATCAAGTGGCCGGTAGTTGTTCATTTGTATTCCTTTGATATGAGCGTTCTTTGGAATATCCTACCATTGATATTGTGATTGTTCAATGTGTATCCGTGATGATTGGATTTTGATTAATGTGTTCTCGTACCTTGAACACTATATATGATATTACTATGTCCATTTGATGAGGACTTTGAATGAATTGGTCTAAACAGATTGAAATGACCTTAATTTATGATATATCAGAATAAGGGAGCGCCCCAGATAAAAGGCGTAGATTCTCTTATTCAGAATAAGGGGGCGCCCTAGACTAAAGGCGTAGATCTTCTTATTCAACGATCACCGAATATGTGTATCGGAGTCACCCTAGATTAAAGGTGCACAATTACTTGAAATTGATGGACTATGCGTATACAGTCTCCATTTTGATTATTCTTGTGAAAGTGCCACTACTTGCTAATTGAAAAGTATCTTTCATCGTTGTTCTCCGTATCTGAACCGCTTATTGTACAAGTTATGCTTTCATTGAATATTCATTGAACTCCGTTTGTTCCGGTCATCTCTTCCTAGAAACCGAAGAGATCCTGTATGAACTTACTGAGCATTGTTCGCTCACCCTTTCATATTCTTTCCCCTCCCAGATAATAAATGATTGGAGTGGATTGGCTGCATGTTTGGTGGCTTAGCGGCTATTGGAGTTCGAGTTGTTATTTTTAGGAAATTAAGTATTTATGTTGAGCTAGTGGATTGTACTAGCCGTTGAGATTTTTACCGTTATCCACATTTAAGTTATTTCGAATTGTGGTTAGTATTTGAATTATGGTTTTAGTAGCCGTTGGAGGTTATTTTATTATCAATTAAGCATTATTATTATTTATGGAATTTGGGGTCATTATAATATAAGCCTTGGAGAAACCATTATTTGTAAGTCTCTCACACTCTCTCACACTCTCTCTCCCTCTCTAAGTTTCCATTGTTACCCTCCTTGTTACCAGTCACTTATTCTCACGCCAGAGGGATTTTGTCGGAGCCACCCTCGGCTTAGTTCACGTTCTTGCTTGTGTGTAGGTAACTTGTTCGACAATTCAGAGGAGTCTAGCCAAAGTATCCATTGTTTCGGTTCCGCTCCAGTTCTAGTGCAACCCGTTTAACCGGTGTAGCATCAGAACTGCTTCTTAATTTTTCATAGCAACGCTCCAATGAAGGGCTGATATCACCTTTTGGATCAACGGCTGGTTGTATTATTTTGATTTGAAATAAATTTCTCATATACAAAATTAATTAAAAGAACAGTTGAAGTAAAAGCTTAAACAAATGTGTTGTAGGTTGATTGTAAACCCTCGCATGGACTATTAAGTTTATAAAATGATAAACTATTTCATCCCTTGTTTGAATACTTGAAAGAAAATTATAAGTAGTTTCCAGACTAAGATGACAAAATATTTGCATAGTTGTTAAGAGTAGTTTCCTTATCTTTTCTTCTAGTCAATTAATTAGGCATCACAATCAGTACCCGTATGCCAACCATAAGCCTTCCAACTTGCAACAAATAACAAATAATGGATTTTACTCCAAATATCTTGTATTCTTATATTTATTGTACTAAATAGTACTTATTTCATCTCAAAAATATTAATCCGTCCATCTCAGTTTAACGTTCTTACTCTCCTTTTTAATTTATCTTAGATTAAAGTTTTTAGTTTACTTTATTTCTAAAATGGATAATGGGGTTCACTTGCTACACTCACAACAACAACCCACTTATTATTCCCTACCAATTTTATCTCTTTTATTTTATTTTTCATATTTACAACATTCAATTTTTTTTAATACTCGTGTAAAGTCAAACTATAAACATTAAAATGAGGCAGAGGGGAGTATATTTTAATACCCGAATATGTTATCGTAAAATCCTGAGAACAGCCTTCATATAAGGAAGCCTAGGAGTATGAGTACAAATTGACTCAGAATCTGAACTGAGTAGGCTAGATCAGGTCTAGTAATGGTTAAGTAAAGAAGTTTCCCAACTAAAACCCTATATAATGAAGGATCAGGAAGAAAATCACCATGAGTGGCTGATAATTTATGATTAGGATCAAAGGAATAGTCAGGGGTTTTGAATTAGTGAGGCCTGCTAACTCCAGCAGGTCTAGAGAATACTTCCTCTAACACAAATGAAAACCAGCAGTAGACCTCATAATCTCAATACCAAGATAATACTTTATAGGATCCAAATTCTTGATGCTAAACTTGTGATCCAAATAGGACTTGAGAGAGGCAATATTGGAGGAGTCATTCCCAGCAACAACAATATCATCTACATAGACAAGAATTGCAGTGAACTTAGGGCCTTGAGTAAAAGTGAATAAAGAATAATCTGCATATGACTGGACATAACCCTTCTCAAGCAATGCCTCAGTGAGTTTAGCAAACCATTGAGTTTAGCAAACCATTGTCTACTAGCTTGCTTAAGACCATAAAGAGATTTTGTGAGCTTGCAGACCATGTTAGGCTTGAGAGGTTTAGGATAACCTTTGGGTATTTCCATGTAGACTTCCTCTGGTAAGTCACCATGCAGAAATGCATTATTGACATCTAGTTGATGTACTTCCCACTGTTTCACTGCAGCAATGGCTAAAAGACTTCTAATAATCACCATCTTGGCAACAGGAGCAAAAGTCTCTTGGTAATCAATACCCTCAGTTTGGGTAAAACCCTTTGCAACCAGCCTTGCCTTGAACCTCTCAATACTCCCATCGGCAAGATATTTTACTTTATACACCCATTTACAACCAACAGGCTTCTTTCCAAGAGGCAAAGGAACAATCCGCCAAGTATGATTACTTTCCAAGGCATCTATTTCCTTATTCATGGCTTCAATCCACCTGTTATCCTTAATAGCATGTGCATATGAATTTGGTTCTGGAATCTGACCAACAGCATTTATGAAAGACATATGATGGGAAGGAATATGATCATAAGACATGAATTTGGAAATGTCATATTTGGAAGATACTGAGGAAGATAGACTAAAATCCTTAAATTTTGAAGGTAGAGTTTTCACTCTAGAAGGGGTCCTGAGAACAGGTTGAGGTGGTAACACAACAAGATTTTGAGGTGGTAACACATCTGGAGTTTGTGGGGGGTAACAGAACAGGATTTTGTGGTGAAGGAACAGAGGGTGTATTAGAAGAATCAGAAACTATAGAAGAAGAAGGAATAGTGACAGAGGATGATTCAGAGAAAGATGAATCACTAGGAATATGTTCACTTTCTGCCCATGGTAGAGGCAAAATAGAATTAGGATGTGGATTGGTAGTATGAAGACTCAGAAAAGGAAAAAAATTCTCATGAAAAGTGACATGTCTGCTAATAAAAATTGTCTTGGATTCCAAATTTTACAGCTTATAACCCTTTTGATTGGTGGGATAGCCAAGAAAAATGCTTTTAATAGCTCTTGGTGAAAATTTGTCAGGAGTATGAATTGAGCCAAAGCACAAATAACCAAAAGATCTCAAATGATCATAAGAAGGTTTGGATTTATAAAGGAGGAAATGAGGGGTATTGAAGTCAATGGCACTACTGGGAATAAGATTTATGAGATAAGTAGCAGTTAATAAAGAATGTCCCCAAAAATGAATAGGAAGACCAAATTGGAATTTCAAAGCTCTAGACACATCAAGAAGGTGTTGATGTTTTCTTTCTACAACCCCATTTTGTTGGGGTGTTCCTGGGCATGAAGTCTGATGAACAATGCCTAGATTGCTTAAGAAAGGAATGACCTCATGATTGACAAATTCAGTGCCATTATCAGATCTGAACATTTTGATGCTAGTTTTGAACTGATTTTGAACATATGAATGGAATTGTTTAAGAATAGCAAAGACATGTTGTTTGGTGACAAGAAGGAAAGTCCAAACAGCCTTAGAATGATCATCCACAATGGTTAAGAAATATTTGCAACCATTTAAAGTAGATACTCTATAAGGACCCCAAAGATCACAGTGTATAAGATCAAAACAATTTTTAGTTCTAGAATTGCTAATAGGAAACGAAAGCATATATTGTTTGGCTAATGGACAATTAGTACATTTGGAAATAGAAAGAACATCATCATTACATTTGCTATTGAATTTACAAGAAATATTCTCAAGCTTCTGTAATGTGCTCAAAGATGTGTGTCCAAGCCTTTGATGCCAAAGGGAAGCTGATGGAACATTTGAAGCAGAATTGACTAAAGAAGAAGAAGGAGAATGATCATTGATGTGAAGAATGTAGAGATTCTTATGCATATTCCCAGTTGCAAGGACCTATTGTATTTGATCCTGGAATGTGCATTGTGTTTTAGTGAAACTCATAATACAAGACAATTGAGAAATCAATTTTGATATTGAAATCAGGTTGAAATGAAAACTGGGAATTAGGAATACATCATGAAGAGTAATGTGTTGGTTAATAACAACTGAACCAACTTGAGTGACATTAACATGAGTACCATTGGGTAAAGAAATAGAAATATGAGATTACACATTTTTGAGATTATGCATTAGATGGATAGAAGTGCATATGTGGTCAGTGGCTCCAGAATCCAAAATCCATGCAATGCGCTATTATGTATGGAAGCAATGACAGGGGAAGAAGTAAAAGATATACCTGCCATGTGATTCTGTATATTAGTCACTTGACCAGCAAAATGATCCTCAGGAGAATCATATAATTTTTGTTGTTGTTGTTGCTGCATCATACTCATCATGCTCATCATCTTATTCATTTGGTTTTGAAGTTGCTCCAGATTCATTGTCTTTTCACCCTTGGACTCACTCTGTGCCACATTCATTACTTTGGAACCTTCCTGAGATTTGGAGTTGGGAACATGAGAAGATTTAGTCTTGAACTGCTTAGGTTTCCCATGAGCTGGATGTCCAATTGGATATCCAACCCGCTTATAGAAATCTGACTTTGAATGGCCCTCAATCTTGCAGTATTCACAGAATATACCTTTCTTATATGGAGTTCTGATATAAGAAGGTTTTCCCTGAACTGCTGCAATAGTTCCTTGTGATTCATGCCCTTGACTATTTGTTGAGACAGTATTAGCAATCATAGCATTTGAACCATTAAGTCCTTGAATGTAACCTTGTCTCTGTGATTCATCCTTTTTACCATAGCAAAATCTTGATCAAGAGTAGGAAGAGTTTTCTTCTGCAATATTTGACCCCTAACTCCAACATAGCTCTCATGTAGTCCCATCAAAAATTGCATTAATTTCTTTCTCTGTTCTCTCTCTGTGTCTGACTACTAACACCTCATGTGCAAGGACATTTGCAGACTGTCACAGTGTCTATGGATGCTACTTCATCCCACAGACCTTTAAGTTTGTGAAAATTTATCTCTACAGATGAATTGCCTTGTTCAAGGTTATGTAAATCCTTCTCCAGTTGAAACAGTTTGTGACCATTTATTGCAGAAAATCTGTCATGTAACTGGTTCCATACATCCCTAGCAGTGTTTACATAACTCAAACTATTACCAATTTCATCAGTTACCACATTCAGAATCCAAGATATAATCATATCATTGGTCCTATTCCACAATGGAAGCAAATTGGATGTATTATCTGGCATTGGATATGATCCATCAATAATTGCCATCTTATTCTTAGCAGATAAAGCAATCTTCATAGATCTACTCCAAGTGCTATAGTTCTCAGATCCAATAAGCTTCTTAGAAATCAACACTAAGCCAGGGCAATCATTGTTATGTATGAAGAGTGGATGCATATTTGACTCAATAGACAAGCCATTAGCAGGATCTATGTTACTATTACCAGATCCACGATTTGTATTTGTGTTCGTAGTCGATTCAGTAGACATGATAGAGATTCAATCGAAGAAATGAATTCAAATGACCGAAAAACAACAGAAATCAAAATCGAGCTATTACTTCAACAAATCAAAGTAATAGAGAGAAAACTTTGAATCAGAAGAGATTAAAAAACAAGCGATGATGATAACAACAGGAACAAACAAAGATCTGAGCCTAAAATTGAAGAAACTTTCAAAATTAGGTCAAAAGAGGAATGATTACCGGAATACGATTTGAGATCAGAAGTAGAAGATTGAAGTTTGATGAGCTAAACCCCTTCAATCAATTGAATCGGATGCGAAAACGTATATCAGGATCTAGGCTCTGATACCATCTCATAATTTGAGATGGCATCGGTTGAAGATAAACAACAAGCAATCATTATAGAAAGAGAGAGAATTGAAGAACTGATTAATCAAAAGATATTACGAAAACAAAAAAAAATGCTTCACCTACTTATGAAAAATGGATTTGGGCCTGAAACAGTAAATTAGGCCCAACGTGATGAAATGGGCCCCATACGTTTAATACAGGTGTAAAAGAGTGGGGCGACATACGTATACCGGCGCATGAGAGTAAAGACAAGCGAGATGTACACCTTGGTTATTAGTGGCATATAATGATAGAATCAACAGGCGAGAGTCTGGCCTAAGCGGAGGATAGGATTGGCGGCAATATGAGGATTGCCGTCTCTCCTTTGGTTGTCGCCTTGGGCGACTTACGTGACTAATGACTTTAAATGATGTTTAGACTGTTACATATAGATTCCACCATAACCGTCAATCTGGAGTGATTTGACAGGGTGAACAGTGCTTCTCCACTAACTTTGGGGTGGTTGGCACCTTTTGTTGATGATTGACAAGTGTCCCTGTAGCGATGCGTGAATTTTTTAACATCTCGGAGTCGCCACTTATTATTTATCGATGGAAAACAATAAGAAAAACCTTTTTAATATTTTTAAGAGATTCAAGGGTTCGGGGGTTAAGTTATGAAATGGGTAGGTCAAGGAGCATCCATTCCACCCAATCCGAAGATTGGTCTTGCTAATTAGGTGTTATTAATCTAATCAATCTATGAACAATAAAAAGAAACAAATAAACCCTAATTAATTTATTAATTAGGAATGTCGGATCGTATGCTTCGAGATCGCCTCCATGAATTGAAGGGACTCTAGGCTAATCCTTTTGATGGGATTACACTACTCAAAAATCAATAGAGGGATTGAGAAGAGAAACGAAATTTAAAGGGATGATTACCTTTTGAGAAGAGATTCGGACAGAGTTTCGACTCAATCCTAGAGTCGAAACTTGATGCGGACAGAGCTTCGCCTCAATCCTTGATTCGGATCTTGATGCGGACAGAGCTTCACCTCAGTCCTTGATTCTTTCTTCGATGTTTGTTGATCAACAAGGTTGATAAACAAACTTTAGGTGATTTAGGGTGATTTTGTAGGAATCTTTCAGGGAGAGAAATCCACAAAATGTGTGTGTTATGTGTTTTCGATCGGGGATCGGGGACCTCTGAAATACTAGAAGTCATCCATTATTTATAGGGGTTTAAGAGGTGGATGAATGACTTGGTCACCAAGTTTAGGAGACTCAAGTGGATTGGGACTCCTCCCAAGGAAGCTTCCAGAACCCTCTAGTCAGTAGAGACCCGGATTAGATGATATTTATCAAGAAAAGAGGTTGAAACGGAGAAGGAAAGTGATTCTGCACATCCTGCAGAGGGGTTGTCTCGCGCGAGACATGTTCCACGCGGGACAACTAGTCTGATGACCATTTTGTCCTCTTCAGTTATTCCGTTAGTCAGTTAGGTCCAAAACTAACGAGGTTAGTTTAAAACTTAATGAAACATGACGAAACTGATATGCTTTCATCAAAACACAAAAGAGAGACAAAGAGTAGTGTAATCATGTAATTATTGGTTCAGAATGGGGTGTCTACAGAGCCCCTCAGCGATAAGACTTATGTAAGAAGTTATGACGTCGATAGAAAATTGTTGGTCCCAAAGGTGGCAACAAGGGTGAAAATACAGCTAGAGGGGGGGGGTGAATAGCTGTTACAAATTTTTCGCCCTCTTTTAAAAAACTAAACCTCTTGCTTACAAAATCCCCTTGCAGTTGATAATAGACTACAAGTGATGATGTAAAATGCACAGCGGAATAATAGAGTATAAGCGGTTTGGTAGGCGGTTTGTAAAATGCGGTTTTGCTAGGCGGTTTTGGTAAGAGCAGTTTTACAAACACGTGTGTTTTTGACAATGTTAACTCCAAACACTATTTCACAATAATGGATAACTAAAATAAGATCAAACAGAGATAGAGATAAATAATTAGTAATCACAGGAAATATAAATGCAGAAATATAAGAACACGTGATTTGGAGTGGTTCAATCGATAAACGATCTACGTCCACTACCAAGATGGTTAGTCTTGGATTTTCAAGAGTGATTTTACTATTGAGTTTGAGAGATTACAAGATACAAAGATCGTTACTCAAATATAAAATCTATTCTATGAAGATCAAATCCTAAGACTATAACCAGTGTATCTCAAATGAATAAACTATGTGTTTAAACAAGTGAGGTGTGTGTGTGAGAACAAGATTAAGGCTCTTTAAATCTGAGAGATGTAGAGCTCAATGATTCTTGAATGTGTTAAGGCTTGATTTCTGGGCTGGGGAATATTTCTTGAAGTATGAAGATGAAGATTCAAAGGACTTAGAATTTCTGGGCAGAGCTTCAACTTCTCATGAACACAGCAATTTCTCAATGTTCAAGCAATCTTCAAATGATGAAGGTTGGGGGTATTTATACCCAAGCATCAGGAATATAGCTGTTAGACACAGCTGTAATTAGTACAGTCCTTGATGCTTTCCCATTGGTTCACAGCAACCACTTTTGTCCTTTGGAACTGTTGATGCAGGTAAAGCTGATCAGACCTCAGCTGCAATCAAGTAGGTTAGGACATCTGTCACCTTTATGAGATCCTTGCAGATTTGCTCTGACATTGGGTCACGTGACAAGATATGGTGGTTGACATTTGATATTGCTGACGTGGATTCCAACGGTCAAAGAGTTTCACTTCAAGTTCCAATCATTGGGGCGGTTCTGGAGTATAAGCGGTTCGACATGTGCGGTTGATAACTCCAGTGAGGTTGCAGAGTGCGGTTGATGATGAACTGCAAGGGTGCGGTTCATTATAGGGCGGTTGCACTGAAGTGGTTCAAAGGTAATTTCAAACAAGGAGTTCCACCAAGCAAGTGCTAGAAGCGGTTTTGCTAGGGCGGTTGGAAGGGCGGTTTGAATCTTCTGAACTGCAACTCTCAATTCCAATGAGTCTTGTGCCAGTCTTCAAAGCCTAAATTAACCTATTCTATAAAATGGACTTAGCTAAAAAATTGAAGTCTAATCTTCATTACATAGGGTCCTAAAGTCCTTAAAATAGACAGGAGGTTTATGGTATCAATCAAATCTAATACAAAATAGGAGGGTTAAAACATGCATACCCAACAATCTCCCCCTATTTGATTGATTCCATTACCTACTACAGCAAAAGCAAACATTATACTTGGTAAAAAAATGTTCATAAGAATAATCATGGTAAGTCATGTCCAAAGTTAATGCACACACAAGCTTGAGCTATAGATTTCTATACTTTTGAAAGATTAAAAACTTACAATTTGAAAAGTATAGAAATGCATTCAGTGCACTTAAAAAGTATGAGTTTAAGTTCAAAGTGCAGTTTAAATTGAATGTTTAAACATCAATTCAAAAGAATGATTTTTAAGTTGAAAAATATTTGAATGAGGTTTAAGACCATAAGCGGTTTCATTGTTCTACAAACAAGCAGTTTGATATGAACAAGGTTTTGGAACCATGATGCAATTTCCATTAATTCCTAAGATGATTACAAGTACAGGAATGAAGGAAAATTACAAGGTTACAAACAAAATAAAGTAAGTTGGACAAAGAAAATACAAGGAGAGTGCGGTCCAACTTACACAAGCGGTTCAAAAAAGGAAAAATGGTTTACTGCTGGGGCGGCTTGTTAACTTCATGATCAGCTCCACTTGGCCCAGCTCTTGATTGGTCTGGTGCAAATGCTTTCCTCAGTCTTCTAACTTCCTCTGCGGTTCTGGTGAGAGTTGACTCTAGCTTCTTCAAAGCGTTAACAGAGTGGGCAGAAGTAGAATTTGTGGCACCAACCGCTTTGGTGTTTTCCACAAGATTGTCTCTGATAGTATCCAGCTGAACATGGAGGGAAGAGTAAAGGGAATTGAAGATGGTGTGCACTTCCTCCTGAACAGCTACAGCTAGCCCGAGCTTGAATGGCTTGTTCCATTGGTTCAAGATCCACAGATACCTTCAGGGAGGTTTTGAGATCATTGACTGTTGAGCCAAGTTTTGAATTGAATCCTTCCCTGAGGTTGTCCAGGCGGTCGTTGAATTCATCTTGTATTTCATTCAGCTTTGCCTTTACTTCTCCAGCAATAGTATCAAGATTGACCTTAGAATCTACTTTGAATATGTCAATCTGTTCCAACACTTCTTCACGCAAAGAGTCCAGAGCGGTTTGAGTTTGGCAAATGGTTTAGGCTATGCCCCTGGTCTTGAGTTCAGAATAGTGAGAAATTTGGAACTAAGTTCTCCAAGATCCTTCTCAATGGCTTTACAAATCTTTTCACCAAGCTCATTAAGGATCTTGTTCAGCTCAGCAAGAGATGCCTTATCTCCCAAGGCTTTGAGCATTCCATCTTCCAAGGATTTTTGAAAGGCTTTAAAACAAGCTTCAGCAGTGGATTTAACCATTGAAGCGGTTTCATCCAAGGAAGCGGTTGACGGAGATGGAGTTGCTGTAGATCTCTCCCCCTTAATGGCATCAATCAATGAAGATTTAAGAGCAGCCATCTCAAGGGATTGAGAATCTACCTTGGCTTGAAGGGAGGTATTGGAGGCGGTCAGCTTGATGATGTGGCCTTGATTGATGAGGAGTTGGCCTTGAATAAGGTTAAGGGTTTGAAGGATTTGGGAGTAGTCTGTGGGAGGAGCGGTTGAGGGTGAAGCGGTTGGGAAAATGGGAGGCGATTGAGTTTGGTTGGTTTCAGGAGCGGTTTGTGTCTGAGGAGGTTTTGGAGGAGGGGTCTTTTGAGTATGTGGGGAATCTTGGGGAGTTAAGGATTTTTGAGGGGAATTGGATCTGGAGCGGTTAGGGGTGTTGGAATGGGAGCGGTTTAGATGAGGGGAATTGACAGGGGTTGGGTCATCCCTAACAGATTTGGATGTGGCATGTCCAGCAGAGGGCTTGGACTGCCATTGTTGATAAGCTTGGGATTTGGTAGGTGTTTGGTTGGAGTGTTGGGAATTTATGGAATGGGAATGTTGGGGTGAGTTATATTGGGATTGAGAAGATAGGGGTGATAGTGATTTTCTGGGAGAAGGTGAAGGAGAATTTTGAGGAGGGGAATTTCTGGTAGGTGAAGGAGTGGGTGAGGGTTGGACAGGCTTGGTTTTCTTGAAGGTTTTCTTTCTGGCCGCCATTTTCTTCCTCTGAGGTTTCTCCCCCTGAGATTGTGCGGCTTTGTTGGGGGAAGGTGTTATGGATTTGGATTTTGATGGGGATTTGGAAGGGGATTGATGAGGGGATTGAACAGGAGATTGAGTGTTTGGGGTAGGAGACGGTCTCTCTTCTTGAAGCGGTTCTTGTTGAGGAGCGGTTGTGTCAACAGTCTTTCCTTTGTGTTGATACTTCTCAGCTTGTTCCTTGGCCAATCTATCAATTCTGTCTTGAAGAACCTTCATCTGTTCTTCCACAGTCAATCCAGCCATCTCATCTCTGGCTTTCTTGGCTCTAGCCACCAAGTTTGGAATACTTGGGTCTTCTTCCTCTTCTTCATCATCTTCATCCACCAAGTGCAAGGTTTCAGGTTCCTTAGAGGATTTCTTCCTTTTGCTTGTACCAGCTCCATCATCAGCAGTAGGCGGTTTGGATGCTGGAGCGGTCTTGGTCCTCTTGGGAAGCGGTTCAACTCTTGCTTGGGGCTTCCTGGACCGCTTGGTAGCTTTAGTTTGAGGAGCGGTTGTAGGATCTCTGAGCTCATAAGGTTCCTTCAAGGGATAGGTGTCTGCATCATACAAAGATTTGTATAATGCATCTCCATTTGCATATCTGAAGGTGTGGCAAGCAAGCAGTCCTAGGCAATCATCTGAGCAGTCCACCATAAGTTCTGGATTCTTGGTGACCATATCATCTAAATGCTCATAGTCCATCAACAGAGCGGTTATGATCCTGCAGAAAGGTCTCCACCTCTGATCTTCACCTTTGACCTTGGACTGATAGGTCTCAATGCTATCCTTAATTTCCATGTAGAGGATTTTAGGCCAATGCAGTTGAATCTCCATAAATATAGCAGAACTATACATCCATTATTGGGATGTAAAGTTGTTGTGATTTCCTGTCTTCCCACAGATGGATCTTCCAACTAGATGACCTATAAAGTTCATCAGCTCACCAAAATTCTTTCTGGGGATCTTCTTGTACTTCTTAGACAGGGTGTCTACTTTGGCGGTTTGGAGAGTAGCATTGTCTTGAATAACCTGATCAACCTCTAAGGGAGCTCCACCAACAGTAAATCTGAAAAGCCTTCTGATGTCAATGTAGTCTATGGAGAGCTTCATGCCTTCAACAACAGCGGTCAGGCAGGCAACTTTTTGACCTTGATCTAGAACTCTTGATCTTTTCTTTGCAGTTGCAAAGAACTGGTCCACAAACGAAGGCACTATGAAATCTTGGTTCTTGGTGAAAAGCGGTAGGATGCCTGAAACTCTTAGCTTCCTCAGCAACTCCCTTCCAAGAGCATCTGTTTTGAGCTCTTCCTCATTTACTTCCCAACCTGGTAGGAAGGTAGTTGGATCCTACAAGTTTAAAATTTCAAGTGTTAGATCCATTTGTGTATTCATAGTTCACATGCGGTTTGAGCACCAAGCGATTGAGCAATGGTGCGGTTTGAAAATTTCAAACCCCAAGTGAAACCATGAATACTTAAACAAATAATGAGGACTTGAGAATAAAATTACTTAAGTACGTGGCATTGTAATCCAAACTTATCCCACCGCTATGCGGTGATTAGAGAGGAATTTCTTGGTTTCCAGCCTATATACTTAGTAAAATCTCAAAAGCAATGAAGGAAGGAATTTAACCAGCATGCGGTTTCAAAATATTTGAAAATGCGGTTTAGAACATGCGGTTTAGGTTGAATAGGTGAGGAGCGGTTTGAAACAAAAAATCCTAAGCGGTTGCATACAAGCGGTTTCAAACCAAAATGAAATCCAAAAATTTCTGAAAAAGTTGAAAATTTTCTAAGTGTTGGAAAACACTTTCTCAGAATCAAGGCATCCAAAATATATGATTTTTCAAGAACAGTTCATGGGTTTCATGAAGAACACGAAGAACATACATGAACACCAAGAACAGAGATTTTCAAAACTTGACTAAAATCAACAAATAGCATGTCAAAATGATCACATTGGGAAGGGGATTAACAATATATCATTAAAATTACAACCTTTACCCAGAATCATCAAGAAACACTAAAAATGTAAAGTGGGTTTTCGAAGTAGAGAAACTGAAAATCATAAAATTAGCACTCACATCATGCATTGATCATGAAATAAATTACATATATCTAATCTAAGCATGAATCCGAGCATATCCCAACAAAAATCATTGAAAAAGAGTAACAAATAAGATCAAAATCACCAAAGTTATGAACTGAAGAATACGAACAGTTTATGAGTGTTCATCCATGGCAGAGTTTGAAGAAACTAAGAGTTAGGGTTATAGATGTTACCATTTCCAGAATAGGTTTCTTTGCCCTAGCAACAGTTGAGGCCCTTTGTCTCTTAGAAGTAGGTTTTGATGTTGTTGCCATTTATGATTAACTTTTGAAAATGGAGGTTTTGTAAAGGTTTTTAGAGAGAGAATGAGTAGGTAAACAGAGAGAGGATGGTTGCAGAGAGTTGGCAGAAAAGGATAGAATTTCACCAACTTAGGTTTATATAGGGTGAAGGGGGCAGGCAGTTGGTTCAGAAGAAATGATTGAAATTTAACCAACTGTTGCACCCTTTCACCTCCTGCACCTCTCTCAATGACGGCTGACATGAGGGTTTTTAATGCTCATGTCCCCTTAGCATTAAATGCTCTTAATTTTGAAATAAACGAGGGAAAACATTTGCAAAAATACCCTTATGTCAAAAATAAGGATTAAAAATAAATAAAGGAATTTGAACAGTTTTTTTTTTTTTTAAATAAAGATAAGCAATAAAAATAGACAGAGTTTACTTCTTGTTGAAATGTGGTTTTGATCCAAGCGGTCAGACTGCAAGAAGCGGTTGGAAACTGGCGGTTGGATGCAGGCGGTTGGATCTCTTGCGGTTTTGGCACAGGCGGTTCAACAGAAGTGGTTTGATTCCAAAAGGAATTTTAACCTAGACTCACTCAACAAACAAGTTAGCAAATAAAAAGTATGGAATTTATTTAAGTTCAAGCATACCCATTTTTCCTCTGAGAAAAGAAAATCTCTTGGAGTCAAGAGCATTTGTGAGGATATCAGCAATCTGGTTGTCTGTCCCCACGTACTCTAAATGGATATTCCTCTTCTCCACATGATCTTTGAGGAAATGATACTTGATATCTATGTGATTGGTCTTGGAATGCATGACAGGGTTGTTGGAGACTGAAATTGTTGAAGTGTTGTCACACATGATGGGGCAATTCCCTTCATGGATTCCATAGTCTACCAACTGCTGCTTCATCCAAAGGATTTGACAGCAACAACTACCAGCAGCAATGTACTCAGCCTCTGTGGTTGACACTGAAACTGATGCTTGCTTCTTGCTGGCCCAAGCAACTAGTCTATTCCCAAGGAAATGACAAGTACCACTAGTGCTTTTCCTGTCAATAGTGCAAGCTGCATAATCTGCATCTGAATAACCCACAAGATCGAAGTTCGAATCTTTGGAATACCAAAGTCCAAGGTTAGTGGTTCCAGATAAATAGCGGATTATACGCTTGACTGCAATAAGATGTGCTTCTCTAGGATCAGCTTGGTAACGAGCACATACACAGACACTAAACATGATATCTGGCCTACTAGCAGTTAAGTAAAGTAATGAGCCGATCATACCTCGATATAAAGTCTGATCAACTTTCTTACCTTTGAGATCCTTATCTAGCTTATTGCCGGTGGCCATAGGAGTATCATATGCTTTAGCATTCTCTAATCCAAACTTCTTTATTAGCTCTTTGGTATATTTGGCTTGGCTAAGGAAAATACCTTCTTCGCATTGCTTGATTTGAAGCCCGAGGAAGAATGTTAATTCTCCCATCATGCTCATCTCAAACTTGCTTTTCATTAGCTTCTCGAAACGCTTACAAAGTAACTCATTAGTAGAACCAAAAATAATATCATCGACATAAATTTGAACAAGTAAAGTATGCTCATTATATTTGGCAATAAAAAGAGTTGTATCGATTTTACTGCGTTTAAATTCTTTTTCTAGTAAAAATTTAGAGAGAGTCTCATACCATGCCCTTGGAGCTTGCTTAAGTCCATACAAAGCTTTCTGGAGTTTGTAGACATGATTGGGAAATTTGGAGTCTTCAAATCTAGGCGGTTGGGCAACGTACACGGTCTCTTGCAGTTCGCCGTTGAGGAAAGCACTCTTTACGTCCATTTGATATAACTTGAAACGCTTGAAAGAGGCATAGGCTAAGAAAATTCTGATAGCTTCCAATCTTGCAACTGGAGCAAAGGTTTCATCATAATCAATTCCTTCTTCTTGCCTATATCCTTGTGCAACCAACCTTGCTTTATTCCTAGTGATGCTTCCATTCTCGTCCATCTTATTCCTAAATACCCACTTAGTTCCTATCACTCCTTGATCCTGAGGTCTAGGCACCAAAGTCCAGACCTTGCATCTTTCAAACTGGTTGAGTTCTTCTTGGATAGCAACGACCCAACTGGAATCTTGGAGTGCTTCATCAATCTTCTTAGGTTCAACTTGAGATAAAAGTGAAGTATGCTCGTCATAGTTTGATCTCCTTGTTTGAACACCGTAAAACAGATCACCAATCACATTTGTGAGGGGTGGCTAGCGACTTCACGAACCTCAGGGGTAAGTGCGGTTGGGTGAGGTTTCTTGAAGATCTTCAATTGGAACGTCGTTAGATCCTTGGCGAAGTCATGGAAGGTAAGTTGACGAAGAGGTTCTATAAGCTGTATAGGGGAATTCTCAACTTCTTCTTCCCTTGAAGTTGCATCTGGAGTAGGAACTTCAGGTGCGGTTTCAAAGGTGCGGTTTGAGGGAATTTCAGTTGAGGGTGCTGAATTTTGCGGTTGAGATTCAGGTGCGGTTTGAGATGGTTCACCTGGTTCATTATGCTCAACAAAATCATCAGCAACATTTGGAGCCAAATGTGGCTCAAGGAGAGAATGCTCATCAAAAGTAACATGGACAGACTCAACTATTTTTAAACTAATTTTATTGAAAACACGAAAAGCTTTTGAATGTTTAGCATACCCAACAAAAATACCTTCGTCGGCTTTAGCTCCGAATTTACCTCTATTTTCTCTTCCGTTGTAGAGGACAAAACATTTGGAGCCAAAGATCTTGAAGAATGCAATGTTGGGGGTTCTTCCTCGCCAAAGCTCATAGGGAGTCTTGTTATGGGTTTTGTTGATGAGGGAGCGGTTCTGAGTGAAGCATGTGGTATTGATTGCTTCAGCCCAAAAATACTGAGGTAGCTTTGCTTCAGATATCATTGTCTTTCCAGCCTCAATCAACGTCCTATTCTTCCTTTCCACAACCCCATTTTGTTGTGGAACACCAGCGGTTGAAAAATTGTGATCAATCCCATGGTCATCACAATACTGACCAACGCCATTGTTCTTGAATTCTGTTCCATTATCTGATCGAACACTAACGATGTCGTCTTCTTTTTGAGTTTGGAGCCGTCTAAAGAGTGCGGTGAGAATCTCATAACAATCATATTTGGAAATCATCATCTCAACCCACGTATATCTTGAATAATCATCCACCACCACTAAGGTATATCTATTTCCTCCAATGCTGGCAGTGGTTACGGGTCCAAACAAATCTATGTGAAGCAGTTGTAAGCATCTTGAAGTTGATGGAGCGGTGCTTGCTTAGTGAAAGGCAAACAGCCTTGGGCCCCTTACCAAAGTGGCATACCTTTGCATTTCTCTGGATGATGGTCAGCCACTTTAGGTAAACCACGAACGAGGTTTTCCCTACCAATCTTTGCAAGATACTTGAAGTTCAAGTGGCTCAATCTCTTGTGCCATAGCCAACTATTTTCGCTCACATTCTTAGCTACAAAACAGAGATTAGTAATACTACATGCAGAATTTAGATCGATAATAAAAATATTACTCTTACGAATCCCTGTGAGTAGGGTGACGCCGGAGATGCTATCTTTGATAAAGCAATTTGATGACGTGAAGTTGCAAAGCATTCCTTTGTCGCAAAATTGAGAAATTGAAAGGAGGTTGTGCTTGAGTCCTTCAACAAGAGAAACCTTCTCAATGGTTAGGTTTCCTCTCCTTATAATACCATATCCAATGGTCTTGCCTTTGTTGTTGTCACCAAAGGTTACAGACGGACCACTTGCTTCAACGACATCTTCAAGTAATGATCTATCTCCAGTCATATGTCTTGAGCGACCCTTTGTCAAGATACCATTCATTATCCTTAGAGTGACCGGCCATGAAGCGAGAGGACACTGAAATATAAACATTAAGAACGAGGTCCCCCTTTATTCCTTGGGTCACGAAGTTAGCAACCCTTTCGACCCACACACCTTTGACGAAGGAGGTTTACTCTTCCTGGCATTGGATGTGAACCGCAAAAGGCATTCTGCAGCCTTGTGACCTAAACCATCACACACGAGAACATTTTATAATAGCTACAAGCATCATGAGGTTTTACTAACTCTTTACTCTTCTTAGGAGTTGCATGCGGTTTGAGAAACGCGGTTTCACCCTTAACAAAAGGCTGGCTTTGGTTTGACCACGTATTTTCTAGGAACGCTATTCCTGCTTTTGAAGAGCGGGAGGAGCGGTCGAAGAAGAGCGCGGTCGGACACACGGTTACCGAGAACCGCCTAGTTTCCACCGGAAGCGGTTTTAGGGATGCGGCCAACTCCATAAGCCATTTCTTCTTCGCTACACTCGGAATCCTTTGGCTTCAACACGAATTCTTTCCATATTGCTTTCCTTTAGGGTAGACAAAATTTTGTTGTCTTGCTTTACCCTTGCCTTTAGCATGCTTCCCCTTGTGAATTTCTTTAGTTAGTTTCAAAATTTCCTCATCCTTTTCACTCGAGGATGCACACTTCTCCTCTTCCTCAGATCCAAAACCTAGGCCTTCCTTAATTCCAGGAGGAACTTGGGAGTCCATGATTTTATCCTTGGTGGATTGAGACTTGAGCCACGAATCAATAATCTTTTGGAGATCGTTGATTTGGGTTACCAAGTCATCATTCCGGAGTTGAAGTGCAGCAACCTTAGTTTCAAGGATGCGGTTTGATCGGCAAGAGGAGTCATACTTGATTTGGTCCTTAAGATTTGAAATTTCGGACTTCATCACAGGTTTTCTCCGTCTTGTACGGATTAAGTTCATCATGAGCTAAGCTTAAGGCTTTCTTAAGATTAGAGAATTGATGGATCACCGTTTCAGCTTCTTTGAACATCCTTTCATGTTCCATGGGAGAAACCTCTTCCACCACCTTTTTCAAAATTTTCTTCTTTGGAATTGTTTTTGAAGGTGGAGTATTTGTAGGAGGAAAAATGGGACGTGAATACGAGCAATTTCCTATCTTAATGCTAGGAGTAAGTTTGATATTTTCATCCAACGTAAAATTTGGAAGTTTTGTAGAAGCCTCTTTTCTTCCATATCTTGCGACTCGATTGACTCAATCGACTCATCGAAGCGTCTGCAAGTGCGGAGATTAACCTCTTCGGTTTCATTATCACTTCCATCATCGAAACTGTTTCAATCCAAGTAGCCAATTCCTTGGAATTCTCTTCCTCCTCAAGAACCATTCCCTTGCGACGAGAAAATTTCGCGAGAGGTTTTCTTTTTCATGTATTCATATTTGAAATTTGTGGACACTCGTATACGAAGTGGCCAGGTTTTCTACAATTGTAGCAAACTAGATCACTCTTTTTCTTAGTATCTCCCGGCTTTAGAAAACGTTGCGGGAGGTTTGCCTTTTGAAAATAATTTTGTGAAAGGTTTTGAGGATTTTCTAAATTTTTGGAATCTTTTCACAAACATGGCAAAATCATCATCATCCATCTCGATGAGTGATGAGGTTGATATGGAAGGATCTCAGGTTTGATTGGATGTAGATGGTTTCTCCTCATGTTCCACGACGGACATGGATAGCGATTTGGTTTTCCCTTCAATCTCTTCCATATGATTTAATTTTAATTCATAGACTCTAAGATTGGCGTACAAGTTACTTAACGACCAAGTACCCCAAAACTTTGGAGTCTTCTAAAGAGGTAGCCTTATTTACCCATTTATAACCTAAAGCGAGATAGGGAAAGTCATATTGATTTCCTTATCGGTTAAAGTTTTGCCAAGAGATCTACAAGCATTAACTACCTCAACATATCGGTCGTAGGTTTGGCGCAAGGTTTCGTTGGATTTTACGTTGAAGTTGTTGTATGATCTTTCAACAAAGCATATAATTTGCTTTCCTTGCATTCGTCATCACCTTCGAGGTAGCTCTCAATGGCATCCCACATACGCTGCGGTTTTGAGGTACATCACTTTACGTAGAGTTGATACGGGGAGGGTTCCGTAAATGATGTGCCTAGCCTTCTTGTCCAAGGCAACCAATCTCTTCTCTTCATCCGACCACTCATCTTTTGGCTTTTTGACTTCGGAGTTTCGGCATTGGTGGTTGCATCGGTGTTAGCCTTCATTGGAATTAGAGGGCCATTGATCACGCACTCCACCAGCATTTCATCTATAGTTTCCAAATGAATAAGCATTCGGCACTTCCCGGATGTCAAAGTGGTCTTCGTCCAAGATTGGAATGTGTGAATAGTTAATAGTAGTCATTGTCTTTGTATTTGCCATATCGAATCGGCACACAAGTACATTAAGCTTGAGAAAAATAGTGGTTTTAAAATGTGTTTGCTCGATACCACTTGTTGGTCCCAAAGGTGGCAACAAGGGTGAAAATACGGCTAGAGGGGTGAATAGGCTTTGTTACAAAATTTTAAGCCCTCTTTTAAAAAACTAAACCTCTTGCTTACAAAATCCTCTTGCAGTTGATAATAGACTACAAGTGATGATGTAAAATGCACAGCGGAATAATAGAGTATAAGCGGTTTGGTAGGCGGTTTGTAAAACGCGGTTTTGCTAGGCGGTTTTGGTAAGAGCAGTTTTACAAACACGTGTGTTTTTGACAATGTTAACTCCAAACACTATTTCATAATAATGGATAACTAAAATAAGATCAAACAGAGATAGAGATAAATAATTAGTAATCACAGGAAATATAAATGTAGAAATATAAGAACACGTGATTTGGAGTGGTTCAATCGATAAACGATCTACGTCCACTACCAAAATGGTTAGTCTTGGATTTTCAAGAGTGATTTTACTATTGAGTTTGAGAGATTACAAGATACAAAGATCGTTACTCAAATATAAAATCTATTCTATGAAGATCAAATCCTAAGACTATAACCAGTGTATCTCAAATGAATAAACTATGTGTTTAAACAAGTGAGGTGTGTGTGTGAGAACAAGATCAAGGCTCTTTAAATCTGAGAGATGTAGAGCTCAATGATTCTTGAATGTGTTAAGGCTTGATTTAAATTTGGGAATATTTCTTGAAGTATGAAGATGAAGATTCAAAGGACTTAGAATTTCTGGGCAGAGCTTCAACTTCTCATGAACACAGCAATTTCTCAATGTTCAAGCAATCTTCAAATGATGAAGGTTGGGGGTATTTATACCCAAGCATCAGGAATATAGCCGTTAGACACAGCTGTAATTAGTACAGTCCTTGATGCTTTCCCATTGGTTCACAGCAACCACTTTTGTCCTTTGGAACTATTGATGCAAGTAAAGCTGATCAGACCTCAGCTGCAATCAAGGAGGTTAGGACATCTGTCACCTTTATGAGATCCTTGCAGATCTGCTCTGACATTGGGTCACGTGACAAGATATGGTGGTTGACATTTGATATTGCTGACGTGGATTCCAACGGTCAAAGAGGTTCACTTCAAGTTCCAATCATTGGGGCGGTTCTGGAGTATAAGCGGTTCGACATGTGCGGTTGATAACTCCAGTGAGGTTGCAGAGTGCGGTTGATGATGAACTGCAAGGGTGCGGTTCATCATAGGGCGATTGCACTGAAGTGGTTCAAAGGTAATTTCAAACAAGGAGTTCCACCAAGCAAGTGCTAGAAGCGGTTTTGCTAGGGCGGTTGGAAGGGCGGTTTGAATCTTCTGAACTGCAACTCTCAATTCCAATGAGTCTTGTGCCAGTCTTCAAAGCCTAAATTAACCTATTCTATAAAATGTACTTAGCTAAAAAATTGAAGTCTAAGCTTCATTACATAGGGTCCTAAAGTCCTTAAAATAGACAGGAGGTTTATGGTATCAATCAAATCTAATACAAAATAGGAGGGTTAAAACATGCATACCCAACAAAAATACATCATTCTGAACACTAGGATGGTCGTGCCGCACGGCTGCCTACGTATCTCTATCGGAGAATCAGACCAAACGTAGTTCGACTCCAAAACACGAAAAAGGCTGTTTTTAGGTATTTTGAGAATCATTTTTGAAAATTGAGGATATTTTATTTTGAAAAGGCAAATTCGTACTGAGGAATCATACTGAGGTAAGTATTTGACATACTGACCCTAGATGCTTAACACACCTAATTAGTGACGATCCTGGCGATTCGGGACCAAGCTTTTGTTGAGGTGACGATCCTGGCGACTCAAGACCGAGCTTTTTTTGTTGGTGAGTACTCGACATACTACCTGTAGATGCTTGACACACCTAATTGGTGACGATCCTGGCAATTCAGGACCGAGCTTTTGTTGAGGTGACGATCCTGGTGATTCAAGACCGGGCTTTTTTTGTTGAGGTGAGTATTTGACATATTAACCCTAGATGCTTGACACACCTAATTGGTGATGATCCTGGCGATTCGGGACCGAGCTTGTTGTTGGTGAATACTCGACATACTACCTGTAGATGCTTGACACACCTAATTGGTGACGATCCTGGCGATTCAAGACCGGGCCTTTTTGTTGAGGTGAGTACTCGACATACTACCTATAGATGCTTGACACACCTGATTGGTGACGATCTTGGCGATTCAAGACCAGGCTTTTGTGATGGTGAGTACTTGACATACTACATGTAGATGCTTAACACACCTAATTTGGTGACGATCCTGGCGATTCGGGACCGAGTTTTTTTTTGTGTTGGTGAGTACTCAATATACTACCTGTAGATGCTTGACACACTTAATTGGTGACGATCCTGGCGATTCAGGACCGGCCTTTTGTTGAAATATGCTTGACGAATGGCACTTGACGTGATGTATGCTTGACGCGAGAAAGATGCTTGACGCTTGAAGAGATGCTCGACGCACTTAATTGGATGCATTGATAGATGGTAAGCGAAATCCAAACACTCAACATGTTTGAACTGAAAGTAGGCACTTGACGTGCTTTTATGCACTTTAATTCCTGCAAGAGGGTTTAGTGAAAGCATTTGCATAACAACTTATATTCACTTAAGCATTTGTTTGTTCAAGACGATCAATGTGCACTCGACTCCAAGAATCAGCATGGAGAATGAGTTCTATTATGTGAGAATTGAAAATCGTTTGTGTGATTTAGATTTTGGTTTAGAAGACCAACTCGTGAGGTCCATCTAAAGATCGAATGAGACAATCGTCTAATAGGATCCCGTTGAGATAACCCAAGTTCAACGCTAAGGTTCAGGATACTTCAAGAATTTTTCGTTGTCGCAGGACTTTTTCATCGTTAAGCCCCAAGTTTCTCATGTGATGATCATTGACTGAACAAGGTCTAAACCACTCCAATGACTTTTGATATATAGAACTTATGCTGCCTAATCTAAAGCGCGTATTTTCCAAGGCTTCTCTTGACACCAAGCCCCAAGACTTCTTGTAAGCAGTAGATGACCTCGAGAACAGGCTTGTGAGGCTGCGTAGATTGAAGAAGTTTGAAGGATTCTCTCACTTTTTTCCTTTGAATTTTTTTTTCTTTAGTGACGCACCCTGGTTTTTGCCTAGACCGCCCTTTCGGGTTTTCAATCTAGCGGGCATCTCTTTTGCGTTTTTTGTTTTTGTGCTCTAACTTTTGCCTAGGCCGCTCTTTACGAGTTTTCAACCTAGCGAGCCATTTTTTCCTGAAAAGTATGTTTACTCGAAGGGGATTCTGTTGGAAGAATCTCATTAAGGAGAAAGATGAGATCTCAAGTTTAGTTGAGGAGAGACGGACTCTATTTTTTGGAAGGTGATCCAACCATTGACTCTTTTTGGGGGAGTAATATTCTCTAATGATGAGAGTGAGAAGCAAAAAGGAGAAAGCTCCTAATGCCGATTCGATTACTCTTGTGATTTTAATTAGGGATTGACTGGGGGAGAAAAGGTTAGGAAGCCCCAGTTTTGATGTTTGGATTTCAAGAGTGTGTATGAGAATGGCTAAGCAGAAGCCCCTAGACTCAACAAAAAATGCTACATGTCTCAAAGGTCTAGAAAAAATTTTCTACCTTTAATGGACCTTGCATCATCAAGAAATTTCTTAACGAGTTTGAAAAGAAAGCCAATCATTAGTACGACTTAAGGCTAAACATTTCTCCTTATGGATTGATGTTGAAAGTCTTCTTCATTTGCGCTGCCATTCAGGCTTCATGGTAAGAGGATGTTGAGGAATCCTCTTTTCTTCGTAGGTATTACTTGACTCTTTTTCTCTGTGGGAGAGTCCTTCTTGCCTTTGTTGAAATTCCATCCTCGTTGTGGGGCGATGAAGGCTTGAGAGTTTTTCTTCTTTTTTTTTTTTTGATGCTCTATTTTTACCTAGGACGATTTGAGGAGTTTCGACCTAGCGAGCTTTTTATTTATTTTTGTACTCTCAAAGCCTTGATTGAGTAGCCCCGCTCTTCTTGGGATGAATGTTGATAGCAGCACCTTTGGCTTCCTTCGTTTGTTGATCTTCGACTTTCAACAGGAGTAACGTTTAGCTTTAAGCCTTCTAAGGATAGTTTTTATTTCAAACTTATTTAGGAGTTTCTATTTTTCGTGACGATTTAAGGAATGAGGGTCCACTATTCAGCATGGATCAAATGATACTCATAAAGAAAAACAACTCTTGGGAAAGTGTTTAGGATAAAGAGATAACTTTTATTGATAAGAAAATTTGAAACAGACTCAATAGTTCACTTGACACAAACTAGAGAGGATAGAGATGGACTAGAATGACAGAATGACTATTCGAGAACATACTAGGAAGTTGTCCTAATCTTTTTTTTTCTTTTTTTTCAAAGGGAAAAGGGAGAGGACAATCGGAGTCCCAAGGTGGTGATGCTTCTGTTGATCTCGCCGGCTTCATACAAGTCTTGGATGGTATCCTTCAAATGATGGCAGTCATTGGTGTCATGGCCACTATAGTTGTGGAATTTACAAAACAAGTAGGGATCATGATTGAGACAAGAGCTTTTCCCAGGAGGATTTCCTTCTCTCGGCTTAAGTTTTCCTTCTTCTACGAGGATGTCAAAAAGACCTTCTTGGGTAGTCCCTTCAAATTGGACATATCGTCTATCTTTTCGCTTTCTTTCAGGATGGGGAGCAACAAATGATTTAGAGTTGGTGAATCTACTAAGGTCATGGAGCCTTTCTTGGTTGGATTCCTTAAAGTGAGCATGATCTCTATATTTTCCTCCCTTGTCGTGTCGAGACCTTTCCTCGTTGAGTTCGACCATCTTGCGAAGTATCTTGATCTTTTCTTCATAATACTTTGTTGTGCTTGCATGTGGGCTTGACATTCATTCTCAATTTGGCCCTTAATTCGACTTCCACTTGGGCTCTTATGTTGGACTCCATTTGGGAACACACATCAGTGATACATGCCTTAATGATTGACTCAACCTCTTTTTGCTCACGTTCGTTAGTGGTTTGGGTAGCCTTAGAGGTAGAACTATTATTATCCAAAGAAGGGTCATTGCTTTGGGTGTGCTTGTCTCTTGGATCCATGGTTTTCATGATTTCTAGCTTGTTGAGTTTTGTCTCGAGGGTGGCAAATTGTTGAATATGAGCCATTTTTTCTTGTTAGAGATGGTTCTTGAGAGTCTTGATTTACTTGGATGTGAATTCTACGACTTGCTTATCCTCTTTGGGGGTACCACTTGCATAGAGAGTAGACGGAGTAGTTGCCATTGGAGAGGTAAGGGAGCTTGACGACCTTAGAGATAAACTAGAGATATCCCAACGAAACGCCTTTTAGAATATTAGCCACAAACGATCCTAGACGGAGAAAAGAATGATGGTTAAAATTACCTCACGAGCTATTTTTTTTTAAGTTTTATTTTTATTAGGGACGGAGTTTTGACTCAAGGAGGGAGCGCACATCGATTATCAATCACAGACACACATTCTGCAAATAAAGTCTCGTGCGAGACAAGGTAGTCTCGCAGGAGACAACCATTCGGAGAGATTGATTTTTTTTTATTTCCTAAATTCATGGTCGGACGGACAAAGATCCGTTTTCTATCTAGTATCCTAGGTACATCTTACAGGTATACGTAATTCGAACCACCTAGGGACTCAGTAATCGACCATTCTTTGTAAGATAAAGTCACGTAAAATTGATCGGAAGGATTTTTTTTCTTTTTAAAGGGAATTTCGAAAGGGTCATTCCGAAGGGACTTTTTCTTTTTGTCGAAGGGACTTTTTTTTCGAGGGGACATTTCCGAGTCCTTCTTTATGGTCAATTTCACATAGATTTATTTTGGTCAAAGACAAGAAAGATTACCGAGTCAAAATTGATCGGTCAAGGAGTGTTCCTAAAAAATATACAACATGATATGTGGCGATGCAGGCCTGAAAGGCTAGGCTCCCCGCGATATGACAATCTAGGTGGATTGAATACGCGGAGGGGGATGATCCAACTTCGGAGAGACCGACGACTAGGTGGTTACCATCATCCGTCCTTAGTGTGGGTCCCGGGTTATTCAGTGTATGTAGTGCAATGACAGATATAACATGAGTGCGCGTGTGTGATAGTCAATCTATATTATAGAGAAAAATATAGAGATTTTTTTTTTGAAAATTAAAAGAAAAAATAGATAATGGCCGCACCAAGTGGTTGCCTACGTTTCTCCCAAATTTGGGGAGCCTCGGGCTATCGTAGTTCCACATATAAAGAGAAGAGAGAGAGAGAATTAAATTAATTAATTACAAAGCCTGAATCAACCAATGACAGATAAAAATTAAAATAATTTAATCTCACGCAAGTATATAGTTCAAATATAAATTAATTATTCTACCCTGCAAAATAAAATTAATACAAGTAAAATAAAAATAACATTTATTTTGATTTTTCGAATTTATTTTTGAAAGTTTCTGTTTTTTAGTCAAAACAGAAAAGTCAACTGTAAAGATTGTTTTATGTGCGGTCAAACCTTTAAATAGTCAACTGAGGCTTTTATTTTTGCATTTGCATGCGGTCAAAACATTGACCTAAGATCCTTTTTATTCTTTATTTTCATAATGCCGCCCCAAGGAAGAAAACAAATTATTATCGCGCGGGACAAGCATTCGCACAGTAATTTTTTTTCTTGACAAAAACAGTGCAGAAAAATTCCAAAAAATTCAAAAAAATTAAATTTTAAATAGAAAATTGAAAAGATTGATAACACCCAATTGTAACGCAAGTCTAACTCTCTTAATTAATAGTCCCCAGCGGAGTCGTCACTGTAGCGATGCGTAAATTTTTTAACATCTCGGAGTCGCCACTTATTATTTATCGATGAAAAATAATAAGAAAAATATTTTTAATATTTTCAAGAGATTCAAGGGTTCGGGGTTAAGTTATGGAATGGGTAGGTCAAGGAGCATCCATTCCATCCAATCCGAAGATTGATCTAGCTAATTAGGTGTTATTAATCTAATCAATCTATAAACAATAAAAAGAAACAAATAAACCCTAATTAATTTATTAATTAGGAATGTCGAATCGTATGCTTCGAGATCGCCTCCATGAATTGAAGGGACTCTAGGCTAATCCTTTTGATGAGATTACACTACTCAAAAATCAATAGAGGGATTGAGAAGAGAAACGGAATTTAAAGGGATGATTACCTTTTGAGAAGAGATTCGGACAGAGTTTCGAATCAATCCTAGAGTCGAAGCTTGATGCGGACAGAGCTTCGTCTCAATCCTTGATTCGGATCTTGATGCGGACAGAGCTTCACCTCAGTCCTTGATTCTTTTTTCGATGTTTGTTGATCAACAAGGTTGATAAACAAACTTTAGGTGATTTAGGGTGATTTTGTAGGAATCTTTCAGGGAGAGAAACCCACAAAATGTGTGTGTTATGTGTTTTCGATCGGGGATCGGGGACCTCTGAAATACTGAAAGTCATCCATTATTTATAGGGGTTTAAGAGGTGGATGAATGACTTGGTCACCAAGTTTAGGAGACTCAAGTGGATTGGGACTCCTCCCAAGGAAGCTTTCAGAACCCTCTAGTCAGTAGAGACCCAGATTAGATGATATTTATCAAGAAAAGAGGTTGAAACGGAGAAGGAAAGTGATTCTGCACATCCTGCAGAGGGGTTGTCTCGCGCGAGACACGCCTGTTCCGCGCGGGATAACTAGTCTGATGACCATTTTGTCCTCTTCAGTTATTCCGTTAGTCAGTTAGGTCCAAAACTAACGAGGTTAGTTTGAAACTTAACGAAACATGACGAAACTGATATGCTTTCATCAAAACACAAAAGAGAGACAAAGAGTAGTGTAATCATGTAATTATTGGTTCAGAATGGAATATCTACAGTCTCCCATGTGCAAGGCACATGGTGCATGGGAGTATAAAAGCAACATGAAAAATATCACTATGTAAGTTCTCTCACTACTCTCTTAAGCTTTCTCTCTCTAAAAATTCCATTGCTATCTGCTTGTTTGAGACCAGTTAACTTACTCTCACGCCGGAGGGGTAACGCCGGAGACGCCCCGGCTTAGTTGACTTGTCTTGTTTGTGTGAAGGTGACCATACGAAGAAGACAGCCGAAGTATCCTATTTTTCTGTGTTCGAAGGTCCTGTACAACCATTTGAGGTGGTAGCATCAATCCTATTTGACAAAATCATAATAATTCAAATTAAAATATGTCAAAAATGAAAATCAGTTAACGGATTATAAATTTTAATCCTACTCGTTGAATTATCTAGTTAAAAGAGACACTGTAATCTTGATATTCAATTAGACCTGACAATTTTGATTGGTTACCTACTAAATTGTACAACGAGTAAACTGCTTTTTTGCCCCTCGTACTATCATTTCAACATCAATTTGACACTCGTATTATTGAAACGGCAAATGTATGATGCATACTATAGTTTTATTAAGCAAATTAATCAATGTTCCTAACGTCAGTTAAGTATTTAACGAAACCGTCCAACTAAGCAACAGTTAACCAAGTAAACGCATACGTGGCAGCTGACTGGGCAATTTTAACTCCTTAAAAAAACTCAATAAAATAATAATAATAATAATAATAATAATAATAATAATAATAATAATAATAATAATAATAATAATAATAATAATAAAATAATAATAATAAAATAATAATAATAAAATAATAATAATAATAATAATAATAATATAATAATAATAATTATTATTATTATTATTATTATTATAATTATTATAATAATAATTATAATAATAATTATTATAATAATTATAATAATAATTATTATAGTAATAAATATAATAATAATAATAATAATAAAATAATAATAATAATAATAATAAAATAATAATAATAATAATAATAATAATAATAATAATAATAATAATAATAATAATAAAAAGGTCCCTAAGGGTTAGGACTGATATTAACGATGTGATTGCGTCTTTGACAACGGAAGCTGGGTGGGTTGTTCTTCCTGATGGAACCACCTTTCCGTCTAGATTAAAGGCATATTTTATTTTATTTTTCATTGTTTTGCTTCTAGGTTCTTTCATAATATTCACTTGGTGATATATTGAGTATTATTATTATTATTATTATTATTATTATTATTATTATTATTATTATTATTATTATTATTATTATTATTATTATTATGATTATTATTATTATTATTATAATTATTATTATTATTATTAATATTATTATTATTATTACTATTTTTTTATTATTATTATTACTATTTTATTATTATTATTATTATTACTATTTTATTATTATTATTATTATTTTATTATTATTATTATTATTATTATTATTATTATTATTATTATTATTATTATTATTATTATTATTTTATTATTATTATTATTATATTATTATTATTATATTATTATTATTATTATATTATTATTATTATTATTTTATTATTATTATTATTATTTTATTATTATTTTATTATTATTATTTTATTTTTATTTTTATTTTTTATTGATTTTTTTTTTAAGGAGTTAAAATTGTCCAGTCAGCTGCCACGTATGCGTTGACTTGGTCAACAGTTGCTTAGTTGGACGATTTCGTTAAATACTTAACTGACGTTAGGAACATTGGTTAATTTGCTTAATAAAACTATAGTATGCATCATACATTTGTCGTTTCAATAGTACGGGTGTCAAATTGATGTTGAAACGATAGTACGAGGGGCAAAAAAGCAGTTTACTCATTGTACAACCCAACCTACTAATAACCAACTCAACCCAACCCGTTTAAGTTAGTGGGTTGAAATAGGTCACCCATCTCAACCCGTTAAATTTAATGGATCGACCCAATCCGTTTCATCCCACAAATAAAATAGCCAAAATTAATAAATCTAAGACATTATGGCTGGAAAAAAGGGGTCAACCCGTCTCAACCCATTGACCCATCCAGTTTGACATGTTAACTTAAACAAACAGGTTGTTGTAACATATCGATCCGTTTCAACCCGCTAACTCGCCACGTTCCGACCCAAACCAATCCAGTTAAACCAATACTACATTTCCAGCAATGGTTGAAGGACAAGAACTCGGAAGAAATAAAGAGAGGAATCAACAATGTCATCAAACAATTTGCGGATGATGAAACAATTTTTATATTGTTTCCAACTCACTCATCAAGGAATGATCGTGGTGTCAGGACAAACGATCATTGGACATTGCTAGTGCTTGACACAGAAAATGGGGAATATAAATTTTACAACTCCATGAAGAGGACAAAAGGAAAAGACCACTACGCAACACACGGCAGATCACTAATGGTAATATTTTATATATGACCTGTAATATGTTGTGTATATCATGTTACAAGGTCCTATACCAACTGCTATAGGACCTTTCAAATGCTTTATAGCTTTGTATATGACGGTGCCAGGTCCTATACCAACTGCTATAGGACCATTCAAATTTCTTTTTTTAAATTTTTTGAATTCTGATACCTAGTGTTTGATTTCACATATAATAATTGATTCCTTTCTTTCAATTTCAGTTTGATCATGTCAGGGCACTGTACAAACGACTTCCTTTCTTTCAATTTCAGTTTGATCATGTCAGGGCACTGTACAAACGACTAGAGGAGACTCAAAAGGACGTGGATACTTTCATAGATTTGAAACGCGGAGACATTCCACAACAAATGGTAGATGATAGTTTGGATTGTGGAATAATCGTCCTAATGGAAGCAGAGGAGATGTTTGATAAAGGAGTAATTAGCAAGACATATGAAGACGATGCTGTCTCGAAGTATAGGGGGAAAATGATACATGACATTTTAGCAAGTCCACATTGTCCTCATCATTCATAAATTGAACATCTTAGTTTCTTTTTGGATGGAATGATAAAAATTGGTTGTTGTTGAACAGTTTACTTTTATATTTGATATATGTTGGCTAAATATATTCCAAATATTTTTAAGGTCTCATAGCGGGTTTTCTTTATTAATTCTTAATCATCAAAAACTGACTTCAACAAAGTTATAAATGAGTTTAAATACTTCTCCAAACCCTAAAACAAATAGCCCAAGAAAGTACCAAAATAACCCTAATTAACATAAATCAAAACCTCAGCAATGAAACAGAAAACGAAATAAGGAAACATTGCAATTCGACCGTGAGGCGTGCGCCTGGCTGGGCTTCATGCGGCCGCCTGAGCGACAGTGGCTAGCTGATCCTTCGGCCCTTGGTGAGGCGAGCGCCTGGCCTGTGTGATGCGGCCGCCTGGAAGGCCGAGAGTTGAAACTGCGCTGGTGCAAGTTGGGGCGGGCGCCTGGAGACTGATGGGGCGGCCGCCTGGCTGTTTGTTGCTGGAACACCACATTGAACTGCATCAATGGTCCTATAGCAGATGGTATAAGACCTTTCAAAGGCATTTATTGCTTTGTATATGATGTTGGGAGGTCCTATACAAATTGCTATAAGACCAATTAAAGGGCTAATAGCTATGAATATGATGTTGGCAGGTCCTATACCAATTAGTATAGTACCAATTAAAGGGCTAATGGCTATGTATATGAAGATGGCAGGTCCTATACCAATTGATATAGGACCAATTAAAGGGCTTATATAGTTGTGTATGATGTTGACAGGTCCTATACCAATTGGTATAGGACCAATTAGAGGCCTGTTACTACAGGAATAAGCATGTTACAGTTCCTTCATACGTTGGTATAAAAAAAACAATTAACAACAAATATTTTAGGATATCGAAAAAATCAATTAACCAAAATTCTGAAATTAAAATGATGGTATAACATTCTAATGAACACATGTGTAATGTCAAATAGGACGTTTATAGAATTAAATTAATAATTATTTGAATATTAAAACAAAGACTCAACTAAAAGTAATTTGCAATGGCTCCTTGCAAGATCTTTTATTATGATAACCTTCTTTTCCGCATCGACGACATTTCATCTTCCTCTTTGTACCTTCTCCTCTAGAAATGTAGCAATTTTTCCTTGGCCTACCGGGGGGCGTTTTGTTTCAGGAGGAAGAACCACAGATTCCCCATCAACTACAGGAGGACCTAATGTAGAAATAGCTGGAATTGACAGAGCATAAGATTCCCTGTAATTGCTTACCTTGAAATAATCTTGAATGAAAGAAGAAGAATTGTTCTTAAACCTGCTGAAGACGGATATCGAATGAACACACGGAAATCCATTCTGCTGCCACATCCCACATGAACATGTGTATTCCTGTATGTTGACAACCATAGAAGGATCTGAATGAACTTCAAATACATATTCATCGAAGCATGTATGATCCATGACCTTCCTTTGTCTGCACATTCCAAGTATACCTTCTGGATGGATGGACACAACATATTTGCCCATGAATTTGAGTCTTGTTTACGTCTGCACATTCTTGACATAATCTTCAAACGTATATTGTCTATCAACTCTACAACAGGGAGAGATTTATACTCCTTTATCATAGCATTAAATGACTCAGCCGCATTTGAGTACAATTCTCCATAACGATGACCTCCAAAATAAGCAGCTGCATAGTTTTCTTTCGAAAGATTATTGAAAAACTCAGACACCTTCGTACCGCCCTCATTTATGATTTCTTCCAGAAGAATCTGAAAGTGCTCAGGTATTGGAGCTTTTGAAAGCTTAGAAAATTTGTGAAGAATATTGGACCGCACCTCCTTCGATAAACCACCAAGTTTATTTCTAAGGTTGTTTTATAAATGGAACATGCAGAATGAATGGTGTGAAAACGGCATAACCTCATGAACCGCAGTAATGATACCCTGATGACGATCCGAAACAAATGTCACTCCTCGCACAGTTATGTAAGGACGGAGATTTTGGAGAAACCACGTCCAATTTTCAGTATCCTCCGATCCAACCACAGCAAATGCAACATGGAATAGGCCTACAACCAAAACAGTTCATAAAAAATTAATTTATCATCATAAAATATGAATAAAAATAAAAACCAATATACAGAATGTTAAAACATTAATAAGTTGTCTCATATCATATGGTCTAAGACATTTGACTGGTCATATAGCAAGTGATAATGGACCTGGGAACATCATAAACACAGCTATAAAGACCTTTGAATGGTCCTTTAGCAAATAATATAGGACCTGCCAACATAATATACAAAGCTATAAGACCTTTGAATGGTCCTATAGCAAGTGGTATAGGACCTGGCAACTTCATATACAAAGCTATAAGACCATTGAATGGTCCTATATCAAGTAGTATAGGAACTCATACAATCATATACATATGCTATAAGACCTCTGAATGAACCTATAGCAACTGGTATATGACTTAACAACATCATATACAAAGGTCTTATACCACAAACTCAACTTAATTCTGATACTATATAGAAAAGAAAATTAAAAGCATTAATAATAAAATTCTCATACCATTATCTCCATCTTTCGCTGTTGCTGCAAGTAGGATACCCCGAAACATTCCAGTCAAAAATTTGGCATCCAAAAATAACAAGGGACGACAAAACTTAAATCCACGCAAACATGCCCCAAATGCAAAAAAGCACCGCTGGAAACGAGAAGTCACAGGATCAGACTCAAACTTCACACAACTATCTGGATCCACCTCCCTAATTTTATCTGTATATGCTTTAAGCTTATTATAAGCAAACTTTGCATCACCAAAAATAATGTTTTTCGCCTTCTCAACTGCTCTCCAAACAACCTTGTAATGAACAGTGAGGCCATACTCTGTTAGCAACAATTTTACAAGAGAAGCAGGACTAACATTTGGATCATCTCTAACTTTATCACGGATAACATTGGAAAGAACTTCACATCCCATCCTTTGCCCAAAATCACAACTAATCGCATCCTTGCATATATAATCAGGAATATATTTCCTTATGTAGAAATATCCGCTGCATTTTTCAATTGAGGCATGTATCTTTCATGGACAACCTTTTGATTCTTTGTGTGAGTATACAGCCGTAATACGAGTAGGTTCATTTTTCACATAATTGAAATCAAATCCCACTTCCGTTGCAAACTTACACAATGCATTCCTAAATTCACCAGAGCCACCTTCAAATATCTGCCCAATATTTTGTATTGCATCTGCCCATTCCGCACTTCTCATTCTCTTCTCTTTGTGGTAGAAAAATTTGACATTATCCTCATTTCTACTACTACTGCCTTCGCATAAAGTGGAAAATGATTTCTCAAAGGAATCACTGACATTACTAACACAGATACTCAAGTCATTCACATTTATTTCTAGTAGCTCAATATTCCTACGAGCAATCATAACACCCATACAAATGAAATCTTGCTCACTAGCCAACATGCACAACCTTTTCTCAGCTAAAAGATATGACATCGAGATTGTCTTCTTTTTCAAACTGTTCCATCTGTTGCAACTAAATTCAACAATGGATTCATAAGAATCAAATTGATCAAACCTAGTAACAACAGAAAATCTTCCATAATTCAACATCACCATCACATTAGACTCGATGGAATGTAAAGTTCTTTTATCTGTGAGTGAATTCAATCAAAAAATTCATCAAAAACTCAAAATTCTGAAGTAAAAAAATGAAAATTAATACATAATTTAAACGGAATTCAATCAAAATCATACTCCCTCCGTCCCGGACCTTGGTGCCTAGTTTGACTTTTCACGTAAATTAAGGAGAGAGTATTATATTGAAAGTGTTGTGAGTGTGAAAATAAAATAGGAGAGGAAATGAGTGGAGGGAATAGTAAATAATAATGGTGTTGTGAGTATTAAAATAATGTAGGAGAGATAATGAGTGGAGGAAATAGTAAAGATTCCTTTCCATTTTAGGAAATGTGCACGTAGGTTTGGGACGCCCAAAATGGAAAGTGTGCACGTAGGTATGGGACGGAGGGAGTAATTCGAATGTAATACCTTTTTTCCTTATTGATTGAATTGGATGAAAGGATTGCAATTTCAAATTTCTTCAATAGCGAATAAGGATCCTTAAGAAACGGCATGAATTAAGCGATCCGGCATGAATTTAGCGATCATTGACGGTATAGTTAACGGAGCCGTCAATAATTTTGGCCGGTATATATCATATTGGGGTTTAAAGGGATTTTGATTTGAAATATAAAAGGGGATTGTCTTTTTAAATTTGGACTGGATTTTAATGGGTTATGATTTGAAATACGTGGGTAAAGAGGAATTTTTCCTTAACAAATTGACTAGGTCCATGGCAATAACATCAAATTGCATAACAGACTATCGACCATAGATTCAATTATAAAAGGCTTCATGGTCTTTATGTGGCCCACCCCCACCACCAAAGTTTGTTCATTTGATTTGAAGAAAACCAAATTTGAGTCACGCATATAATTCATCTCTAATTATATACTATATATTTTTGATAATTCAGATTTCCAGCTTCGGCGGACAGTCCTGGACAACCAGCCCCTCAGTGCTGGAAGTCGCCTATATTTATATTTATTCGAATGTCATGCACACCTACAACAATTTAAATTACCTCAATCAATAAAAGTTGGTATTAACCAATACCTATATTCATTATTATCTACCACAAGACTTCAATTAAAACAACTTTTATTAGTTAATTAAAAACATGAAATTGTCTCTTCCTAACTTCCAACTACTACCACAAAATATTCAAACCTCACCCATATATATACACACACAACGCTCATTTTCACAATCTATAAGCATTCATAATTATATCCCCCCCACCCCACAATATCAAACTCCCCAAAATGGTACGTTCAATCCCAACACATACTCGGGACCATTTTTGCCTATTCGCCAAAATATCCGCCATACTAAGCTCATGTGCCAATCGAGTGAGAAACTCTTCAAGAAAACCAGTGATCACCGGTGATAAAAAAATCCGGCTAAGGTCTCCTGGGCAGCTTATGATAACCATTAGTAGCAAAGCTATGAAACCTTTTTCCATGTTCAATAAAAAGGAGGTGGAGAAAGGAGGATTTGAAGAGGGTGGGTTGTGGCAAAAGGGTATTCCGATGGGGGAGAAGTGTCAGCCACCGGAGTTTTCAGGGGTGATTTATTATGATTATGATGGGAATAGGATTTCTGAGCTGCCACCACGGTCACCACGGGCAAGTCCTCTTCCGGCCACCACCTTTTCTTTTCCGGTGATGGTTAAAGATTCAATCTAAGCTCTGTATATGTATTTATTTTTGAGTCTTGAATGAATTATACGCCTATGTATGGAATATATTTCTTGCTTGAAGTCAAATTTCATTCTACAAGATAATGAAATATATAGCTAAATATTGAATATAATGGTAAGAACAAAAAAAATATTTCAGTAGAGTTGCAAAACATATTCATGCTTCCATCTCGCTATTGTCATTACTTGGTTGTGAACTTCCTCGGATTCTCAATTCTTCGAAAGCCTTGATGCTCTCTGCATCAAATCCTCCCACAAATTGCAAGCAACAGAGGCTGATCTACTTTTGGCTGAGAGAGGTCACTTGACCCCCCTCACTTTTCCATTTATTTCCTTTTGGCCCTAAATGTTAGAAACTTTAATCTATAATCCTCCTTAATTACTATTTTTATTATTCAGTATTTTTAAATCAAAATGTTATTAGGATGTCCGTTAATGGACTGTAGTAGCCAAGTTATATATTATGGCCAGTGACATAGTTAAATTTTTGTATATTTTTTTTCTTCCGGCGTTGCTTAGGCTCCGTTTGTTTCGACGTAAAACATTTTTCGAAAAACGTTTTCTGAAAAATATTTTCCTGTAAAATGTTTTTCTGTAAAATGTTTTACATGTGAGACAAAGAATAATAGAAAGGAAGAAGTGAAGATGAGCAAGCCACTGCAGTTGTGAGTTGTGAGAAGAACACTAACTGTGAACTATATAAACACAGTGAGTTGTGAGAAGAACACTAAATGTGAACTTTGTAAACACACGGCTGTTGGGCAGAACTTTGGAAGGACTCAACTTGAGTCTTTCATTCTATTAACATATCATTATATAGGAATTACAAAGAGTCCTACTCTATTACAATATTAAAGAGATTATTAACAAATATGGAAAAGATAATAACAAATCTTTACTAATATTATTCTAAATATACTAAATAACTAAAGGATTGTATTATAATATATCCAAGATTGTAAACAATATTGCATGAGATATTGTGTACGGTTAATACCCTCCCTCAAGCCAAACGAAGGTACGGAGATGCAGCTTGAACCAATGTTAACGGGGAACACCGAAAGTAACCGATTAATATTGAATAATAACCGAAGGTAGAGGGTATCATCACAAGGCATGTATCGCCACTTCATCAAGGGATATAGTGTGTAATACTCATCTTGATAGTTTTTGTCACGAATAACACTAACGAAATTATGAAGTTGATTATCGGTCAATTGCGTTGCAATTTCAAGTGGAGATTCTTAAGGAGGAGGCGTGGAAGACATACCACTTGCAGGAGACTCACAGATGCTGCATGGAATTTGGCCCACGAGAAACAATGGTCGAGCATTGTGGGAGAGTCCTTTGAGTGATGGGCGGCTGTACAACGAAAGATCTAGTAGCAGCTAAGATGGGCCGGACAGGCTGGTGCACAAGTGAAGGTGCAGCCCAGTCCAAATGTAAACAACAAGCCGATTCATTAGCTGCTGAAGCTGGGCATGACAAGGAAGTAATAGCAGGCTGGCCTTGTTCTAGTTGATACGGAGATGTAGGGGTGGGCTCAGCTGAGCTGGGCCTGGTAGAAGAAGGCCCACTAGGTTGCAAATGAACTGGAGACGCTGGAGTAGTTTGAGCAGACATTGGCCATGAAGACTTAGAAGGAGAACATGCTGTATGTTGTGATCGAGGAACAAACATGTGAGCTGGCTGGCAATGGCAAGATGCAGTTCTTGAGGAATTTGGTATTGGGCTGGTAGAAGTCAAGGCCTCAATGTTAATACCCGTTAGTGAGCCATCAGGAGGCACGAGCCTAACACTAATTGTTTTAGATGAAGCAGAAAATGTGCCTGCAAGGTTGGGATTGCTCAGATCAGAAGTAGCATCAGCAACCTTTGTAGCCGAACGTGGGATGTCAACAGCTGGATCAAGGGACAAAGTGAATGAACCAAGCATTGTTGCTTTTGGTGAGGCAGACTAAGCATGGGCGCTTGAATCCTTGCTGCACTAACTTTTGAAATTGACCCATCATATACTGCTGAAGAAGGCATAAGACATGGATTTTTAAGCATTGCATCACAGAGACCAATGGAAGAGGCCTGGTGTTGCAAAAAAGATGCAACAAAGAATGGGACATCAGCTTGGAAATTGGATTGGGATAGGAGCAGCACCGGGAGAGAAGGCCCTTGAGTTATTGGTAGAGTTACTGCGACATGACTAGCATTATTAGCAGTAGGTTGTAGGCTGTAATTTTTTAGCGATCTAGTAGTCTGCAGCCTTGAAGAAGGCTCATCATGGAGACTAGTATCTGACTCAGAAGGTTGGCCTACAAAGTCAGGAGCATGGTTGGCTGAGAAATTAGTGGCAATGGGTTGGCCACAAACCTCAGTATTCCCATTTAATGAAGGCAGCCCATGTACCGAAGGAATCCCATCTTTTCCATTAGGAGATATAGGCAGTGGGGCTGTAGAGCTAGGCACGTCCAAAACATGACTTGGTGCTAGACCTTTAGGTGCATCAACTGAATTTAATTTTGGATCGGTGAATGGCGAGGTTGATGTAGTCTGCCTCTGAAGACCATGATGAGAGTCCACTAGAAGAGGTGACTTTTGAGGGACTTGGAGAAGGGAAGATTCGGGAACGGTAGAGACTGGAATCAATTCCCTTGGAGATAAAAAAGACGTCTTTATACAACGTTTTTCCTCATCAATAAGGTAATCAAGAAGAAAATCTAAAGAGATTTGTGGTTTTCGAAAATAATAATATTTGACAAATTTGTTGAATAATGGATCAAGTCTATCAACAAGAAATTCAATAAGCTCAATTTCGGATATAGAATATCTGGCCCTATCAAGAGAATATGAAATCGATTTTGCTTCAGAAAAATAATTTGACAAAGATTGAGAAGGAAGTTTTCGAAGACAATGGAGTTGATCAAGAAGGTCATCAACATACCAATTTGAAGTAGGAAAAGCAGGGGAATAATACGACCCATCAACATCGGTTAATGGTTCTTCTACGTCAGAAGAACAATCATTTGAATCTAAGGATTCATTTTGTTCCGGGTATAACCAATCCGACAACGAAAAAGAAAAATTATGAACGGTGTTACTTGGTTCATTATAACGCAAACAATCAATTGCAGTATGACCAAAACCGTTACATAATTGACAAATAGGATACGATGATGGCATTACAAAGCCAGGAACGGGATCATACCAAAAATCATCCATTGAACATACCAAAAATTAATTTTATGAAGAAAAGAAAAAAAAATAATAGAGAGATTTAAAGAAGAATTGCGGAAGCGAAGTAATCAGGCCACCATAGATCGGTGGCTCTGATACCATGTGAGACAAAGAATAATAGAAAGGAAGAAGTGAAGATGAGCAAGCCACTGCAGTTGTGAGTTGTGAGAAGAACACTAACTGTGAACTATATAAACACAGTGAGTTGTGAGAAGAACACTAAATGTGAACTTTGTAAACACACGGCTGTTGGGCGGAACTTTGGAAGGACTCAACTTGAGTCTTTCATTCTATTAACATATCATTATATAGGAATTTCAAAGAGTCCTACTCTATTACAATATTAAAGAGATTATTAACAAATATGGAAAAGATAATAACAAATATTTACTAATATTATTCTAAATATACTAAATAACTAAAGGATTGTATTATAATATATCCAAGATTGTAAACAATATTGCATGAGATATTGTGTACGGTTAATATTACGGAGGTAGGGCGTAAAATGTTTTACAGAGGAAAGGTGTAAAATATTTTCGGCTGTTTGGTAGGGAAAATATTTTCCGAAAGAGCGTAAAATGTTTTATTATTTTTTTTTATTATTATTTTTTTTTATTATTATTATTATTATTATTATTATTATTATTATTATTATTATTATTATTATTATTATTATTATTATTATTATTATTATTATTATTATTATTCATTTTTTATTTTTTTATTATAATTTTTTTATTATTATTTTTTATTTTGTATTATTATTTTTTTATTATTATTTTTATTATTATTATTATTATTATTGTTTTTTATTATTTATTTATTACTATTATATTATTATTTTATTTTTATTATTATTATTATTTTATTTTTTTATTAATTATTATTATTATTATTATTATTATTATTATTATTATTATTATTATTATTATTATTTTATAATTATTATTATTTATTATTATTATTACTATTTTTTTATTATTATTATTATTTTATTATTAATATTATTATTATTATTATTATTATTTATTATTATTATTTTTTATTTTTTATTTTTTATTTTTTATTTTTTTATTATTATTATTTTATTATTTTTTGTTACTATTGTTATTTTTATTATTATTATTATTATTATTATTATTATTATTATTATTATTATTATTATTATTATTATTATTATTATTATTTTATTTTTATTATTTATTATTATTATTATTATTATTATTATTATTATTATTATTATTATTATTATTTTATTTTTTATTTATTAGAAAGTGTATGTGATGAGCCAGCTTCACTAGCTACTGTGGCGTCCTCAACCGCTGCTCCACAAAGGTAGCATACGGGGTAGCCAAGTCAAAGTACTCCTCAGCTGCCACGCCTGCCCGATACCTCGCTATGTCATCCGCCGACCAGTCCCTGGCTGCAGCATCCGCGCTGGAGGATCGTGAGGAGTAATGGCATCCAATGGAGGGATATGGCCATTTTTGAACCGGTTCATCTCTTCTTCAGTCGACATTGAAGCAAATCGTTGATCGTTGGAACCCTAATTTCGCTTGATTTCCCTCGTTTAATTTTGATTTTGTTTACTGTGTGAAGTTAAACACCCAAATGACGAATATATTATTTATGAAATGATTTATCAAATGACCAAAATGCCCTTGGAATTTGGTCATTTAATTGCGCCCCAACAACCAAATCATTCATTACAATTTATGGACGAAAATACCCCTTCAGTTAGTCACGTGAAACGCACATGAACCATGGTTCGTTAGTTTTCTAACTGGCCATCAAAAAATATACCCAATTGCAACAAAATGACAAACTCAATAACCAACTTGTTGCAAATGCAAATTCGATAACCAATTGAAACATCTCGACAAACTCAGGTAACTAAAATGCAATTAACCCTAAAATTTAAATAGGGCGTTGAATCACTAATTACTAATGTATGCAAAATAAATCAAACTAAGGCCCCGTTTGTTTCACCGTAAAATAACTCGTTTTTCGTTGTTTGGTTGAGCCCCCGAAAAACGTTTTCCGAAAAATAACTCGTTTTTCGCTGTTTGGTTGTTTTCCGAAAAATGGAGAAAACGTTTTCAGGAAAACATTTACGCGCTTCCTAAGTAAAACGACTTACTGACCTTGTCCTAAGTAAAACATTTTTCGAAAAATGGTGCCCTTCATGTATAACTCATATTTCACAAGGTACAACATTCTACTTCCTCATTCTAATAATAATAATAATAATAATAATAATAATAATAATAATAATAATAATAATAATAATAATAATAATAATAATAATAATAATGATAAAATATTAATAATAATAGTAATAAAAATAAATAAATGGTAAGTGAACCATTTATTTTTTTTTAGCTTGATTGTACGAAAATTGATGAAGATTCTTCACTCTTTGGCTGTATGTACTGTGAAAGCGTTGGAAAGATGTGAAAAAGTTCTTTATTTCTTCGCTTTTTAGTAATGGGTCCATGTGTTGTATTTAAAATAATTGAAAATGTATACTTTTTTTTTTTTTAAGAAATTGGTATGCGTGAGTGTGGTCCCGTGTGGTCCAAATGATTCTTTTTTTATTATTTTTTTTTTAAAGAAATGGGTTATATATGCTATGTTGTACCTTTATTGATTTTGGTTGTACTTTGGTAGTTGGTTGTGTTAATGAGGCTTATATATGATAACCAATTGTTCCATATATTGTTTGTTGTAGGCATAATCAGTAATTACTACACTATAAGAATGATATATGGTGGTCAATTTGAGAATGGTGTTTACACAGGCAGTGGAGTGTGTTGGTTTGATTACGTAGTTGCTGAGAAGATTAAAATCGATTATCTTAAAGATATGGTTAAGGAATTGGGGTGTGAATACAATGTTGAAGGCATAGTGTTTCATCAGAAAGTGTATGTGATGGATGTACATAATGGGTATAGAGTAGTAAGTAATGACCAAGATGTTTTAGATATACCTAAGTTTATATGTGCAAGGGAGGAGAGAGATTTATGTTGAAAAGATTGCAGAGGCATCGGTGATAAGGGAGGATAGAGAGGCTGATAGTCTAGTGGATAAGGGCAAAAGAAAAGTTTTGTGTGAGGATAATATCAGTGATGAATACTCATCTGAAGGTGAATCATTTAATGATAGTCATTATGATAGTGCAGAAGATGACTTGCAATATGAAGTCAATGTTGACTATGATGTTGAGTATTGTGGGGTGTCACAGGTTGCTAAGCACAAGGGTAAATCAAAAATTAGTGCAAACACAGATGTTCAATGGTCAGTTGGAGTTGGAAAAAATGTGCCAATGGATGATATAGATTATGAAAGTGATGAGGGGATTGATGGATATAATAGTGATAGTGATACTGGAAATAAAAGACCAAGTGGCAAGGTGTTTGATCCAAGAATTGATATGCCATCACCAAAATTTGAACTTTTGATGAAGTTTAGGGATACAAGAATGTTTCAAGAGGCAGTTAAGAGACATGCAATTGTAGAGAAAAGATCTATTTTCTTCCTGTTTCAAACTTCTGAGAAAGTGAAAGCAGATTGTAAGGCCCCTTGCAACTGGAATATATATGCCTCTAAGACCCTTCGGGGCAATCCCGGTCCCTTTCGGTTCCCTTCGGGGCATTCCGAGGCCCCTCGTGGTACTCCGAAGCCCTGTCGAGCACTGCCGAGCGCTCCCGAGACGCTCCCGAGCTGCCCCGAGGCACTCCCGAGGCATCCCGAAGCCTTGTCGATCCATCCCGAAGCCCTGCCAATCCATCCCGAGGCATTCCGGTCCATCCCGAGGTGTCCCGGCCCTTTTCGAGCACAACCGACGATCCCGACGCACGCCGGAACTCTGCCCGAGCACAACCGACGATCCCGACGCACGACGAACCTCTGCTTGAGTCCAGTCAACGATTCTTGCGATCCCAACGCACGACAAAACTCTGCCCGAGTACACACCTAACAATCCCGAGACACGCCGAAGCTCTGTCCGCAGACACCGGTATATTCCCGAAGCAATCCCGGTCCGTCCCGGAACACTATTCAACACTCAAACACTATTACCCAGCGGAAGACAAACACGAACCAATATTGGTAAGGCTTCCTTCCAACACTATTTTAATACATTTCAATACATAGCGTGCAATGTAGAAATTATATACAGCATGCATTTTTAAAAGCACATACACACACACACACAAAACTTTTAAAGAAAGAAGGGGTATCGAAAGACTCGTATTTACGAGGCAACTCGGGTGCGCTCTACTATGCCCTTCCCGAGGAGTAATCTGACCTCCGAACTCAAAAATATCATCGCACAACAACAGTTTTTAAACTAAGCCTTTTTTCAATGTTTTGGGCTAAATCAAAATGGCGTGGCGACTCTACAAACAAAAACGCAGCGAGACACCTCCTCGACCAAGCGATGCGAGATTCCGGGGCCCGCGCGCGAGTCGGATCCGGGTAATTTCAGGTATCTAGAATGGTGGGGAGAACTGCGCTTGAGGAACACGAAGGGAAGAGGTGGAGGCCAAATCACTTCGGGTACGAGAAAACACTCAAGCACATCCAATCCACGAGTCAACACAGTGCATACTAGTGGAGAGGGAACTGATAGAATAACGGATGATGATAGGGCTAGATTGCTAGGTCTCACGCCTGAACAATGGAGCCACTTCAAGGAGTATGTGAAGTCAACTGGTCGCACAACTGGCCGAATGAACGGTAAGACAAATAATGATTCTTGGTTTGTCGATAGTGGAGATAATCGATACATAACATGCATTATATCTTTGCTGAAAAATGTGTGTCGAATTAAGGCTAACCACATAGGTTTTCCCAATGGAAGATACCTGATAGCCACGAAAGAAGGCGATGTTGCCATCGGACCACATCTACGTTTGAGAAATGTTTTATATGCTCCCACATTCAACTGCAATTTGTTATCTATCTCTCAATTACTTAATGATTCAAATTATGTAGTGCATTTTTCTTACAAATTGTGTGTTGTACTGGACCGAGCCACGAAGATTTTGAATGGAACAGGTGAACAAGACGGGGGTTATACTACTTGAGGGGACTAACAGGGACGCAAGCTTAAAACATCAGAGAATCTGGGAGCTATTAGTTATTGCATCAGCGACTTGGACATCCATCAAGTAAAGTGATTGGTTTATTGCCTATTAGTCATATTAGTATTATAAAGACGTTTGCGAAATTTATTGTCAAGCTAAACAAAGTAGAGACAAGTTTTTGCTTAGTGACAGTAACTTTATTGAAATTTTTTATTTAATTCATTGCGATATTTAGGGTGATTATCGAAAGCCTGCAATGTGTGGAGTCGTTTATTTTTTACCATTATGGACGATTGTTCTCGTGTCGTGTGGGTTTACTTGGTTAAATTTAAAAGTGATGTTTCTCAAATCTTGAAAAAAATTATTGTCATAATAGAACGGCAATTTAATAAATGTGTCAAGAAGATTAGAAGTGACAATGGGACAGAATTTACTTGTTTAGAAAAATATTTTATTAAAAATGGCATTGAGCATCACACTGCTTGCATTTGCATTCGTACGTCCCAACAAAATGGGAGGGTGGAAAGAAAGCATAGACTTATCTTGAATGTGTCTTATGCTTTAATGTTTCAAGCAAAATTGTCGGTGAAATTTTGAGGAGAGTGTGTACTATCAGCAGGGTACTTAATTAATCGTACCCCTTCAAAATTGTTGCATGGAAAAATCCCCTATGAAATTATTTTTGAAAAAAACCCTTCCCACAAACACATTAAGGTATTTGGATCTCTGTGTTATGCTCATTATTCTTGAAAAGATAATAATAAATTTACTAGTCGAAGCATACGATGTGTTTTTCTGGGTTATCCTTTTGGAAAGAAAGGTTGGTTAGTTTATGATCTTGACGAGCATAAAATGCTCATTTCTCGGGATATTGTTTTTGTGGAAAAGGAGTTTCCCTTTGCTAGTAACAGTACTGATCGAGAAGAGGCCTATACGGATTGAGATATATTTCTTTGTGCACCTACTGATGAAGTTACTTATGATGAATACATTGCTTATATTGGCAATAAGTTTCCTGAACAGTTGCCTGAACAGTTGCATGAACAGTTGTCTGGAAAGTTGCCTGAACAGTTGTCCGAACAGTTATCTGAACAACCTACTGAACAAGTTCCAGCACAACTGGATGAACAGGTTACAGATACCACTCAGAGGTCCGAACAATCTCCAGAACAATTGCAAGTGCCTGGGCAATCTGCAACAGAGAATTTGGGTAGAGGATAGAGAGCTAAAATGTCTTCTACAAGGTATCCATCAGCTGAATATGAGTTGGGCAAGGCTCACGTTGCTCAAGTCCCCTCCCCGTCGCGTTCACCTAACCAAAATAAATCTTCAGGTACTTATTATCATTTATCAAACTTTGTCAATTGCACTAACTTCTCTTTGGCACATCATTGTTTTTTTGCTGATGTTGACTTAGGACATGAACCAAATCATTTTGGGGAAGCAGTTACATATCCTCATTGGTGTGAGGCTATGAACAAAGAACTTGCTGCTCTTGATCAGAATGGTACGTGGGAATTGGTAGATACTCCCATTAACAAGAAGGTAACTGACAACAAATGGGTTTATAAGATAAAATATAATGTTGATGGGTCCGTTGAATGTTACAAAGCTCATTTAGTCATCTTGGGAAACCGACAAGTTGAAGGTGTGGAATTCAAAGAAACCTTTGCACCAACAATCAAGATGGTCACTGTCCGAGTTTTTCTTTCCATTGCTGCAGTTCATGGGTGGGAACTTTATCAAGTGGACGTTCACAACGCTTTTCTTCATGGTGATCTTAGTGAAGATTTGTCTATATGAAAGTAGCCTTGGGGCATCATGCTGCTTCTTCAGGTAAAGTGTGTAAACTCAAGAAGTCATTGTATGGCCTAAATCATGATATGAACCGCAATTTGGACCACATAATTGAACTGCAATTTGAACAAAACTGAACAAAATCATAGAGGTTTGGTTTGGTTCGATTTGAATTTTTTCATGATTTAATTCAGTTTGAAAATTTCTCAAACCGATGATTAGTGGTTCGGTACGTAAATTCCTCCAAACCGTACCATTTACACCCCTAGACACGCCACCAAACCAAATTAATAATAACCATTAATTCAAAAAGTGAAAAAAAAATGAAAAAAAATAAGATGCTAAGGAACGTGAGCAAATAGAACATTTCTGCCTCAAAGTTTCATTGAAATTGCAATGTAACCCTAGAGGTATCATTTGTTGCAATTTCAATCTTGTTATTGTGCCAAAGTGGGGGCATTCTGGATAGCCGTTAAATAAATTAGACATAAGTTAGTAAAGTGGACCGAAAATCGCAACCAGTCTTTTTTTTTTTTTAAATCCCATTGTCAACCCTGAACAATAGTTTATCTTTTCATGTTAAATTGTTTAATTTCTCTTCAACCTCAAACCAATTTAAAAAAAAAAAATCCACGGCCGCCACCATCCATCAACCAACCCCACCACCTTCCTATGCCTACCCCATCTGCAGTTCTCGGCACCACCACTTGAAACTTCTCTTTAATTTCTCTTCAACCTCAAACCAATCACGAATTTAAAAAAAAAAAAAAAAAAAAAAAAAAAAAAACTCCATGGCCGCCCCACCACCTTCCTATGCATACCCCATCTGCAGTTCTTGGCACCATTGCAGCACCAGATTCACTCTATCAATCGCAACCAACCCCACTTGTTATGCTCCCGTCCCGCCTCTCTCCAATCCCATATACTTATCAAAATGTCACCGCTAGATTTAAAAAGATGTCCATTGCGCGTAAAAAGAAGTTTCACTTATTTACAAAAATGTAACCATGCATTTTGAAAACACGTTTTTTCAAATTATTTAGAAAAACTCATTTTCCTAAGATTTTGGAATATTGTTTTTGCCAAAAATCAATTATATAGATTCAGAAAGTCAAAATATAACATTTATCTTTGGACACGGGGAGTATGAAATTACACATACTTTAGATTGATCGTTTTAAATTTGTGGTTTAATCCAAAACAAAATGTGGGGTGGACAAATCTAGTTCATGTGGGCCCAACTAAAAGGAAATTAATCACAAATATTAAATATAAAAGAGGGAAATGTGATCAAATCCCGACCGTTAATATAACAAAGCATCAAATCCTCGGTGTATCAGTTCCGGATCGCTGTAAAATAAAAAATTTAAACTAGCTTGTGTAAAAAGGGTAAATATGTTGCAGAGTATATTAAATCTGTTGACATTTGATTCAGCAAAGAAGTTTGTTCATGCCAGGTTTTGAATGAATTATACACCTATGTATGGAGTATATTTCTTACTTGAAGTCAACTTTAATTTTACCAGATATTGAAATATACAGCTAAATATTGAATATGATGGTAAGAACCAAAAAACACACTCATGCTTCCATCTTGCTATTGTCATTACTTGGTTGTGAACTTATTCGGCTTCTCAGTTCTTCGAAAGCCTTCATGCTCTCTGCATCAAATCCTCCCGCAAACTGCAATCAAGAAACAAGTTTATAAAGACTATTCCTAGATCTTCATGTCCACGCAAAGATAAGAAAAATAAATAATAAAAAAAAAGATAAATGAAACTGACAAAATGGGCTATATACCTGGTGAACGCGGAATGCAAAGCGAACACCTTGGAGAACCACAAATTCCCTTTGTGGTTCTTTCTCGGGTCCATCCATTGCATCAAGTTCTGATGCAACGCGTTTCATGTACTTCCGAGCTAACTGAACAGATGAGAGCTTAATCTGCATACCCAAAAAAAAGTAAAAACATTTCAGAAACGACTAATGAATGTATGTTTGTGTGTGTTTTTGTTGAGAAAAACGGAGAATGGTGAAAATTTGTTTGGGATAATATTTAAGCATACCTTCCCAACGACTCCAGAATCTTGTAACCAGTCAACAGGAATGCCAAATTCTTTATACCGTGAAACAGCCATGTCCCTTGTGCGCAACAGTGCGTAAACACTTGCTTCAACCCTGCAAAACCCATGAATTTATTCACTTAATATGTTACTTTAGGCCTAGTTCTGTATAATTATAAATTTTTAATCGGGTATTGAACCCTTGACCTTTCGTATAGAAAGGTCTACCAGATGCAGCTTGAGCTAGAGCTTTTTGGCTGCCTAGTCTGTATAAGAATGTGTGAGAAGAGATTACGTACTTTTCAAGCAATTTGTACATTTTCTTCAAGGCAGGATCACAAGGGAGATTTGGATCATCGACAAAGTTAGATACTTGCTTCTCCAGCTTCATCAGGTCTTGATACTCGAAGGCTGCTTCTCTTAGTGCATCTGCTTTCCCTTCTGGCCAGTCAAAGTGCTTGAGGACCGCTCTTTCATCAACCTATCATAATAAATGATCAAGGATAGTGAACAAATTGTAATTGATTACGTATTTCATTAATAAAAAACCTCATTATAAAAATAAAATAAAAAAGAAGTAAAATTTAAGTGAAGTACCAAGAAGGAAAGTTCCTCGTCTAGCCAGTTCACGAAAACCACTAAATCTTCAATATTTGTAAAGGTGGCTGCTCGGACTTCAGTAGCCAGTGACTGCACAAATTCTCCTTGAGTTTCCACGTCAGCTTTCACCTGAAAATCAACGAAGACCATAGAATATAAATCTTTGTTCGAATTGAATAAGAAGCCAATGTCACACACGGAGTCAAAGCAGAGATGGGAAAAATAAAAAGCAATCTTCTTACAGCCATTAGGAATGACGATCTGTTTTCTATCTCTCCAATCATGTTGTTCCTTGCATCCACAGTGCTAGTTCCTGATGAAGTTATTGCTGACGTATCCTTCTTTGCCTCACGCTTCATCAAACTCTGATAGAATTCAACCAATTCAGGAGCCCTGTGAACCTTATCACCACCACCTCCCCCTCTTCCCAAGCTTCCAGGTGGAGGAGGAGGCCTAGGTGGTCCACCACCAGGTGGTGGTGGTGGCGGCGGAGCACCTGGTGGTGGAGGTGGTGGTGGTGGACCACTACCTGGTGTAGGTGGTGCTGGTGTACCACCAGGACCACCTCCAACGGATCTAGGAGGAGGGTGTGGAACCCTAGGAGGTCTCTTCTCAATGTGGGCAAGTTTCATCTTGCTAACAGCAACTTCATTTCCATCTGCCGACTGATTAGCCGAAGCATCGGGAGTTACAACTACTCTCTCCTTAACTTGAGCAAGCTTTGGTGGCAAACTAATTGGTTTAAGTTTTGGTGAACTATAGCTTGAAGTATCACCAAACCTAGCTGTTCTTGCATGCTCCGCTTTTTCCTTAATATTTTTCTCTCTCTCCAAAGCAAGCTTATGCCTATCTTTATATGCCGGATACTTCTCATCCAAAACTCCTTCGACAGATTTAGACATCAACTGAAACGACGATGCAACATTATTCAAGTCAGCCGTAGAATCACTCCGTGTCTTGATCAGGGGTAATTTAGGCGTTTCAGGAGAATCAAGAGAATCTTGATCAACCGCGCCATATGTAGTAATAGCTACACTTTCACTTGCATTTCTCATCATCAGGGCTTCCAGTGGGCCCCTTGGTTTTTGACTAATGCTGGGCCTTCCCGGAGAAGCTCCGGAAAATGATCTAGCTGGTGAAGAAAGAGCACTTGAATCATCTTTGCTTTTGCTTCCCCATCTCTTCAACTTCTGAATTAAATTGGGCTTTTTACTAAAATTGCTATATCTACTCGTTGAACTGTCAATAGACATGTTATCGAAATCTTCACTTCCTGGAGAAGATGGTTGAGAAAAGTTGCTCTCGAGATCTGTGTCCCCACCTTGGCCCCGCTCGGATCCTGCATACTCTAACATTAGTTGTTTAGCTTTTTCTTGGGATCTCGGGCTCAAGCTCTTGCTGAGATCACGAGCTGAGGTTTTTCCTGCAGGTGTTTGATAGTTACGAAGCTCAAATCTCAAGCAAGCGTTGACCCAACGAAGGTAAACTAGCTCTTCGACTTCACTGAATCTGTTCATCTGAAGCCCCTCTACTTGTTTCAAGAGATCATCATTTGTGTGCCTCAAATTGTTTGCCTCCTCTCTAACCTTTGCAACCATATCACTCTGCAGAACCACAAAGAATATAACTTTATTTTAAAAAAAAATTATAAATTGATAACTTAATCCATCTCAATAGTGACACTTGGAGAGTGGAATTTACCATTAGTGGGGAGTGGCGGATCGAGAACATTTTTTCAGTGGGTGCACAAATTACACTATAAAGCTTTAAAATGTAAATTGTGAAGAAATAAATGCTAATTATGGGACTCGTACTCATAACATCAAGGTAAATAGCCTGACACTTTACCACTGAACTAGATACCATTTGATTCAGTGGGTGCACGTTGCGCCCCTGGTGGGGATTGCGCCCCTGACCTTCAATATAGAAAGGTATACCTGATACTGCTTGAGCTAAAGCTCTTTGGCGAAGGTAAAATTTATTAACTGTCACATCTGAAACACAAAAAAAAAAACAAAGTTGAAGTCTTTACCTCAGTCATATTGGAGAGAGCTGTAGCTCTTGCTTCAGCAACATCTAACTTAACAGCCAACTCTCTCTTTTCATGTTGAAGTTCTCGGTTTTTCCTCCTAAGCTCAACAACTTCCACCTCCAACTCTTTCACCGCTTTAAGCTTCTTCTCAACTTCACTATCCTTCTTGAAGGCATCTTCCTCCTTGGCTTGGAGACCCGTAACTTGCTGCTTCAGCAACAAAAGCTGCCCTTTTGTCTGATTAGACTCTAGCTGAATTTGCCTCTGAAGCTCCTTAATTTTATTCCTAGCAACCTCGAGTTCTTTCCTATAATTAGCTCCTTGGGACACTTCTTCTTGAAGCTTTTTCCTCTCCGCTTGCAATGAATTAATGGTAATATTTAGCATGTCAATCTCAACTGTCTTGATCTTTAGCTGCTTTTGTAGTTCAGTTACATCAGATTCTTGCTTTTTTAGACCATAGTATTCAAGTAATTCACCTTCGAGTTTGACTTCCCTCTCCTCTAGCTCTTTTACTAAGTTGCGTAATCTTTCAAGTTCACTCTCATTGTACGCCATCTCCTTTTCATATATTTTCTCCTTTTCTGTATCGTATTTGTCACTGGAGAATGGGAAATCTATTTCTCCCGATAAAAGACTTTCGAATTCAGGTAAAATCTCATCTTCAATATCGGATGGAGTGCTCAAAGATGCGTTTATTGGACCACTAATTAGTTTAACCTCTTCTTTCTCTTCTTCCTCCTCATCCTGCATATACAGATATTCTTGAGCTCCAAAAAGAACAATACTTAACGAAAAAATGAAGTTTAACTTTATTTTGTTTAAGAGATAAAAAGAATTGTCAAAAAATAACAATAAAAAGGCCTTTGAGATGCATACCTCCACCTCTTTGAGGATATCATTGAAGTCTGTAAATCCCTCTTTATCTTCCTCTTCACTCCGAGGTTGTTCATGGGATTCTTCCCCATTTTCTGAGCTCCATTTACACCATTGAAGGATATTAACAAAAATATTCAAATTTAGCAAGAATCAGGAACAAATCATAATCTTGGCCAAAAAAATAAACAAATACTAATACTGTAAAAAAAAAAACAGGATTCGGGTACTCATCAATAAGCCAGGCCTTACAGAAGAACTTTGAAAACCAAGAACCTAATCATGATTAAACATAAACAAATCATCATAAACAAAATTAATACAATTGAGAGAGCAAAATACCTGAAGGTTTAATTAAAGGGTCTTCTTTTCTTGGAGGCTTGACATTAATCTGCTTAACTGCATAAGCTGCGATTGAAGCAGCAACCAGCAAGCCCAACCTGGTAATCATGTATATATTCTTGAAAGAAAATTCCGAATTCTCGACTCATCTACAGAGGCAACCCAATCCTCAACCCATCTCTAACTACCCGAAACGCCTATCAGGGAAAATGTATGCAATAAAAAACGTGATAAACTCAATAACAGTAATTCTTGAAATATCACTCTGCAAAAATGGAATAACAATATCTGAATAAGATTATCATCTTATGAACAGAAATTATTTGTTTCTATATACAAACTCGCTGACAAAAGAAATTCCATCGGAACTTTCAATATAGGAAGGTGCAGTAGCCACCAATATATCAAGTGGCTAGTTTTGCTCCAAAGAGGATAATAGCTGGTCTTGTTCAATGGAAGAATGGGTTAAAACAGTCTTTATATGTTGTCTGAAAAAGACAGCAGCAACTGTAAATTTGAACAAGAAGGAGAAATTAGAGACACCCAAGTTTCTTGTGTGAATTAATGTTTATCTTGTTTTGGTAGTTAGTTAAGGGTGTAAAGTGGTCTGAGATTGTTGTCTTGTCTCTAGTGCCATTCTATTATCATATATAGGCTGGCATATTATCCAACTAATTGGCTGCCTTTTGTCCACTCAAATTTTCTGCAGAGAGAATCTTGAATTGCACTGCCCAGTCAAAAAATTAATATCAGGACAATAAATCCCAAGGTGATGGAAATAAAGAGATTGAAGAAAGTTAAAGTTGTAATCAACTGAACCAGTTAAACAATCTTGTTACTAAACTGATTTAGGAGAACCTAGAAAGGACCTCACCTTCCAAAATATTACTACCTCTGTCCCATAACAAATGTTGTACTTACCTTTCTAGTTCGTCCCAAAATAAATATCGCGTTTTCAAATGAGAAAACAATGGTAGTGCAATTTCACCATTGTACAAGCAATGTACAAACAAGTAAAGAACATCCTTTAAAATGTTGACAAGTAAAACGCGACATTTGTTACGAGAATGAGGGAGTAGAACAAGATAGTTAAATGGGTCGAGGACCGGTGACAATGGACTGCAGATAGTTTGATTGTCGACCGTTGGATCTGTTTTAAAAGGCTTGCTTATCTTTTCACTCCCCCATCCACCAACAAGGACTAGTCGTTAGAAAAATATTGAATATGGGCCACACGTTTCATCCAAATGCATTGCAAACAGATGTCAAGAACACCCAATCTCTAATCCCTAGTTAAATCAGATGGTTGGTGTGATATAAAGATTATTTCCCCAAATAAAGAAGGTGGGACCATCTCACAAGACATTTACAAAATTCGGATGAACTTTCTCATTAGGCTACTAAGTAGATATGGGTAGGTTAAGCAAGGAAAGGTAGAGATGGCATTTATTTCCTGCCTTTACTTTAGTGGATTGGAGCATATGGAAGATGTTAGCCAAAGATAAAAAAGAGAGTAAACCAAAAACTTCATCATGTATGTGTGGCCATTGGCATTTGACTGACCTATTTGCCAACATGTGGTCCTTAAGGATTTTTCTACTCATTATTCCATTAATTTGTTTGGTTCATATGGTGAGATCTCTTTCTCTTCCCAGTGACAAAATTACTTGTAAAAGTTCTTATCTGATTCACTTCAGAAAAATAGTGAAATTAAGTTGGGTAAATAAAAATTGATTCATCAAAATGAGCTATAAATGTTGGGATTTTGGCTCAAATTCTAATTCCAAATTTGATTGTGAAAATCATGAGTATTTTATTTCCTAATTGGATTTGGAGAGGAGGATGTATCCTTATACAAGTAGGAGAGAAATTTGTGAATCCTTATAGAAGAAGGAGAAACCGATTTTCCTAAAAGTACTAGGAAATACTTTTAGGTGTGCCTATATAAGGGGTATGTGGATTATTATTTTGGGTGTGCCTTGGTGGTACCAAGAGGGTCTCCCTTAGAGGAGATTGGTTGATTAGCAATGTGTGCAACTATGAGAGAGAGTTGTACATTGATTGTGTTCGTATTCAAGGATGTTGAGACGGATGAGAATACCTCCATTCTTGTAATATCGGGTTTGTGGTGAGGGTGAGTCTTTGCGAGTTTCTTGATTAAAACTTGCGTTCTTGTAATTTCATGATTATTAATGAAAGTCGTTGATCGGTCCGTGGACGTAGCCCATGATGTTGGGGTGAACCACATTAAATCTTGTGTTATTTACTTTTCTTGTTATATTGTGTGGTTGTCCAAATTAATGTGGTGTTGCATAACCTAGAATATTATTGTGATACGCTTAGTATGATATTGTCCGCTTTTGCCCGCACCACTTGGCCGCTCTTCCCCACAACTCCCAAAAGGCATCATACTAATGATGGAGTGGACACCTTTATATATTAGGCAATTCTTCTTTCAATTTGATTGTCGATGTGGGACTTGGGCCGATACCCCAACAATCCTCCCTCAAACCAAGGACCACCTCTGGCGAATCTTGTGCCGCTTATTCACCACTTGCGGACACGCCGCCCGATTTATCACCAATATCAGGAAGACTTTCGACACAAGGCACACACAGTGCTCCATTCGTGAGGTCACACCACCAGAGGAAATTCCACATCATCCACACATGGTCCACTACGTCGCGCCCATCCACTAACCACGGCTCTGATACCAGTTGTTGAGACCGCGACCATCCCCACCACTCCACATTAGTATGATATTGTCCGCTTTGGGCCCAGCCCGCACGGATTTGCTCTTGGATCAACTCCCAAAAGGCCTCATACTAATGGAGTGGGTGGACACCTTTATATATTAGGCAATTCTTCTTTCAATTGTCGATGTGGGACTTGGGTTGATACCCCAACAATAAAAACAACAGTCAAAACAATTACACACACACACACACACTATATATATATATATATATATATATATATATATATATATATATATATATATATATATATATATATATATATACTCCCTCCGACCCGTATCAAATTGCAAAAAATGTTCAATAAACACGGAAATTAAGAAGAAATATAAAATATTAAAATGTTGTGAGTATAGATAATAGAGTAATAATTATTTGTGGGTAACCAAAGAACTCTAGTTCTAGTGGTATCAGGTATTAGCTTACTAGTGAAGGTTGAGAGTTCGAATCTTGTTTATGTGCTTAGTTTATTTATATGCCAATTGATGTAGACTAAGGCTCCGTTTGTTTCATGTAAAACATTTTCCGGAAAATGTTTTCCTTGTTTTCGGGTGTTTGTTTCAAGTAAAATGTTTTCCGAAAAATGTTTTACCTACTTTCGAGTGTTTGGTAACCACTTGTAAAAGAAAGTCAAATGCAAAACATTTTACAAGGATGTAAAAAAAGGAGGTTTTCTTTGTAAAATGATTTACCAATTTCAAATCCGTAAATCATTTTACAACTCTTGTTCTTGGCCTTAATGTACAACTCATATTACGCTCGGTACAACATAATAATAATAATAATTAAAAAAAAAAATTTAACTGCCCCCACCCCACCCCCCCCCAAATTTTTTTTTTCTGTAACCGCCCCACCCACCCCCCCCTCTCCCCCACCCCCACCCCAAAAAAAAAAAATATTTTTTTTTTGGGAAACCGCCCCACTCCACCCCCGCCTACCCCACCCCTACCCACCCCCCACCCCCATTCTCTTTCCCAAAAAAAAAATTTTTTATTTTTTTTTTTCAAACCGCCCCACCCACCCCGCCTACCCCACCCCCACCCACCCCCCAATTTTATTTTTTTTTTTTTATTTTTTCGAAACCGCCCCACCCACCCCCACCCCAAAAAAATTTTTTTTTTTTTTTTTTTTTTGGAAACCGCCCACCACTCCCCCAAAAAAAAAAATTTTTTTTTGGAAACCGCCCCACCCACCCCCGCCTACCCCACCCCCACCCCCCTACTCCATCCCCACAAAAAAAAAAAAAAATTTTTTTTTTTTTGGAAACCGCCCCACCCACCCCCGCCTACCCCACCCCCTACCCACCCACCCCCAAATTTTATTTTATTTTATTTTTATTTTTTTGGAAACCACCCCACCCACCCCCGCCTACCCCACCCCTACCCACCCCCACCCCCCACCCCCAAAAAAAAAATTTTTTTTGGAAACCGCCCACCCACCCCCGCCTACCCCACCCCCTCTCCCAAAAAAAAAATTTTTTTTTGGAAACCGCCCCACCCACCCCCGCCTACCCCACCCCCACCCCCCAAAAAAAAAAAATTTTTTTGGAAATCGCCCACCCACCCCCTTCCTACCCCACCCCCACCCCCAAATTTTTTATTTTTATTTTACACCCCTATCCACCCTCCATCCCCCCCAAAAAAAAATTTTTTTTGAGGGGGGGTGGGGTAGGCAGGGGGTGGGTGGGGCGGTTTCCAAAGTTGATTTAAATTAATAAAAAAAAGTGACATTTTCGAAAAACATTTTCGTCAAATTTGCCAAACAACTGAAAACAAGACCATGATATTTTACAAGAAAACATTTTACATGGAAATCTTTTTACATGAAAACATTTTACAAGGAAACCTTTTTACATGAAATCATTTTACATGAAAACATTTTCCGGAAAATGTTTTACGCGAAACAAACGGAGCCTAAGTGGCATTTTATCTATCATTAATAAAATAAAAAAATATTTGTGAGGTAGAAAATAGTAATTAGTTAGTTGGTGTGAAAACGGCAAGTAGGTTTCATTAAATAAAAAATAATATCAAATTTTCATATTGTGTCTTTGCATTTATATGTTAGACAACTAAAATGAAAATTTTTGAAATTGGACGGAGGAAGTATCTATAGTATAAATGAGGGAAGGGTGCTACAGTACTATGAATAGTGCCAAGCGGCGAATTTCCCATTTTGCCCTCATACATTTGTCCCTTTCCCATTTTGCCCTTAAAAAAATTAAATTAAAAAAAAAAAAAAATTAAAAACTTAAAAAAAAAAAAAAAAAACACCCGTGTCCTTGGACACGGGCATGTACTAGTATAGTATATTGTAGTTTATAAATACCAAAGACCTATTCAGCAAAAGGCAAGCTTAAATAATTTTTCTTAGTAATTCTAATAAGCTTATTGACTATTGTCATTCCTTCTCACAGTTGAAGTTTACAGCACCACATACAGACAGACAGAGTTTCTGTGAGTGTGTGTGTGTGTGTGTGTGTGTGTGAGGGAGAGAGAGAGAGAGAGAGAGAGAAGTACCAGGGTGTGGCAGAGATTGGGGAGAAAAATATTGGGTCAAAAGGGATTGGAGGAGAAGTTCATACATTTGAGTTGGGAGCTGAAACATTAATCGTTTAAAAGCTCTCTGATTTCAGGAATGGGAAAGTTTCAGTGGTAAAACTGTAAATAATTAAGCGGCTTTTTGTTGAACTGGAAATACATTGAAGGCGCCAATATTGGCTTTTAGCGGGAAATTGACATTATTCAATCCGAACACTGATCAAGAACTGTTTCATTGCAGTATACGATTGCGATTTATTTTATCGGGTGACCCCTAATCCACCATTATCCGATCCAAATTCATCTCATTCATTCATTCCCATTTCATTGGGGGTAATTATGGGGACTATCAAATGCCAAATTCATCTCACTCATTCATTTCTACGAGGGAGACACAGTCAAATCCTCTCCCTCCGTCACAGCGTCACAACTGATATTAAAAGACAGGATTGCCAGAGTGTAGATGCAACGACGGGGATGGGGCGTTCCATAATTCCATTGAGAAAACTTTGGTAGGAGTATATGATAACTTCTGCAACTCAAGTTAATCAAACTCATATAAAACCAGTATAACAACTCAATAGACACCTGACTCAGTCATTGCAACCGTTTCTCCTCTCTCCCTTTAAATTTTGAAACAAAGGACAGGATTGTCAGACAGGTTCAACACAGAACCTGCGAAAAATAAATTACAAAATCCTCCCTCGATATGTTTGACCAAGTCAATCTATAGTTACATTATATGTGTCAAACAGTGATTGGATTTTTGCCAGGCATCTCGGTCAATGCAGATCTGGAGAAAGGGGATAGTCAACCCAATCGATCAAAGAATATAAAGTGAGAAGAAATATGGCTTAAGAATGATCTTCCCATTTCCACCTCCGTCCTGCCTCTTCAAGAACCTTAGCACGAGTTTGGCTTTTCCTCGCTTCATCCTCAACCCATGATCTGCACACATACTTCGCATTAGTGACAAATCCTCATATGTTCAAAAAATATAACCTAATATCAATGTCCAACATAGTACTTTGTGGTGAAAAGAGGGTATGTCGGGAAATGAGTTTTTATCCCTTCAAAACAGAAACTGAATTGGATTTACTTTTTCTCAGAAATTTACAAAACAATCAAATTTATACTGGCATTCTCAAAATGATTTTCCAACATGTAATTAATATGTACTCCCTCCGTCCCATAACAAGTGACACCAAAACTGAATGCACGGGGATAAAGAAAAAGTAGTATAAAATTGATAGTGGAGGAGGTGTTGTATAAAAAGTAAAATAGGAGAGAAAAGTGAGGTAGGAAATAGGAAGTAAATTGTTGTTGTGAGTATGACAAGTGGGTCTCGTTGAATAAAGAACTAATAAAAGTTGGCTATTTTGGGAGATGTCACTTGTTATGGGACTGGGACAAACCAAAAGGGAAACAAGTGTCACTTGTTATGGCGGAGGAAGTATACCTTAGTATTCGAAGAGCTTCTAGTTCAGCTTCCAGTATTGATTTTGCATCAAGAATTCTTTCATACTTGACCTGCAACTCACTCCGTGTACTTAGGATCTTCTGTTGCTCATCCACATGTTCAGTCTTCTCATTTGCAAGCCTCTCTGACATGTCATCTATTTCTTCCTTCAGACGAGAAAGCAACTGCTTCTGACAGTCAATCGCTGCCTTCTCCTTTGAATGCACAGTTTGGGCATTCCCTTGAACAATTTTTTCCTGTTCAAATTCGTTAAGTACTGCAAGATAAATCTTCTCCGCCTCTAACCCAAGACTTTTTAATTCTTCCATTTTTTTGTCCCAATGTTTCTTTATTTCTCCCCTCTCAAGAAGCTCAGCCCTGATCTCTTCCATTGCACTTTGCTGCGAAAGTTTCTCAGCTTCTAATCTTGAAAGTTCAATCAAAATCGATTGTGTCATTCTTCCACCTGTCAGTGCCACCGCAGCTTGTGCCTTTGTGCAAGGTTTGCTTGGTTGAAATCGCTTCCCCTGCCCTGTAAAATGGATATTTAGTGGTTAAAACTATTATAGACTAACATAAAGCACAAAACATATGTATGTCTCATTGTGACTGATTAGTGTGTGTGTGTGTATATATATATATATATATATATATATATATATATATATATATATATATATATATATATATATATATATATAGAGAGAGAGAGAGAGAGAGAGAGACCGAAAACTTTTTTCATAATACTCTTGTCGCCAGCCAGCATATCTACAAAAAGCTCCACTAATGCATCTGACCTGATCTCCCTCGCATCAATAAGGCCCAAGTTGTTCCTTGATATCTGGACTGTAAAAGAGTCAGCTCTTAAAGACCATAAGCAGCTGTGCCGTTTCCATTGATTATACTTTTGTTTATAATGATCCAAAGATAAAAATTATAGGCAACAGATATGAATTGATTCCTACCTCTTCATTTATTCCATTGATGACTCCATACTCTAGCTTGACTTTCCAATCGATGAGATCCTGGCGAGATACGAATCTACCGAACAATAATGTTGGAGAGTGAATAGAACTCTTAATCATGAAAAGGGAGGGGGGGAGGAGGAAGAGGTGAGAGAGAGAGAGAGAGGTAACATTAAAGGTTCAGTATAATTAAGGTACCTCTCAGGCCAAAACTTGACACCTTCCGCACTTTCTATATCACTCAGATCAGTACCAGACAGCTTGCTTTTAACAATGCCAACCTCAGCCAAGGCTATTAAAAAAAAAAATCAAAACAAAACCTTGAACAGTCATTATTTACTAAGTAAGACAGTATAACACTAGGAAATATTGACATCAAAGCACAAGCCTTACACTGAATGGATACAAAATCAGGATCTTCAGGACTAACATCATCAAAAGCAGCAGAAGTAGACCCCGACAGTGCAAGGGGCGGAACAATCTGATGCTTGAGATTTCTAACCCATGAAGCATAAAGATAAAATTTTGTAAAACCACAAATATAGTTTGGGTTACATATTATGAACTAATTATTACCTTTCAAGAATTTCATCTAAAAGAAAATATATTATTACCTTTCAAGTAGCGAGTTTACTTGAACTAACCATCTTGTATATTCCCGCCGAGAACATAATTCATCTGCCCTGATATCATCCTCAATGATCTGTATACCTTAATTACAGTTGTATAATAATGCTCAGAACTGAACTGAAGGCTTTATTCAAGTTAGCATTAGCTTCAAAACGAACAGGCTACAAGGGAGTTAGTAGGAACAAGTTTAAGAAATCACCAACTAGAGGTATGGGCTGATGCGATACTAAGAAAGTGAAAAATTAAAATTAAGACTCCTGTAGTCTAAAATAACATGATGGTCCACTATGCAGGTGCAATTTAAGTGCTCACACACTCATAATAGCCACAAGCATGAATTCATTGACTTCCGATCAATATTAACAAGTAACACTTTTACCAACTCTTAACACCGTATTGTGCAATAGCCAATCCCCACCCCAAATAGAGCTTAACATTCCAAAACTGTGACATATATGATTATTACTATAAGACAGATTGGGATTCAGGACATTGCCAGCATGCATATGGGTGTCCTGAAGCACGAGAAGTTTATCATTACTGTGCATAGCATATTCGGAACCATGAAGAAACTAAAGACAGCTGCGTGAACGTGTCAACACGCAGAACTAGTGTCTTCAGTGTAAGTGCAATTTTGCTTTATGAGAAGCCAGTTAACTAACCAAATATTCATTTGAGTCTTGGTTATTGATATCAAAATTAAAGATTTGCATAGGAAAGATAGAGTGAATGATATTTACGGAGCTGTATTTATATATTTATAGAAAATTAATCTATCCTTTCCACTCGAACAATCCAAATTTGAAAGTCAAGCACATTAACGAAGAGAATATATTTCCTAGATTCCCTTTATTCTAATGATGAAAACACTGTTCCTAGTTTTGGATGCTCAAAGTTAGTTGCTTAATTGTTCAAAGGAGTTCTATTTGAATAATATGAAAGGTATGACTCTTTGGGAGGAAAGGAGGGAGCATATACAATTGTAAACGTATATATCCTCTGTCACGGAGTTTGTAGGTTACTATGTCCATAAGGGAGCATGTACAATTGTACCAAGTATATGTTGTCTGTCATAGAGTTTGTAGTTTGCTATGTTCATCAACACAATCATGTCCCAATTCACAAACACGAGCCAATGCAGAACAGGTCTATCAAAGATATGGTTTTATTCAAGATTCTAGAACTCCATTCAGCCGCTGTTATATTCCATCGATCTATTTCCAAATCCCAAGGCATGCATTCTTGGATCATCTCTCTATCTTGTGTTGCTAAATGAATGTGATCCAGTTTATTAAACTCTGGAAAATGATTACACGCCTCTGTTCATCACGTGGAAAGACAGAGAAGTGAAGGGAAAAAAAATAATATTTGTACAAAGAAGCTTTATTTAGTCCAACTGTACTCAGTGGTTGACTAAGAAAGAATACAAAAACTAACATTAAGCTGTGCCTTTGAGGCATAACAATGAAGGGAGAAGAAAAATCCTAGTCAGAACCACATGCCTGCATATTTTTGACTGAAGTGCCAGTTATTGCTGATTGGATGAATACAACATCGACGCAGTTGTTTAATCCCGCAAGTCTGTAACTAAACGCCCTCCTACCAATTCTCCCCCCCCCCAGTTTATACCCTCCTACCAATTCTACAGCCCAGTTGACAGTCTTGGCAGCTTTTTTCTACGAAAATGGAGACCACTCCACGAAAGAGTTACAAACAAATTATGGAAGCACAGATAATAAGCCATGGTAAGGAAAGACCCAGGTGGAGCCAACAGTTCAATAGACATACACAATGTCTGTAGGACGTCTAATCTCCAAAAACGTAGCTCACCAATTGAAAAATCAAATGCTGATTAAAGTTTATTTGGTAAGCAGAAGACAAGCTTCTATTACCTTACCTTCAGTTTCTTCAACAATAGTAGAGCTTCTTGTTGAGTAGGATCCACAGAAGCTGGAACTATAACTCGTGGGATTCCTCCTTCCCACTTCAGGTGGTTGGTTTCTAAAGAAAGTAAAGATGATATGCATTAGAAGGTGAGACAACAGATGACTTTGTGATGAGAAGAGGAATGAAGCCTGATCCTCCCCCAATATTTATGTTATTGCAGCCAGACTGTATTAGCATATCTATTGTTTCACCAATGGCTAAGAATAAGACAAAGATGCACATGAAAGAATGTCATATTTACAATGTCACAATAAAGGATGTTGTATTCGCTATGTTAAAATAAAGAATGACGTATTTGCAATGTAATAATGTGCTTTGCATAGGAAAAAAGAAAGAAATAAATAGAGAGAGAGGGTCAACAAGGAACGAAGTTCTTCTTCTACCACTAACCCGCAATACAATCCCAGGACGATCACGTTTAACTAAGTACTCCCTCCGTCTCCAAATACTTGTAGCTCTAGAGTTTTTCACACAAATTAAGGAATGTGTTTAATACATACCTAATAGACTAAATTACCCTTGAAATATTTCAATTACCTAGGCAATTAAATGTTTTTACAATGACAACTACCTTATCATAAATAAGGGTAGTTTAGTCAACATGTGTCAAAGTTTTATGGAAAACTTCAAAACTGCAAGTATTTTGGGACAAAAAATCCCTCCTAGAACTGCGAGTATTTTGGTACAGAGGGAGTAATAATTAGCAAAGTCAGACTAAAACCTTGATATGGGTTAATAATTTTAAACGATAAAGCTAATGGCACTATGCTACATAGCAATGGATCAGGCATAAGTGTGCAACCAACCTAAGATATTTAACCTTATTTTCATTAAATGGTTGTTACATTTATAAATCTGCAACAGAACAGCAATAAAAGGAAACAAAAGAAGAACATAATGAACTAGATAGGATTGATATTGCTTCTTCTGTAAGCAGCCATTTTCACCTTATAAAGAAAGACCAATTCAGAAATAGGTAAAAAGAAAAGACTCAAACTTAAAATTCCAGTTTCATTAGAGAGTACCTACTCCCAGAGTTTCATTGACCTTGTCGAAAACTCCCTCAGGCAATGTTTCATCATCCATGTCATCATCGGCAGATGCATCAGAGCCCGTATATGTACTCTCAATACTTTCATCAGTTCCAGATGGCCTCAATTTTTCATGCAAAGCAGAAAATGGACTGCCTAACCGAAAAACAAACCCTGCAAGTAGAAGCGAAAATTAAAACCAAATTTCAGCAGAATATCTCTTCCATAACTTTTGCATCACCACATCAACTCCCAACTAAACCAATAAAACACAAAATTGGGTTAAAAATTTGACCTTTTGTCGATATTGTAAAGTAGGCGACGGCAGCAAGTATACCCACAACTGAGGTCCCAACACCCACCAAGACAAATGTAGGCAAACCTGCACACCAAACAACACTTAATCACTCCCAATAATTTCCAAATTTTATATAAGGAAGTAAAATTAGGTCAACAAAAGATCAAACCTTTGGCCTTCTTCTGAGCAGGAGATTCTACAACTTCCCAGCCATTATATTCTTCAGGACCCCCTCGATCAGACCAAGATAAATCTCTATTTCCTTCCGAAGTTAAGGCGCGAAGAGAAGGTTCGGGGTTTGTGAGTTTGATGAAATTGGAAAGAGAATTGGGGGTAAGAACATTGAAGCGGCGGAATTGAAGGGGGTGTTTGGACGGGAGATAGAGAGAGAAAGGAAGAGGAGAAGAGGAGTACATTGTTAATGCATTTGTAAGATTTGCGAAATTAGGGTTTATGATTTGGGAGTCCAAATGAAATTGGGCATCAAATTTACAGGAGCTGATTTGAGATTAGAGGAAAACAAAATGGTTTGGTGTTAAGTTTGGGAGCAGTGAGTCAGTGATTGACGGATATATTTATATACAGGGATCTTAAATACAGGGATCTAATTTGTTCCATCGCCTCGCCTCGTGTAAGTCAGAGATGTCTCTTACATCTCGGGTAGACTTACACGACATATCTCTGTACATTTACACGAGATTTATGTCGTGTAAGTCTACCCGAGATACAAGAGGGCATCTCGAGACCAAGACGAGATATGCATCGTAGGCTAATGTTTCACTTCAAAGAACAGAAAAGCTAACAAGAGACTGAACTTGGAATAAAATTTGATTGTGAATGTGATAGGACATCTCCACAAAAACCATGGGAGGGATGAATATACCATTACACGTATAGTATCGCCAAATTGTTTACGAAATGAAAGTGTTTACGAAACGAAAGCAATTAATTCAAACATTCATACAAAGTGGATAAATAAAAAACCATAACACATATACTATCCCAAATGTAATCTTTGTCTTCTTGCATCATTTGTCCTCCTCATATAGTCGATCGTACTCGATGTCCTATCTTGGTATGGGAGGTGCGGTTGCCTTGCGCTTGGATCACATTGGGACCTCCAAGGGAGCGGTGTTGGTGGAATGGGGTAATCATTGCCTAACATGTGAAGGCTGCAAAAGCATTAACAGCTAAATACAAGGCCATCAAATATAACGACTATAAGTAGGACAACAAAATATAACTAATATAATATAGATGATAAAGTAAAGTATCATACCGCTATAAAATGGGTGGGGACTTGTCCAAAGACAACCGTGTCCGTCGGTGGTTGTACTCGCACGTACGGTCACCGGAAGGCATAAGTTGCCACCGCTAGATCCGTACGAAATAAACGCCACGTTATACCTCGTGGCAATGATGTGCCCAACCTCTGGGAGCGTCATCCAATAATAGTCGGGCGCCCACGGTTCATAACAAGCAAGCTTACGTAACAGCTCCGATACCGGTATCCAAGATAGAACTCTCTCATAAAGCTCTTGGTGATCACGCACCTCTGTGTAACATTCTGAGCGAACTCGGCCCCACGACTCCTCATCTCCGTATATTTGATGTGGAGGAATATTTTGTAAGATTTCTTCTTCTTCATCAATGAGAAAATCTATCGTATCAAGGTCAACACAATCATAAGAATTTTGTGGAGAAGTTTGTGAGGCATAATCATTGAAACTTGGAGAACTTTGGGGAGAATTATGTGAGGAATCCATGTTATTATTTGAGGAATCCATGTTATGAACTTAAAAAATTGAATTTTTGAATGAGAATGGCGTTGGTGTGTTTTCTGGATTTATGTTCGGAATTTTAAACGTCAAATTCCTTTCAACGCAACGATTTATGGAAATTTAGACGCGTCTCGTGCAGGTCTACACGAGATGTTCAAATATCATCTCGTGTGAAACCACTCGAGATGCATCTCGAGTGGGTTTATACGAGACATCTCGTATAAACCCACTCGAGATGCATCTCGAGTGGTTTCACTCGAGATGTCCCATTAAAACCCAGTTCATTGCTACCCAGTTTATGCCAAAACTTGGATTCAATTTTAAACAATCTAACACAAATCAACAACAACAGTGGGATGACATCTCGAGTGAAACCACTCGAGATGCATCTCGAGTGGGTTTATACGAGACATCTCGTATAAACCCACTCAGATGCATCTCGAGTGGTTTCACTCGAGATGTCCCATTAAAACCCAGTTCATTTGCTACCCAGGTTTATGCCAAAACTTGGATTCAATTTTAAACAATCTAACACAAATCAACAACAACAGTGGGATGACATCTCGAGTGAAACCACTCGAGATGCATCTCGAGTGGGTTTATACGAGACATCTCGTATAAACCCACTCGAGATTCATCTCGAGTGGTTTCACTCGAGATGTCCCATTAAATTAGGTTTAAGTTTACCTTCTTTACGGGCACGGTCGAAGAGGACGCTCCGGCGACGATTACTTTGGCGGTAGCGTCGGCTCCAGTGCGGCGGGGTTGGGGCCAGCGGGATTTTTACTCTCACCATTATCGATTTTTCCTTTTTCCGTTGTTGCGAGTCGATTGAAATCGCCTTTCTCTCGTTCGTTCACAGAGAAGAGGGAGAGTCTGAGAGAGAGAGTGTTTGAAATGATAAAAAAAAAAATTGGTATATAAAGGGGCAAATTAGTAATTTCCCGGGATCCCTGTATTTTAAACTCCCTGTATTTAGAATTTGCCGTGATGGACTGAGGAGTGGGTTCACAAGGTGAAAAAGAGTTGCTATTTACACAAATAAATTTTAAAGGGAATTTGCCCCATAAATTTTTTTTGAAACAAATCAATTTTCATTAAATTTTTCATTGTATTAAAATGATCGAAAAGTTCTTTTTACAAGTGAACTTTCAATTTTTTCCTCGCAACATTCTGAAAATATAATACAACATTCTGTTTTTTTTTTTTTTGAAAATATATACAACACTCTGAAAATATAATACAACATTCTGAATATAATACAACATTCTGAAAATATAATACAACATTCTGATTTTTAAATTATTTTTTTAAAAAAAAAAACTTTTTTTTTGAAAATATAATACAACATTCAGAAAATATAATACTATAACATTCTGGAAATATAATACAACATTCTGATTTTTTTTTATTTAATTTTTTTTTATTTAATTTTTTTTATTAATTTTTTATTATTATTAATTTTTTATTATTATTATTATTTTGAAAATATAATACATCATTTTTGGGGGGGGGGGGTATTTTCGTTCTAAATGACAAAAAAATGATACACTCATTTAAAAGGAACTTATTGAGCATAGATTTAAAAAAAAAAAAACTTATGGGGCAATGACCCAATTTTATAACTACACACACATATAAAATGTATCCTTCCTAAATTACCCCTATCTTCCACACCCAAATATTTATCATCTTCCTCCATTTTCAGCCATCCCCTCCGCCTCTCCCAACTCTATGATTCCGGCAAAGCCGATGCTCGATACACCATTCCGCCATTTGAGAACAAATTTGTCTCGCTCGAATGGAGCGGTAGAGTTCGATTCTGAAGTGGTAAATTTCCTAAAATTGATTCGCTATAGATTAGTTTGAAATGATATACGTTTGTTTTGAGGATATGATTAATAGTTCAATAAGATTGAAAAAAAATGGGCAATTAAGACAACCAAGCATTAAGCTAAGACAACACATTTTAAAAATGAAAAAAAAGGGGCAACTAAGCATAATACCACATGAGTACAAAAAAATTTAAAAATATCATAAAAAGGTTTCATTAAAAAATACAGCACTGTCATTTATTTATAAATGTGTTACCGCATTAAGTGTGTTTTTGTCAAATATTAGTCTGCTTTTATAGTTGAAACATAAGACTAGTTCACCTCTTATTAGGCTCATAATTAAATACAAATTTTCATTAAAAAATAGCATTTTACTATGAACTATCAACAATTGATGCAAACGCAAATTGTCATTCTTTCACCGTATTCATTTACAAATTTCTTTAATAAGAAATGTTTTCACGATTTTCCTGTCTACAATGAACTTGCGTGAGTTATGCCTCGTATTTTTTTACGGCAAATTACATGCAATACATTTGTTACTCTTCTCATGCGAGAAGATTAGACACCTCAGTCTGTCCAAATGCATCTTTAGTCCTCCTACGAAGAGCTTGGGTCAGTTTCGCCTCGTAATTTCTGTTAGTGATTTGCATACAATACATTTGTCACTCTTCTCACGCGAGATGCCTGAGTTTGTCCAAATGTATCTATACTCCTCCATTTGATTTCCAAGGATTTTGTGAGCCGCTAACCTTGAATTCATATAGAGATAAGTTGTTATCTCTTGAAAAGATTGATCGTGATTGATATTCCTCTCAAATTTGAGTGTCTATCAATAAGTGCTCCGAAATTAAAATATCTTAACTTTGAGTGTAAAGTATCCATTTAAGTTTTAGTTTTCTCCAATATCACACTAAAAATATTAAATTTGTATACTAGTCTTATTGGATATTTTATCTTTTGGATATTATATGTTTACTTGATAAGAAATGTAAATATAAGTCTTATAATCATGCAAAACGAATATAAACCTATATGTTTACTTGATAAGAAATGTAAATATACTAGCACTAAACCCCGTGCCAAAAACACGTAGTGACGCCTATCCACTCGCTGTTTTACTGAATTCATTTTCCCCTTCTTTAATCGAAATCGTCGTGTTAGTAAAAAAATATCATGTCTCAAAAAGTAATTTAAACAAAGTTTTTATTTATTATTATAACAAAAAAGGAAAAAAAATCATGAGAAATAAATAATAAAAAAATAAAATCCAAACTCTATTGCTATTGATGGTTATGAAATCGATAGGTAAATAATAATAAAAAAAAATAATAATGTAGTAAATAAAAGGGTTTGGGGAAGTTAAAAGACAGGTTTGAGAGTAGAATGTGAAGAGTTATAAAACTGAAAGAAAGAAGGTGAAATATTTGGGTTAATCCAAACCGTTTGATCAATTTTCTAGATTCAATTTCAGCCCTTTTTTATCATGTCGGTTACAAACGGTTAAATTCGATATATATTGTATTATAGAATAATTAATTGTATTATAAAGAGGTTTTATAGTGGAATGTTGGCAGGAAAGGGAAGTTTTATTGTTCTTTTATTGAGTTAAAGTCAAATAATGATATGAAAGAAGTTGTTGAGCAATCACTTAAAACTTATGATGGAGGTAATTTAGCTAACTGATATGATTACGGAGTTGAAATATCCTTTTAAAATAAACTAATGCTCTGTTTGTTTCGCGTAAAATGAATCGCAGATAATGATTTCTCGTAAAATGTTTTTCGAAAAATGAAAACGTTTTTCGAAAAATGACATAAACATGTTTTCTGCTGTTTGATAAGAAAGTGTTTTCCGAAAAATATTTCCATGTGTTTAATAAATTAAAGCAAAATATTTTTCGATAAAAACATAATTTGAGATAAGTTGAAAGAGATATTGTGGTCTGTGGGATAGGGTGATGGAGGTGGGGTGGTAGAGTAGGAGGTGGGGATTAGTAGGGGTGAGGTGGGTGGGTATGGGGTAGGGTAGGGTGGTGGGGAAAATGTAAAGGGTAAGATTATGGTAGGCTATGGTGGTGATATGGTAGGGTGTGGGGGTGGGGTAGGTGTGGGTAATCGAGAGTGTGGGGGGGATAGAGTGGGTAGCCGAGAGTAGATGAGTGGAGAGTTGTTATTAAAAATAAATTTAAAATGATTAAATTTTTTTACCCGATCGAGGAGGGGGTGGCTGTGGTGGTGGTTGTGGTGGTGGTGAGGGGGTGGGGGGGGAGAATTGTAAAAAATAATTTTAATATAAATAATATTTGTATGAGGGGGTGGTTTGTCATGACCCTAATTTTAGGTTCTATTTTGAGTCGTGTTCAATCAGATATTGGAGTGCACATCATATTAGTATATGTTGCATTTTATTTGTAGCATTTATGTGTTAATTAGTATGTTGTAACTTATATGCTATTTTAAATATATGAATAAAATCAAAATAATTATTTAAGGTGTAAATGGAAATATTAGGAGAGGGTATTGAATTGATAAGTTGGAAAATTAATTAAACATTTCATTATAATTCTTGAGGTGCTTGGGTGTCAATAATATAACTTAAGGATTTTAGTTGTTTGAGTATTTGATAGTTGAAGGAGGTTAGGAGTAAGTTCTTATGTTTATCCATGTAGAAAAATTAAGAAGCTTTCATTTTTAACAAAAAGCCTTCTCAGCCTTCTTCAACCTTGGACCAAAAACCCTAACCCTTTTTACTTAAAAATCTTCAATTAATTCTATAAAAATTTCTTCGAAGATCCGTTCGTTCTGTTGTGTTCAGGAGGAGAAGGAGTACAAATCCATCTGATTAAAGTTTTCAAGTTTTTAAATTAATTTCAAGTAAGTTATTATATTTTCTTGAATTGTATGTTCATTTAGTGTTATAATTGATGTTATTTTGTTGTTAATGGTTGCATGGGATTTTGGAAATTATTTTGTTGAGGTTGGAAATGGAAAAAAATTGGTTTTGGTTAACTTGAAAATGATTTGGTGTTGAAATGGGAAAAGATGAGTTTTGGATTAAGTTGGAAATGTTTTGGTGTGTGTTGGAATGGAAAACGAATGGCTTTGGCTAGGTTGGAGCTAGTTTGAGGTCATTGTGGGTTTGGTATAAACTGAAGTTGGTTTTGTAAAGTTTGGTTGAGCCGGGAAAATTGGGTTTGAAAGGTTTAAAATGAGTTTGCTGATGTTCAGCTCTGTTTCTGAAATTTTGCGGAGGGCACGAGTCATGCCCTATGGCACGAGTCGTGCCCATTCGTGCCTCAGATTGGACGACTGTATCTGAGGGGTGTTTAAGGGTCACGAGTCGTGCACTCCCCTGTTTTGCTGAAATATTTTCAAAGCAATGTAAGACCAATTTTATAACATAGATTTCAACCAATTAAACACTATGATCAAAGTGCAATGTATGAACAACAACATGATGTCTTTAGATACCAATTGTGATAATTGGAAGATGTTTAAATGTGGGGTTAAAGTAGGTTGGAACCATTAAACCTAACTTGTTTAAATTCCTCATATGATTGAAGTTACATCCTTGAATGGTTAGTATATGTGTGTATACCTTATGTGTTGCATCTTTTACATTGGTTTGACATCTTTATGATGCGTGATTAGGGTTCCCTACTTTGGAATCCTAAGTTGATTGAATTGGTTCAAGGATGGTTTAGCCTTAGTGCTACTTGTAATTGATACTTGCTATCATTTTGATATGCTATATTGGTATGGTTCGCTACTTTGGAATCATCGTTTATTATAAGCAAGTAGGTTGTACTGTGCTTATGTTTAAAGTCCAGCTGGTACTTATTGTTGGGCAGTGTTATGGGATTATAATGGCACCCGAGCCGAGTTCGTTATAATCCATACACTGGGTTCCCAGGTTGCCCATCCATTGGCCATGGTTTGGGTAGTGGGCTAGCTCCCCTTTTTAGGGTGTAGTCTAGTTGCACATTGGGTTTGACTTTGTGTCAGTGATCCCGTTTGTTATTGTTGTAATTGGGCTCCGGAACCGCTTCTTCAGCTGGTGATGCTGCTCAGATCGTGATATCCTTTTGAGGATGAAACCTTGGCTCAGTATTCTTCTAAGTGTTATATTATGCACTTATGTTATATATATATATATATATATATATATATATATATATATATATATATATATATATATATATATATATATATATATATATATATATATCTTTGTGTGATAATAATGTGATATATATATATATGATGATTGGTTGTTATATGCTTTCATAATGTGATTGCATATCATATTGTTGCATATATAATAACTTGCTGAGATTTTTCTCACCCCGTCCTTTTATTGTTGGGATTATTTTGAGAAAGGTATTTTGTAAAGATTACATTATGTAAATGTATAACCTTGGTGTAGTATCCTAGACTTGATGTTGTCCTTATTTTGCAACTTCTTAAGGCTTGTAAATATTTTTCAATTTGGGAACTAGGTTCCTTGTTTTGTAAAATAAGTTTGTGTGTGATTTATAAATGTTTTGGAAGTTGAATGGTTTGTGATTGAAAGTTCTTTACATTAAACAGGTTTTTGGAAGTGATAAAGTTTAAAAAGAACATTTCGAAAAGTTTTTTTTTAAGGCGTCTTCAGAGTGTGTCCCGGGCGTAGGGCCAAGTAGGACCACGGTTCGGGGCGCTTCATGGTTGATGTGGGGTGAGTAACGTGGGTGGTGTATGGAAAGTTAGGTGTGTGTGTGTGTGAGGGTGTTGCCATTTTTCGAAAAATGTTTTACTTAGGAAAAAGTAAGTCATTTTACTTAGAAAGGTAGGGAAAACATTTTTCGAAAAATATTTTTTCCATTTTTCGGTGCTTACCAAACACCTATAATAAATAATTATTTAAAAAAAACTATAAATTTTTTTATTATTTATTTTGGGACAGAGATAGATAGTAATAAGGAGTATTTGTTAAAATGTATATATGTTGTATTGTATGTGCTCCCTTCATTCTCAATTAATTGAATGTTCATTTTTATATATAAAAAAAAACTATCCTTAAATAAATAAATGATTGTATTTAAATAAATTACATATCAACAGTTATCCGTATAGGATTTTTAAGAAAATGGAAATCCAGCCCAAATCTTTTATGGTTGCTTGCAGGCAGTGACACTATACCAGCACCAATAATGGTGGCCAAAAGATTAAGCGCCTGAGCCTGTAACTGATATCCTAGGCCTTTCCAAACCAATAATGGTGGCCAAAAGATTAAGCATCTGGGCCCGTAACTGATATTCTAGGCCTTTCCAAAAGAGTATCACGTAGTCTCCGACTCAAAATTAATAATTATTTTAAAAACAAAATTATAATTTTTTTTGTTATTTATTTTGAGACAAAGATAATAATAAGTACTTGTATTTAATTAATTAAATTGACAGAATTTATGTATAAGCAAGTTATTGATATTTGCTCAAAGAAGGCTTTTATCAACCATCTTTTGATGAGATGATCAAGAAGAAGACCGGCAGTGTTACATCATCTAGTAATTTCACAAAGGATAAAAGAAAAGTTCATAATATTTCTTTATTTATTGGTCATTGGGGCAGTTTTTTATACGCGAAGTGAACAAAAACTGAAATTGGGACGCAAAATAATTTACCCAAAAGTGTAGAAAATAACCTGACAATGTAGGGACGTATCGATTGGAAACACAAAAAACTTTAATAGAAACTACTTGCAAAATAGAATAGAAATTTCTCTCAAATTTGAGTGTCTATCAATAAGTGCTCCGAAATTAAAATATCTTAACTTTGAGTCTAAAATATCCATTTAAGTTTTAGTTTTCTCCAATATCACACTAAAAATATTATATTTGTAAACCAGTCCTATTGGATATTTTATCTTTTGGATATTATATGTTTACTTGATAAGAAATGTAAATATAAGTCCTATAATCATGCAAAAACGAATATAATATGTTTACTTCATAAGAAATGTAAATATATGTTCATGCTTTTGTTTACTTATCTAAATAATCACACATTAAATGTGGCTTTTTTTTTCTTCTTTCTTTAATTATGTTGTGACATGTATCGCAATTAATTAGGAGGTAATTAAGAATAAATAGTTCATATTTATTTACAACGTTGTCTTCATTTCAATACATACGCTTACTATCTACACCAATAACGACATGATGGTATTTGTGGAAAGAAAAACAGATTTAATAAGTTACAATCAAACTAGACATGAACTAGGGATGATTTGTTGGTTGAGGCTTCTCACTAAAAAAGACGTAAAAAATTATTTTTGATATCTCATTTATAAATTTAAAAAGACAATTTCAAATGGAAAGTTTTTATTACTTCTTTATTCATGAGACCTACTTGGCATACTCACAATAACTATCCACTTACTATTCTCTCTCCACTTTCTATCTCTTGCTTCACTTTTCATACTCACAGCACTTACTACGATACACTCTCTTTAATTTTCGTACAAGGCTCATTTTACCCATTTTATGCCTTTTTGAGTGAAATATTTTATGCCTTTTCAGGTGAAATTGAGGGAGTATATTGTATCTTTGAGCTACCATTTATAGGTAAAAGCATTGTGATTGAATAGGTAAAATGATAAACCATAGAGACGGGAAGAAAAATTTACATTTTCAAATTTGTAGAGATAGTATGCAATTTTTAAAAAAACCTTATTGCACCATATTATGGTCAATTTGTTAGAAGGAAAGCTGCTATACATAATCACCAGCAAGCAGAATATAGGCAGAACCTCAGAAAGTTGGCCGAAATTTTCACTGCCCATAAGATTATTATAGAAGTATTTCTTCCAACCAAGCACCAAGAAGAACCATAAGAGATGTCACCTTTAACTACAAACAAACCAGAAATTACTGGTCCACAAATGAGTGAGTGCATGTGTGCGTCTGAGAGAGAGAGAGAGAGAGAGAGAGAGAGAGAGAGAGAAAGAAGAAGAAATAACCCTGAGCTTCAGTCACAAATCTTCATTGCTAAACCCACCAAACAAGGACCAGATCTGAGTCATTTAACACTAGCTTTGTCAGGTCAGGAAAGGGTAATTAAGAACCAAATTCAAAAGATTGACAGCCCCATAACAGAAAATAACCTGATTTTATTTGTCAAAACAACAAAGGAAAAAAAAAAACTCACAAAACATTACAAGCATGCAGTTCTAAATTCATCTATCACCCTGCTGCATGGACATTGGGCTTTAGGTTAGTAAACAAGACGAAATGCTCTAATAGTCACGATTTGGAGTTCTTCCCCCACGGCCCCTACCATTATTATAGCCGTATCCTCCTCCCCTGTAATAACCGCCTCCCCTATAAGGTCCACGGCCTCCACCACGATACGGTCCACGACCACCCCGACCTCCTCGGTACCTTGAAAATTCTCCAAATGTCTGCCACCAATAAAACAAGGTGAGCAAAAGAATCTGGCCTTCTCTAAACACTCCTTCCGTCCCGGAATGATGTTCCCAGTTTTGTTTTTTTTTTTTTGTTAGTAAGAATGAAATTTGAGCAATAAGTTTAGGTTGATTTAATTATCCTAATGAAAATCTAAAATTGTTGTTGATATCAAAAACAGGTTTTAGATTTTCATTAGGATAAGTATATAACTATAACAAGATGGAAAAATAGATCTCTAGACTTTCCCTCACCTCTGTATCGAGCTTCATCTGTTCAGAGAACCTTGGCCTTCCATTATTCGATTGATTATCAAGCGCATTACTAGATAGGGTATCAAAGAAGTCATCTTTGATATAGACAGGCTGTAGAATGCAGAAACAGAATTCAATAAGTATAAATTAGACAGACACAAAGATAATGCATCATATTATTGTAGATATATAATAAAGTTTGAGCATGGGCTGGATGATTCACCTTGGTATCTACCTTTGGTAACTCGGCATCATCTTCATCTTCATACTCTTCTTCATCAGTTACATCTCCATCACCTTTACCCTTTGAATTGGATTTGTTACTTTTCCCAAGATGGCCCCACACTTCATCTTTGTTGAACTTCTCATTCATTGCCGTAAAGTCAAACTCCTCCGTAAATTCCATCACTGGACGTGAAGTCTGCAAAGCCAGATTGTTTAATGTTCATATGCCAAACACCAGAAAGACAGATATATACAACAACAAAAAAAAGTGAGATAGCTGAGCAAAGGAGTCCCAAACAATGAACTCATCACTAAGTAACTGAAAACATGGTCATAGCCATTTTCCTTCCTAACCCACAAAAGAAAGACCGTACCTTTAAAAACTGAGAAATCAGTGTCGCTTTTGCATACATCTAAAACCTCCTATTATAATGAAAAAAAGATCAATGGTAATGGAGCATTTATCCATCCGGTAAATGATTGTATGCCTTTCTTCAGCCAAAAGAAGAAGCTAATCCACACCCACGAAAACCATAAATGCTTAGCTAGACCAGTCCGCATACAATTTGGCAAATGAAGGAAAAAAAAATTAGTTTACTTCTAGATGTGACGCGCTTCACTCAAACAAACTAGATGCGTTAATGAGGGACAAATATATGTTATCTATCTCAAGTACACCCTAAATGAAGTCCCCAATATTACAACAGAGTAACATCAGCTGTAACATTGTAAATGCCAGGAGTAAAAAGCGGGAAACGACCCTCATATATGTCCTTCTTATCCATTGTTGGTGGAGTGGTTATTCGATCGAAGAATTATGGAGAAAATCGGTAAAAATGTTGTTGTCCAAAAAAACAACAGAACCAGAATTTTGGGTTAAGTTCAAGGGCAATCGGTAATTATACATAAAGTTCCATCAGCCTAATTATATATCCCCGGAAACATCTTCGAGTCTAGTTTACAATGCACCTTTCGTTTCGTCTTTTAGATTTTCTAGAATAAGTTATGATCATTTTACCAAGGGATGCGCACATGGACATGTACATCCGAATTCGGCCATGACTTGGATTTTCATATTTCTAAGTCTACTTATCTATTTATAATTAATATATAGTTTATCCTAACTTGGAGGGTTGTTCCAAGGCTTCTATAAATACCCTAGTAGTGAAATGTAATAGAGGACAGAGTTGAACTTATATAAAATACTAGTAAAAGCCCGTGTCCGAGGACACGGTTTTTTTTTTTTTTTTAAAGGGCAAAATGGGAAAGGGACAACTTAGTGAGGGCAAAATGGAAAATTTGACATTTGGTACTGTTAATAGTACTGTTCAACACTGGTGTGATTTATACTATAGATATTGAGTCTTTGACTTGTTTAAGAAGATGGATTTCTTCATGTTATATATTATCCCATAGGTTGGGGGCCTCTGGGTGGCGATTTTGACTCATATTCTTAGGTGGATTCCTTTGAATATCGAGTTGTTTACCCTAGGAGTGTTCACTTGTATTTTCTCCTTTGTCTTCTCCATTTTTCCGGCATCAAAAAACTAACAAGAACAAGGTTATTCATTCAAGATGATATGAAAAATGTTTTTGATCGAGGTGTCCAGTGATGAAGCTGTAATTGCAAAATGTAAGTACAAGTAACATGATTGCTATTCCTTAATAGATGAAAGCTAAGTAACATAATTACCAACCCCACAGTGGAACAGTCACACATGAGAAAAAGATCATCAAAAAGAACATATATATGTAAATGGCAATTGAAAAGAAAAATGACCAAAAAAAATAAAATTATAAGAGCATCTCTACTCTTGATATCATTGAAAAAGCAACGGACATTGTTTTATGCAATTTGTAACTTACTCCTCTATTCTTGTGGACTAGCAAGAAAACGAAGAAGAATTTCTTATATTGGTGCCTTCGAGGAAGAAGGTAACAATACAACAGATGTACAAGATCACTAAGATAACCATAATGTTTTGAAAATGTCCAAGACTAACTTCAACTTAGGCTCCGTTTGTTTCGACGTAAAACGTTTTCCGGAAAATGAAGATGTTTTCCGGAAAATGTTTTACTTAGGAAAAATCCGTAAGTCGTTTTACTCGGGAGCGTAAAATGTTTTCGGCTGTTTGGTAAGGAAAATGTTTTCCGAAAAATATTTTCATGTGTTTAATGAAAATATTTTTCGATATATATATTATGATTATTATTATTATTATTATTATTATTATTATTATTATTATTATTATTATTATTATTATATTATTAGAATGAGGAAGTAGAATGTTGTACCTTGTGAAATATGAGTTGTACATGAAGGGCACCATTTTCCGAAAAATGTTTTACTTAAGAAAAATCCGTAAGTCGTTTTACTTAGGAAGGGCGTAAAATGTTTTCCGGAAAACGTTTTCTCCATTTTCGGAAAACAACCAAGCACCGGAAAAAGAGTTATTTTACGGAAAACATTTTCCGGAAAACAACCAAACACAGGAAAATGTTTTTTCCATCTTCCGGAAAACAACCAAACAACGGAAAACGAGTTATTTTATGGAAAACATTTTCCGGAAAACGTTTTACGTCGAAACAAACGGAGCCTTAACTTGCAAATAAATACATACCCCAGTTCCTCTGCCTCTTTCACGCCCTCTATAATTGTTACGATTCTGGTAAGGTGCTCCATTCATCTGAAATAAAATTCAAACAAGAAGGAAAAACATCAGCAAGGATGGAAATGCTAAAGCCATCACCAAACCCAGTCCATAAGACATCCCACAAACACAATAAGAAGTCAAATAGAAATATTAATCCAAGTGAAATGACCAAAATGTTAAAAACTTTCAGGATTACCCATGTGGCATATTCAAACAATCAAACGATTTCGGGCATGAAAACAGTTTATACTTCTGGCCTAGCATAAATAAAACAAATTTTGACTTGGAAAAGTCATCCTTTCAGCAAATAATATAAAAATGAGTTCATTCAAGAGAACTATTTTCAGACAGAAAAAACTCACATTTCAGCGAAACTTGTATTGAATACCATCACATATTCCAATTGAAGATATTTTCACATTTCATTTTAAGTAACAAATTAGTACTGAGGTAAAAGTTAGTAAAGTATCATAATTTTTGAAAGCCAGATTTCCAGCCACAACAAGTTCTCTGAGAGCATTGGTTTTTTTCTCCAATTCTAAATAAATATGGATCAAACATGTTAATAAAAATCAAAAACAAAAGCATAGATAATAACTACAGCAAACACGTAAAAGACAAAAGTAACACCTTTTGTACAGGACGTGATGGAGTCGGTAAGGGTAAAATTGGTGGCTGAGCTTCTGTTGGAACTGGGACTGGAGCCAATGGTTCTGATGATGGCATTGATGCTACTTGAACAACCTCCACATCCTTATGAGCCATCTGTGAAGACTGGGATGGAAGTACAGCACCTTGCCCAGAGTGTAGTAGCTGGCCTGGAGTTATAAGTGAGGGTGTTGGTGATTCAGTTTGATTTGCAGATGTACCCACAATGGATGAAATGGGATGGGAAATGCCCTGATATAGCAAGGCTGGACCTGAACTCACATTAGACTTGTTAGAGATTGGAGGTGCAATGGCATTTATGTCTGGAGTTGAAGTAGTCAGCGGAGAGAGCGATGGCAAGTTGCCGCCTAAAGGTACTGTAGGACCTACAGTGTTAGGAGCCTTATTTGTCATCAGACTTGGTACTGCCTCAGAAGGTAAACTTAACAGTGGAAAAGGGGGTAAACTGGATTGCAAACTTGAACCGGGATGCGATGTCAATGTTAGCATAGAAGAACTAGCAGTAGTAGGCAACAACGGAGAAGGGTATTCAGGCATGTTTGAAGTAGGTATGTTGGAAAATGGATAGTTTGAAGTGGGTGGATTTGAAGTAGGCAAGTTTGGAGCAGGCAAATTTGAAGCCCCTGCTGGCAAAGATCCATTAAAACCAGGGTACTGCAAAGGCTGCTGCATAGAGGGAGGCATCGACAGCCCGGACGGTGGTCTGAGCAAAGATTGCTGGTGCATCTGAGGAAGCCCAGTTGGTGGGCCATAGTATCCTGGCCAGTACATTGGCATACCAAGCCCGCTACCATTTGTGTTTTGAGGAGGTGAAGTCCCCCAAGACCCCAAGTTTCCTCCAGGTTGATATAAAGGCAACCCACCTTGGAAAGTCGACCCAGGGTGTCCCAGTTGTGGATTATGAGAACTAATGTCAGCTAAAGAGCCAGTAGCGGCAGCAGCAGGCAAGCTCGAAGTTGTAGCAGTTGGCCGAGGATAATGAGACTGCAAAGGATATGGTGAAGTTTATCATTCAATAAACAAGATGCAAGGCAGCACACACATGATATCTTGCTTTCAATTACCTGAATAATGGCTGGGTCACTGTTTATGGGTGGCGCCGGCGTGCTTTGGGCAGGTGGAGATGATTTTACCTGTAGATCCTGTAATGCACAGAATATTTCACCTATTAGCAAAATATCATTTGTATGCATAAGGCAGCATAGAGGAATATAAATCTGCTCTTATCAGGATATGTATTAGAGAGAACGACATAAAAGGAAAAAAAATAGATCAAATTTGTTAATCTCGTTACAATTCCCTACCCAGAATGTTCATACCCAGTGTGCATTTATTTCCCTTCAAGATCCTTTTACTTTTTAGGGTGGGTTGTTGGGGAGTGGTGGATGTAAAAAATGGAGAATAAATGACTCTGTGTGTTTGCGAAGTAATGGTTTCATCTCTAGTTCCCCTTAATTATATAACCTTCTAGGATGTTTGAACCTTACTACATTCTAATTTTATTTATGTTGAGGCCCAAGACACGTCCAAGTGATTGAAGAATCAATTGACTTGTTTGCAAAGTAATGTAATTTCATCTCTAGTTCCCCGTAGATACAAAACCTTATAGGATACTTAAACTTTACTACATTCTGATTTTACTTATGTTGTGGTCCAAGACACATCCCTGTGATGCATCTCTACAATGTACCTCAAGTTCTTGTGGAAGTTTCATAGAGAAAAATTATAAAGGGGGAAATGAGTTCGTCATAAACAGAAAACAAACCAGTAAACCTCCATTGAATAAATTAAATTTGCACTAGGAGAAGAGCTACACCCCATGGAAAAGTTACATCACGGCCAATGATCAGTAGTGCTTATTAATCAATTTCTCTAAGAATACTAATACTCTGTATAACAATAATCACTCTCCCTCTTCTATGTGCAATTTGGAATCATCAATAGTTCAAATTAGGGTGTCATAACCGTCAAGATAGATATATGTTTTATAAGTTTAAAATGAACTTCAATGCTTAACTCTTCAATAACATTTGAGTGAATGTATTTGGTGAGTTGATTCCACTGTCTACCCCGAGGTTTGGACAAGTATCATTGCCACCATGAAATAGGTTTTGTCTCACTTTACCCCTTTTGTCAACTTTATTTAAACAAAATGACTAGTTTACCCCTAAATCTTCTCAATGCAAAGTCCAAATATTAAATTAGTCAATTAAAGATTTAGGGTAAAATTGGCATTTTGTTCAAATTGAGTTAACAAAAGAGGTGAAGTGCTGAATTGAGACGAAACCAAACCTCGGGAGATACATGTCCAGACCTCAAGGGTGGGCAGTGGAATTAACCCTAAAGTTGATACTCTTTCTGACCCTCATCTATCCGTTAGTATATTTCTGTGAGCCTAATGGACCAATTCTGAAATAATTCTGCACATTTGGTAACTTCAAAACTTCAAAGGTAAGGAAGACATGATAAATCCCATCAAATAAATTGTTGCACATTGATCCACACAACACCATACCTTGCAAATGACACATCAGTATAGGCTCAAGTTTACTGTCACTAATCGAAATTACTAAAATAAAAGACTTGAAGGCTCAAGTAGCATATTTACAAAAAAAAAAAAAAAGATCTAAGATACTCAAAATATAACTTCAACAAGCTTGTGCAACGGTCTCACTTCAGACACGAAATGTGCCTCCAACTTCTACTATGTACACACAGGTTTTTTCACGGAATGACAATGAAAGACAAAAAAAGTACAAAAATAAAATAGCAACTAAGAAGATATACTCAATTAACTACCTGAAACAGATAGGGTACAAAAAGTTTTCATACAAAAACCCTTTTTGATGCGGTTTTCATACAGAAACTTAGTACCAATCAATAGAAACTAACACTTAAAAAGGGAGTGAAGAAGGAATTAAAAAGTTGTGTATAGACTGCCAATAGCTGAACAATAATGATAGACAAACTGATAAAAAGGGTTATTGTGATGCAAATTATAAAGATTCTGATAATTGCCTCAACAATGAAGAGGTTAATCCTAAAATAATGAGTATTGTGGGCAAAGTTTTCAGGAGTGCTCGACAAGTTCAATTCAAAAAATAGGCACCCCCACGAAGCTGAAAGTTGAGAATAATATTGAAATATCTTTCACATATCGGATAAGAATTGTACTATCCTAATAAAAGCATATTCCATTTTACAGAGCACTCTAGAAAAGAAAAAAGGAAGTCTAATAGATACACTACATATAATCTCTAATAAAAAAGGATTCTTCTATATGGAGAGCAATTAGTCCCCAGATTCACCACAAGGGATGATAACCACTGAAAGAGCAAGGGCAAACCCCGGTGCGCCAAGCGCTCCCCGCCAAGCGGGGGGTTGGGAGAGGGAACCATTTGCTAGAGCCTTCCCCTGACAATTGCCAAGAGGCTGTTCGCCAAGGTTCGAACCCGTGACCTTATGGTCACCAAAGGAGCAACTTAACCGTTGCGCCAAGGCTCGCCCTCAAGGGAAGATAACCACTGCAAGAAATAAATAGGAAAGAACACAATCCAATCAAATCTTTTCAAGCTCCAATCAGCTTACCTTGATATCACTTCCACGAAACAGAATGTATTCATAAACCTTGTCACTGGGCCCGACTTGTGGACCATCTTTTTTGCGTCCTTCAGTTCCAAATGATCTCACTGAAAAAATAAACAACAAGCATCAGATGCACATATATCTAACAGAATTCCCGTTACATTCCATACAAAAAGAATGATGGAAGGCGAACTGATGAAATCATGATAAACTAGGATTGCTCATCAACACGACCTGATCTATATATAAAACTGATTAATACATGCAGCAGGCACTCCTATTCTTTGCCAAACTAGGCTTGACTGCCAAGACAAACACCCTAAAATCAATCTTTGGTACCGAAACAAAAAAAATGTTTGCCTTTGGAGATCCATACCATGGTATGGATCTCAAATGTCATCGTCAGTCAAAACTTAAGATAATTCTCAATCAAACATTATAGGCAATGCCCAAACCAGAGGTATCAGAGCTCCGTAATTGTAAAGTGATATTGATGCAATTTTTAGAAAGTTGGGGTAAAGCATACCATAATACCAATGAATAAACAAAAAAATCTTTGATATATAGCACTAAAATCAGAAGGTGGCCAGCATTACTTTGGTTGCTACGTGTAGGGTTTTGACAATTCTATTTCAACTGGCAAAATTTTAATTATGTCACCTATACTCCAGAAACAAAAAATTATGCTTAAAGCAGTTACTGTTGTCCAGTTATTTTCATTTTGCAGAACACAATAAAATTAATAATCCTAATCAACAATGAAATAGATCAATTGCAATTTACAAATAGCAAGATAGCAGTCTACCAGTGAAAATTCAATTGAATCACAAACTTATCCAATGTTTTATGCCACTTGTAAGATAGCCCATATATTTCATCAATAAACAAGTAAAATGAAGTACAAACTGCAACGCCAAAAGACAATTGAAGCAGATCAGATTCACGCAGGATAATCTGAAATTTTCACCTAGTCAAATCAGACATTACGAACCACGCTAAATTTCTAGCCCTTCCCACCCTCCACCCCCACCTAAAAACAATTAAAAAATTAAAGATTAAAAAAAATAACCGAGACTAATTCGTGAAACTCCATGCGTCATGAGGTTTAGATTCTATGGTCAACGATGGAAAATATAGCCTTCGTATGACTTGCATTGTGACTCATCTGACACACACACACACAGAGAGAGAGAGAGAGAGAGAGAGCAGAGTTTAACATGTTTAAGACTTATAACCCATCCGCAAACATTATAATTCTAGTTCTACTATGCCCTTTTATCAGAATGGCCTATTACTATTACTGTTTAGGAGAGCCAAGTGTCTGCTGCCTTCAACTGCACTCATTTTCTACCCCAATTACCTCCTACCAATGCATCTGGCGTTTATTATGCATTCATTTCCAAGTGAAATCCACAGTGGAACGTGTTATTTCCTTTCTTGAAGCTATTGGATAATTCTTAAAACACAGACTATTCCACTAGTCATATTTATATACATTGCTTTACCGAATAAAGTAGTTTTTCTCTGACTTCTCTAAGAGGTATAATAAGCCAAACTTTCAGTCTCCGAGGACCATAAATAGGTCCTAAACAACCGTGCATTGGTCATACCTAAATCTCCAACGTCAATGGACTAGAAAATCAAAATCACAACAACGACAAATCAGCGGCCAAATACCCCTGACACGTATTGTTTGACAATTTACTTAACTAGAAAATCTTATGAAATGAAGTAGACTGTACACATTTAAAGACACTACATTCTCTACCTGGATAATATAATAGCAATAAAATGCCGCCTTTTAAAGCCAATATCTGACAAAACTAGTGCATCAATTTCTATGAACATAGGAAGGAAAAAATCTAGTAAATGGTTTCCAAATTAAAGTATTTTTCCAGACGGTCCGGCATTACCACCGTAATCAGGTATCCAATTGCCCTGATATTATATACTTCTCTCACCGAAATCAAACGATGTTCAAGAAATGCACAAATCAAGAACCCTAATAATCACACCGGCGATCAAAACAAAATCACCAACTATCAGCAAATAAATCTACACAAGAACACAAACAAACAAAAGACAAATACCATTCCGCAGTCCGATACTGGACTCCTCGGTGTTGATGTTATACAAAATCCCCTCATATCTGATTTCACTCTTGGATGTCAAACTAATCAAGCTTCCGATGTAGGAATCGGCCGACGAACTAGATCTAGAACTTTCGGCCGCCATACTCACTCCAGTAACGGCAGCAGCAGCAGCACGATAGTTCGGCCAAATCTAGAGCGAGAAAACCGAAAAGTATCTACTGAATTCTAGAGAGATAAAGCAAGAAATTGTTGACCCCCCTTTCAATTTCAACTTGGTTTTGTGTTTTTGTGTTTTTGTGAAACGATAGATAGTGTAGGGTTTCCATTACCACTTGGAGTAGGGTACGTTGGTTTATGATGCGAGTGAATCGGCGCTTTATGATTCATCTTGCCTTGTGTATAGAATGACATTGCCCTCCCTAGCATAGCTAGGCGCCTCTGTGAAGTGCATCAAGGGGGGAGCGGTGAAATGTGTTGATCCCCTTCTAAAAGAGAAAGAAAAAAAAAAAAAAAAAAAAAAGAATGGATTAATTTCAATTTACCCCCTTTACTTTAAACGTTCTTCCCTTAAAGTTTACTCACTCCTCTTTAATGGTCTAACTTGACCAAAAATTGAATAAAAACCTAATCACTATAATGAAATTTTAAAATTTGTTATAAATAAATCTATATCTATCTATACTATTCTATACTACTATTTTACTTTCTATACTATTCTACTAAAACAATAACCGCTGACATCATCATTAGACACTTGGCTGCTTCTGGTGAAAAATTTTCCTCCAAAATACATGTTGACATCATCACTCATTAATTCAATTAATTACTCAGCTTTAATTAATTAATTTAAAATATTTATACATCTATATTAATTATTGTTTCTCATACCAATACTCCCTCTCACTTTACTTAAGTTATTCAATTTAACTAATTTACATGCTCAAATAAATATAATTGCACATTGTATAATTAATTAATTTCAGTTATTTTCTTTTAATTATTCAACTTAACCAATTTACATACACCTAATAATATTCAATTCTAAAAAAATCAATTTTAGAGGTTAATGTGGTGTTCATTAAATATTTAACATTTAAAAATAAAATTTCTCATTTTTAATATTCATGAATAATCTTTTATTTTTTCAATTTGAAAATGCTAGTTCTTATATTCCGGTTTAAACTACATATTTGCCTCACCAAACATTCAAAACTCCCTATTTAACCATTTTTCTATTGGCATCATATTTTTATGCTAAAATAAGTTATCCAATATTTTTCTTTTATTACGAAACAAACAAAATTTCATTTTTGTTGTTATATTTACGGTAAGACTTTTTTATATTTTTTCTTAGATATGACTTTTTAATACTCATTCATTCTATATGAACGTGTCTTTATTATTAAAAAATACTCCTTCCGTCCCACCTCATTTGACACTTATTTTTATTTTGGGCCGTCCCAGCTCACTTGACACTTTCCAAAATAGCCTACTTCTTATAATTTTATATTCACTCTACCCCACCACTCATTCTCTCTCTTCATTTTCCACCACTCAATTTATTCAACCAACACTACTATTTACCCCACTCATTCTCTCTCTTCATTTTCTACCACACATTTTTTTTATTTTATTCTTTTTTTTTAGTTCCCGTGCCCACCTCAAGGGTGTCAAATGAGGTGGGACGGAGGGAGTACATGATAATTGCTCATTTTTTGAGAAATTAATATATCTTACTTTCAAACAACAAGTTCTAATTCATATTTAAATTTAGTATAATAAGATCATAAAAGAATTTAAGTATTTATTTTATTAAAATCACTTAAATGTCCACTAAAATAAATATTTTATATTTCAAATGACAAAATTTAAAAAATCGTGCATCGCACGGGTAGTAGCCTAGTATCTATATCTATATATATATAAAGGCACAAGTGAAATATAGTGCTAACTTTTCCCTCCAAAACATATATGATTTTAGAACATTGTTTGTTCTTTTAATTTATTGACATGTTCCAATTTCAAGACTATAATAATATAAGTAATGATTATAGGCTACTAGACTTTAATTATCAACACTAACTACCAACTAACTCAATTTCTAATGCTACTATTTTATTAAAAAAAATGTGTTTCAACTACTTTATATGTTATCGATATGATCTATATTATATAAAATGACAACTTTTTCATATAAAGATTTCTTTTATCATTTTAAATAAGTAATAATTATTTGAAAAAAAATACATCATGCAACTATAAAGCAAAATATGAAAATATAAATTGACAAAAATCATTTATGAACACAATATAGAACAAAAAGGTTATTTATTTTAGAACAATAAAGGTCATTTATTTTGGAACGGAGACAGTAGTAATAAATTATTATTTTTTTAATAAAGCGGATAATTTATCGACTCTCCACGTTTCTCTCTCCTATTATACAACCCTCTTTTTATACGAGTATAATATATATATATATATATATATATATATATATATATATATATATATATATATATATATATATATATATATATATGGTTTTTTTTTTTTGAAGTCATATTTTTTTCTACTTAAAAAAAGTCATTTCTTCTATCGTGCTCTTTTATTTTGTAATATTAATTCATTAGCATTAGCGTCAATTTATGCAAAATTATTATCTTAAAGTTATTATTTTTATCTTCGTCTATAACTTTTAAATAGATAATTGCTTAAAATCTTAACTTTCGTTAAAATAGTCTTTAGCCCGTGCGTTTAACGCACGGGTGTAACGCTAGTTACTTAGTAATATATCAATAGAAACTAGTGGTAATAAATAAATTACTTATTGATATATCAATAACAACTAGTGGTAAGCCTGTGCTACGCACGAGTAGCATTTTGCAATTTATTTTTTATTTTGATTAATAAATTAAAGTTGTTTTATGATAATTTTAAAGTAAAAAAATATTATTTATTTATCGTATTTAGTTTGAAATAAACTATTAATGTTTTTATTTCCTAGTAATGTTGTCTACCTTATAGTTTTTTTACATACAAAAAAAGGTCAAGTACTCTCAATCAAATGGATATTGTGGGTAGATTTCTTATGTAATTTGAGCTATTAGTATTGAATTATATACTATATATATTTTTTTAAGGTGGCAAATTTCATATTTAAAAAATAATAATCAAACAAAGAAAGAAATTCAATATAACAAAATATATCATCTTATTGTTAACCCAAATTCAAATGACCCAATGATTAAATATTTCATATTCTTTATATGCATTCTATATATATACTTACAATAATATTTTGTTTAATAACAATAAATACTCTCTTATACTTTACTTTTAGGAAAAATTCCCCTATTGCCCCTTTACCCAGATTTTTTTCCTTTTAAAGAAAACATTTTTGTAAATCTCAAATAAATAGTTATCCCCAAATTTAAATTCCCAGACACCCCTAGGCTCCCCCTCTTCTCCGTCCCCTCAACTTCATTTATCACATATCTCTCTCTCTCTAAAAATCATACACACACATACTCAAACTTTTCTCTCTTCCCTTCGTCTCTCTCCTAACCATCTCCGACCGGCAACGACGATATCCGGTGACGGCGTTTCTCCTCACCTCCCTTCGTCTTTTCTCCAAACCTCTCTTCCGTCTCTGGCGCGCGCACACACACATACTTACAAGCCTCAACCCCTTGATTTACTCCGACATCATCTCTCCGGCGAGCCCCTTCATCTTCTCTGGCGGATCTCGACTTCTACGGCAACGACTCCACGGATGTCGATCTCAAATCTGGTTGCTTTTCTCCGGAAAACCTTAGATCTAATTTGACTCATCTATTGACTTGGCTTATTAACAGAAAGCAAATGACTCATGTTGACTGAAATTTAACCTTATCCAACAGGTGGTGGTGTTGGCAGCAACTTCTGATATGGTTGTTCTGGTACATAAAGTGATGGTGGTGGCGGCCGATCATTTGGTTGTTCCGATGGACAAAGAGGTTGTGGCGGCGGCAAATCATATGGTGGTTCTGGTGGATAAAATGGAGGTGGTGGAGGCGGATGACTCGGTTGTTCTGGTGGTAGGTCTCTAGGTAGAATTCGTCTATCTAATTGCAGAGGTGGCAGCAGAACATGTCGTGGTTTCCTCCCTTCACCAGATTGAGCTTCAACAGAAACATGACTTGTAAGAATAAAAATGAGCAACACTAAAGCTGTGACGACCCCAACCCTAGGCACTCATTTTAAATATTAAATTATATGCTTTTAATATTTATGTTATCTTTATGTGTTCAATTTTGTCTCTAAATTCTTAAATTAAAATAAATTGGGTGAAAAGTAAATTTAGGAACTTATGAAAATTTATTGGACATTAAATAAAGAAACTAGGGGAAATAATAAAAATGGGAAAATGCTAAATAATATGGGGAGGTTAAATGAGTAGGATGAATTAATGGGATAAGGTTTATTTTAAATTAATTTGGGTAGGATGAAGCCTTGGATTAATTTCCCTTGGGGGGCCAAATTACTCCCTTTCCCCTCCTTGTGCCAAGTGTCCCCTCCCCATCACCTCTCTTACTACCCTTCCCCTCCCTCTCCTTCATTTACACAAATTTAACTAGAGAAAGCTTAGAGAGAGACCTCCATTGAAGCCTTGCCCAAGCTTTGAAGTCAATACATTCTTCATCAAAATTCAAGTCTAAGAGCACTATTAAAGTGGGATCATCTAGAGGAAGCTATCTAGCTAGAAAGATCAATCTTCCCTTCTAAAATCCATGTGAGTTGTTATGATTCCTTCTCCTATGTGTTCATGAGCTCTTTGAATGTTGTTCTTGTTCTTGTATTGATGATTTCTTGCTTGGGAAACCTAATGGGAGTTGAATGATTGAAGAATGGAATTATTTAAAGTTAGGGTTCTTGGTAGATCATGTAAAAAAGGGTTTGAAATGGGTGGAATGGGTAGAGATAAATGATCTAGGATAACTTGGTTTGAATTTACTTGTTTTTATGGGACTTGGTAAGATGAAGTTATGATTTGGTGTTCTTGAACTTAACTTAGTAAGAAGGACTTGGAACCTAGGCATAAATGGATGAAATTCGACTGGGCCGGGAGGCTTGGGCGGTCGCCCAAGGGGGCCGAGCGGCCGCCCATGCCGGGCAGAACTTCAATCACTTGGGAACTTCACTGGGCGGTCGCCCAAGTGATGAGGGCGGTCGCCCATGTGGGCGTAAACTCACTTCCCTTTGGCAATCCACTCGGGCGGTCGCCTGCGGTATGGGCGGCCGCCCAAGGCCCCGAACCAATATTTCTTGATTTGAACTAGGATCGTTTAGCAAGTTGTCGCCACTTATAATTGGACACTCCCACTTGGTAATTGAACTTGAACCTTCACTTAGGCCTTGTATCCTTGTATATGGAATTTGTAGGGTAGGTTAATGATCCCTCATTTCCTTACTTGATGTTATATATCTTGTTGTTGATATTGTTTAGTGCATTCATAAATTGTTGCACTTTGATATTGATCGGGCATGAGTATATATTACCATGTAGCTATTATTTATCCCTTTTGTGGATTTTATTCAAGTATCTATTATGTGCTTGATATGTGTGAGTCACCGACGTTGGGGTATAGAATGTATCACGATCAATTATGGAAGTGTGACCTAATGTGATCGGATTATGTTATATTCGTGACCGTCCCTCCCCGCGGCCACAAAGTTGGGGTTATAGCTGTCAGATTGAGCCAAAAGCCTTACAGAGTTGCTACTGTCTTATTTGGTTCCCCGAAAAACGGGTCTTATAAGACGTGAGTATTGCTTAAGCCACCGTAAATTGGAGTATTATTATACCCAATGTTGTACGACTATTGTTCAGACGGGAAAAGGTAAACCAAGGTAATGGAATGTGTTTATAGCTTTCCCAATGTGTTATGTGCGACTTGTTATATGTTGCATTTATTTGGCATATTGTTGCATCCATAATAGCTTGCTGAGATTTATTCTCACCCCTCTCCCTTTACTGTTTTAGATCCCGAGACAGCGGACCAGGCTAAGTAAGGACGGGAAGGAGTTTGGAGTAATCTTTTGGGTTTTGTCGGGGTATGTTTAGGGTGGCGTATAAATTGTATTTTGGTAATTCCATTCTTGGAGTTTGTAATTATAAATCTTAAACTCTACGTCATAACCTTAAAACATTTGTAACTAAACAGTTAACTATTTTCAAAGTTAGTTATCTCCTCCTCCGATGTGGAGTAGAGTGGAGTTCTTTTGAAATGTTATGTTATTCATGTTCATGTTTGAAAGTCAAAGTAAAGTTTTAAAAGTTTAGTGTTTTTGGGTTAGTTTGAGGACGCTCCAACTCTAACACGTGTAGGTTCCGGCCTGGGTCCTCACGCTGGTATCGTAGCCTCGGTTAGAATTCTCGGGCAGAGTCTAGCTGAGTGAGAATGTGTGATAACTGACGTCGAGTGTTTAATGCAGGAGTTTGTTGTTATGGCGGGAAATGATGGTGATCAGAATCTGGGTTTGGGTGGTGTTGGTAATCCGAACGCCGAGATGATGGATATGTTCCGAGGGTTTCTTCAGCATATGGCAACTCGTAATCGAATTTGAATCGAATCTAGGCGGCAAGGGCAACATGGGTTGGAGAAGTTCGTGAAGATGTCTCCTCCTAGCTTCAACGGAGATCCGGATCCGGTGAAGGCCGAGAGGCGGCTTGAGGCTATGAATAAGATTTTCGCAGCCTATGGAGAGTACGGATGCGGAGAAGGTGAGATGCGCCGTTTTCAAGTTGGAAAGGACCCGCAGCACCGGTGGCGTGTGTAGTGAAGGATGGTTGGGACCGGGATTTGACACCACGTACTTGGGAGAACTTCACACGCAAGTTCCGGATCACTTTGTACCAATGGTCACTAGAGACAAGAAGGAAGGCGAAGCTTCAAACCGGAGCAAGGGACCATGACGATAGCGCAAGATTCAAAGCAAAGTTCGCGTAATTGGCCCGATATTGTCCTCATTTGGTGCCGATGAAGAGAGGCGAGTCTACCGGTTTGTGAAGGGTTTAAGGGTTGAGTTCCTGGCGCTTATTGACGCATAACTTCGCCAACTTCCAAGCAAATGAATATGGCGTATCGGATTGAGAATGACATAGAGGAGCATCGTGGTAAGAATGAAGGTGGAAACAAGAATAGATTCCAAGGTCAAGGTTCGGGATGTAATAGGGCGCAGCCGAGGACATTTACTCCGGAGCGAATCGAGGAGGTCATGTGGCGGCTCCGCAAATCGTGCGACTTCCTGGGCCGCTTGGGACAACATGTGGGTTTTGCAAGAAACTAGGGCATTCGGAGGACAAGTGTTGGAGCAAACAAGGAAATTGTTTGGAGTGTGGGTCGGCAGGCCATTTTAGGAGGAATTGCCCCAAGTTACAGAATAAGCAAGCTTCGGGTACACGGATTTGGAGGACAAGGTAGTGGTGTGAAGAGAGATGTTGATGGGAAACCTAAGGATAGAGTCCAAGGTCGTGTGTTTGCTTTGGGTCGAGGAGAGGTCGATCCTAATGCCGTCATTAGAGGTATAGTTCCCTGTCTCAGAGTTAAGGCCCGCATTCTTATAGATCCCGGTCTTCCCATTCATTTGTGGCATCGCATTTTGCATTCTCATTACATATCTTGCCCGAATCTATGCCTTATGTGTTGGAGGTCTCTACTCCTATGGAGAGAGCCTTGAATCTTCTTTGATATATCGTGGTTGTGATGTGACTATATGTGGGCATGTATTGCCGGTGGATTTGGTCGAGTTACCAATCCGTGATTTTGATGTGATCCTTGGGATGGATTGGTTGAGCCGAGTGTCATGCTATGGTAGACCGTCAGAAAGCGAGTCTCATTTGCTATGCCCGATATGCCTACTTTTGTATTTGATGCGGATAGATCTATGTTCGGTTTACATGTTATCTCCGCTTTAAAGGCTAGGAAGATGCTATCTAAGGGGTGTACGGGTTACTTGGCTTATGTGGTAGATTCCAATAAGAAGTCTCCCGAGTTAGCTCATGTTCCGGTTGTGAATGAGTTTAGTGATGTGTTCTCTAGTGAGTACTCTATGCCTCCGGATCGTGAGGTCGAGTTTTGTATTGACTTAGTGCCCGGTACCGCCCCTATCTCTAAAGCACCCTATAGAATGGCTCCTACGAGTTAAAAGAGTTAAAGGTTCAATTGCAAGAATTGCTAGACAGAGGTTTTATTCGTCCTAGTGTGTCTCCGTGGGGAGCACCGGTCTTGTTTGTTAGGAAGAAGGATGGTACCTTACGATTGTGCATTGACTATCGTTTGTTGAACCAAGCCACCATTAAGAATAAATATCCTCTTCCGCATATAGATGATTTGTTTGACCAACTCCAAGGTTCCGTTATCTACTCAAAGCTTGATTTGAGAAGCGGATACCATCAGTTGAAGATTAGACCGGATGATATTGCTAAGACAGCTTTCCGAACTAGATATGGTCATTATGAGTTTGTGGTGATGCCGTTTGGGTTGACTAATGCTCCAAACCGTGTTTATGGATATGATGAACCGTGTCTTCAAGCCTTATCTTGATAGTTTTGTGGTGGTCTTTATTGATGATATTCTTGTGTATTCTAAGTCCCGGAAGAGCATGAGAATCATTTGAGGATTGTCTTGTCCGTTCTTCGGGAGAAGCAATTGTATGCTAAGTTTAGTAAGTGCGAGTTTTGGCTTGAGCATTTCTTTCTTGGGGCATGTTGTGTCGAGTTCGGGATTTCCGTGGATCCCGCAAAGATTGAAGTCGTGGTTAATTGGAAACAACCTTCGACTGTGACCGAGGTCCGTAGTTTTCTTGGTTTGGCGGGGTATTATCGGAGGTTCATTGAAGGGTTCTCTCGGATTGCTACTCCGTTGACTAGGTTGACTCGGAAAGATGTTTCGTTTGTATGGGATTCCGAATGTGAGGAAAGTTTCAATGAATTGAAGAAGAGGTCGACGACGGCTCCGGTTCTTACCCTTCCGGATGGTTGTGAGAATTTTGTGATCTATAGTGACGCCTCGAAGGCGGGTTTGGGTTGTGTCCTCATGCAAAATGGGAAGGTTATTGCGTATGCCTCTAGGAAGTTATCACCGGCGGAACGTAATTACCCTACTCATGATATGGAATTGGCGGCGATTGTATTTGCGTTGCATAAGTGGAAGCACTACCTTTATGGGGCGAAATTCGAGATTTTCACCGATCATAAGAGTTTGAAGTACTTATTCACCCAAAAGGAGTTGAACAACCGACAAAGGAGATGGCTTGAGTTTTTGAAAGATTTCGATTGTATAATTTCTTATCATCCGGGGAAGGCCAATGTGGTGGCCGATGCGATTAGCCGAAAGGCGTATTTGGCACTTTGGGTTCCCGAGAATTGAAGAGTGAAGTAATTATTGCGAATGTTAGAGCCGTTCCGACTTTGTATGGGGATTTGAAGGAAGCTCAACAAGGTGATCCGGAGTTGAAGAAGATTTTAGATCAAGTGCAAGATGGGAAAACCGGGGAGTTTGCTTTGAATAGAGATGGGATTTTAACTTTCCAAGGGAGAATTTGCGTTCCGTCATCGCCGGAAATCAAGAAGCGTGTTTTAGAGGATGGCCATAAGTCCAAGTTTGCGATTCATCCTGAAGTACCAAAATGTATCAAGACTTGAAGCGTGGGTATTGGTGGAATGGTATGAAGAGAGAAATAGCGGATTATGTATCTAAGTGTTTGACTTGTCAACGTATTAAGGCGTAACATCAAAGACCGCGGGACTACTTCAACCATTGGATATTCCGGAGTGGAAATGGGAAGGGATCTCGATGGATTTTGTTTTGGGTCTACCTCTTACCGCGAAGAAGATGGATGCTATATGGGTTATTGTGGATCGGTTGACGAAGTCGGCTCATTTTCTTCCTAAGTGTCAACTAAGTTTTCGTTGGAGAAGTTAGCCCATTGTATTTGAAGGAGATTGTAAGACTTCACGGGGTTCCTGTTAGTATTGTTTCCGACAGAGATCCGAGGTTTACATCTAGATTTTGGAGAGCATAGCAGAAGCTTTGGGTTCTAAATTGTGTTTCAAGACGGCGTTTCATCCTCAAACCGACTGGCCGCCCGAGAGAACTATTCGTATACTTGAGGATATGTTACGAGCTTGTGTGATGGATTTCCAATTATCTTGGGAGGATCATCTACCGTTAGTCGAGTTTGCTTACAACAACAGCTTATCGCCTAGTATTGAGATGGCTCCGTATGAAGCATTGTATGGTAGGAAGTGTCGATCTCCGATGTGTTGGGACGAGGTTGGTGAAGCGAGACTTTGGGGCCCGGATTTGGTTCGAGATTCTACGGAGAAGATCAAGGTGATTCGGGATAGATTGAAGACGGCTCGTAGTAGACGGAAAAGCTACGCCGACAATAGAAGACGGGATTTATCATTTCGGGTTGGTGACTTTGTGTTCTTGAAGGTCTCTCCGAGGACGGGGATTAAAAGGTTTGGGAATAAGGGTAAGTTGGCTCCGAGGTTTGTAGGACCGTTTGAGATTCTAGAGAAGATAGGGGAATTGGCTTACCGGTTAGCGTTGCCTCCGTCTTTCTCTTTGCTTCATGATGTGTTTCACGTTTCTATGCTTAGGAAGTATTGTCATGACCCCTCCCATGTTTTGAGCTCTCCTCCCGATGATGTCCAAGCGGACATGTCGTATGTTGAAGAGCCATTAAGAGTATTAGAATTCCAAGTTAAAGAGTTGAGAACCAAGAGTATTCCGATAGTGAAAGTCCTTTGGAAGAATCATACAGTTGAGGAAGCGACGTGGGAGCTAGAGTCGGAGATGAGAGCGAAATACCCGTGGTTGTTTGAAAATTCAAGTAAGTTTCCTTTTTAAAATTCGGGTCGAATTTTCTTTAAGGGGGAGTGAGTGTGACGACCCCAACCCTAGGCACTCATTTTAAATATTAAATTATATGCTTTTAATATTTATGTTATCTTTATGTGTTCAATTTTGTCTCTAAATTCTTAAATTAAAATAAATTGGGTGAAAAGTAAATTTAGGAACTTATGAAAATTTATTGGACATTAAATAAAGAAACTAGGGGAAATAATAAAAATGGGAAAATGCTAAATAATATGGGGAGGTTAAATGAGTAGGATGAATTAATGGGATAAGGTTTATTTTAAATTAATTTGGGTAGGATGAAGCCTTGGATTAATTTCCCTTGGGGGGCCAAATTACTCCCTTTCCCCTCCTTGTGCCAAGTGTCCCCTCCCCATCACCTCTCTTACTACCCTTCCCCTCCCTCTCCTTCATTTACACAAATTTAACTAGAGAAAGCTTAGAGAGAGACCTCCATTGAAGCCTTGCCCAAGCTTTGAAGTCAATACATTCTTCATCAAAATTCAAGTCTAAGAGCACTATTAAAGTGGGATCATCTAGAGGAAGCTATCTAGCTAGAAAGATCAATCTTCCCTTCTAAAATCCATGTGAGTTGTTATGATTCCTTCTCCTATGTGTTCATGAGCTCTTTGAATGTTGTTCTTGTTCTTGTATTGATGATTTCTTGCTTGGGAAACCTAATGGGAGTTGAATGATTGAAGAATGGAATTATTTAAAGTTAGGGTTCTTGGTAGATCATGTAAAAAAGGGTTTGAAATGGGTGGAATGGGTAGAGATAAATGATCTAGGATAACTTGGTTTGAATTTACTTGTTTTTATGGGACTTGGTAAGATGAAGTTATGATTTGGTGTTCTTGAACTTAACTTAGTAAGAAGGACTTGGAACCTAGGCATAAATGGATGAAATTCGAATTCTGGGCTGGAGGCTTGGGCGGTCGCCCAAGGGGGCTGAGCGGCCGCCCATGCTGGCAGTAACTTCAATCACTTGGGAACTATTAATAGTTAACCATTATAGTTAACTATTAATAGTTAATTATTAGTTAACTATTAATAATTAAGTATTATAGCTAACTATATTAGTTTTTGCAAGGGAGAGGGTGTGGGGGTTTAAATAGGGCTGAAGGGAGAAGAGATAAGGAGGAGCTTACCCGAATCGACTGAATCAACCTTGGCACTAACAGCGAAATTTCCGGAGAAGGAATAGATGAGATTGCACAACACAAAAGACCAAGTCAAGGTCAACATCTCTCTAACTGATAAACACGTCCAAAGCTGAGAATAAGAGGGGAGGTCATTTGGGCCATGGGTCACAAAAAATGGCTAGTTGGGCTACTCATTTTTGGGCCAAAGCCCATATAAATAACAACATTCACCACCTTGGATCAAGTGCCGGTTCGCGACACACCAGTGCAATTCACGATGCACTCATAGGATACACTTATGGGCATAGTCATCATCGCCTTAGCATCTTTCATAGAGAATTTACTTAAAATCTTTTCAACATATGAAATTTTATTCAAGTAAATAACAGATAAATCACGGTCTCTGATTATATTTATGCCAAGTATCTTACTAGATCACCGAGGTATTTCATGTCAAATTTAGCACTCAAGCAATTTTTAACATTCTGTACGGATATAGAACAAGGATTAATAAGAAGCATGTCATCAACATATATAAGCAAGAAAACAGACACACTCGTATCATTCTTGAAATACAAACAATGATCATAAGCACTTCGCTGGAATTTTAAATCTAGCATGCATTTATCAAATTTCAAGTTCCACATACGAGGAGACTGATTTAACCCACATAAAGACTTTTTTAAGCAAACACACATAATCAGGACACGTATTATCAATATAACCAGGCTGCTTCATATATATCTTTCATCAAGATCTCCATGCAAAAAAGCAGTTTTAACATCCATTTGTTTCATTTCCCAATTAAACTGAGCTACCAAAGCAAGCATAATCCTAACAGTTGTGAATTTAACAACATGAGCAAATATTTCAGTGTAATCTATACATTTTTTCTGAGTAAAACCTTTTGCTACAAGTCTAGATTTAAATCTAACAGAGTTGGATTCATTATTGACTTTATAGAGTCACTTACAAGAAACAATTGAACAGTTTTTCGGTCTAGGCACTAAAGTCCAAGTATCATTAACATGCAAAGAATTCATCTCATCATTCATAGCATCAATCCACTCATTCTTGTTATCATAATTTAAAGCTTCATTAAAGGTTTTAGGCTCAGTATTATCAATAGATTCAAACACACTAAACACAAATGAAGTCATATCAAAATCATGAAAATGTGCGGGTTGCCTAGGTATGCGTCTAGGTCTATCACGACTGAGTTGGTACTCAGTCAAATCAGGCAACTCATTATGATCATTTTCAATATCTTCATTTTCAACATCAACATTTTGCTCATTCACAACAATAGGATTATCAACAGGAGTAGTCTCATTTTCAGTTTGTGCAACATGCTCATTCACAATAGCAGGAATAGACACATAAGAGTGCTCCACCGTATTTGGAGCAGGGAGAGGCACATTATTCAAGCAAGGAAATTCAGTTTCATTAAACACAACATCACGACTAATGATCACTTTGAAACCTGGTTCCTCCCTTACCCATAATCTATACCCCTTGACACCCTTCGAGTATCCCAAGAAAATGCACCTCACAGTTCGAGGTTCAAGTTTATTATTTTTTCTATGGGCATACGCAGCACAACCAAAAATCCTCAAATTAGCATAATCAACAGGTTTTTCAGAAAAAACAGCTTCAGGACACCTACCATTTAAGGGAACAGAGGGCGACCTATTTATAAGATAGGCGGCAGTCATTACTGCCTCACCCCAAAAACGTTTGGACAAACCAGAAGTAGAAAGCATGGTTCTAACTCTTTCTAAAAGAGTTCTATTCATACGTTCAACAACATCATTTTGTTGCGGTGTATAAGGCACAGTCTTTTGCCTTTTAATCCCATATCAAGGTAAAAGTTATCAAACTCATGATTGAAAAATTCAAGTCCATTATCAGTCCTAAGTACTTTAAATTTTCTACCTGTTTGATTTTCAATCATGACTTTCCAATTTTTTAAATTATCAAAAACATCAGATTTATTTTTCAACAAAAACACCCATGTTTTTCTGGAAAAGTCATCAATTATAGATAAAAAAATATCTATTACCACCTTGAGTGGTCTCACTAGCAGGACCCCACACACCAGCATGTATATACTCAAGTATTCCTTTAGTCGAACAATGATTAGGATTAAGAGGATTGAGAAAAGATACTCTATGTTGCTTACCCATCACACATGAGTCACAAAAAGGCATACAAGTAATTTTATCTTTACCAAAAATGTCATTTTTATTCAAAATGTCCAAACCTTTATTACTCATGTGTCCAAGTCTTTTATGCCACAAATCAGTTTTATCAACTTTAACAACATTAGCATAATCAGACATAGGTTCAGTAGTGCAAACATACAAGTTTCTAATATTTTCAGCTTTGAAAATCACAAGAGACCTCTTCAAGATTTTCATGCATCCACCACCCCATTTCCTTTCTAACCCATCATTTTCTAAAGATGCACAAGATATGAGATTGTTAGCTAAATAAGGCACATGTTACACATCTTTCAGCGTTAAGCAAGAACCAGACTCAAACTTGAGACAAACGTCTCCAATACCAGCAATTTGACACTTTTTATTATTAGCTAAATAAACAGAGCCATTTTTCATATAACTATAAGTATGAAACATGTTTTATCAGGTGTTATGTGAAACGTGCATGCAGAATCTAACAACCATTAATTTTTCACATAATGAACATAATTCACCACAGTTTCAGTAACCATAAAAACAGAAGGCTCATTTTCACCAGAAGCAAAATTACAGTCAAGTTGCAAGTCTTGATTCTTCTTTTTAGGATTAGGACACTCTTTACGAAAATGTCCCGTCTCACCACAGATGTAATATTTTCTGTTACTTTTATTAGATCTAGACTTACTTCTTTTCCTCTCATTATTCTTACTAGATTCAGTCTTATCATGTTGCTTATTCTGATTATTATTCCTTTGAGTAGATCGTCCTCTCACCATATTAACCTCACCAACAATCGATTTACCCTTATTAACTCTTAATTCCAACTCTTTGCTTTTAAGCCCGTTAATCACAGTATCAAGCACAATATCATTCCTACCATACTTAATAGCAGATCTAACATCATCTTAAGAATCAAGTATAGAATTCAAGAGCACAATAGGAGTATATTCATCAATGTTCTTATCACCGGTTTGCTTAATATTTTGCACAAGTTTAGTAAACCGATCAATGTTATCATCCATGTATTTGTTTAAGTTCAATTTAAACTGGAAAAACTTTTGCAAGCAAATACATCTTACTAGGTAACGATGTTTCAATATATACTTCTTCCAGTTTATCCCAAAGAGCTTTAGCACTATCATGTTTACCAACTTTTCTAAGAACAGCGGCAGATAAATTCAAAATAATCGAAGAATAAGCGCATTCATCCATTTCAAAGCTTAATTCTTGATTATCCGATTCAGCATATTGTTCAGTTACAGCTTTGAAAACTTTTTCTTTAATTAAAATGTCTTTCATTTTTTGTTGCCAAATTGAAAAATCACCTTTGCCATTGAATGACTCCATCATATAAGCATTCATATTAGCAGCCATACAAAATAATGAATTTCAATTCCCAAAAACAGACAAAATATTTAAACGAAACAAGAGACCAAGCACCAGAAACACAACCGAATAACTCAAGAAAAGAAATGCGATTTTATTTTTCTTACCCAAGAAACCTTGTAATAGGTTTCTTAATTTACCGTTCGCGAATCAACCGGGCTCTGATACCACTGTTGAGCGGACTTACCACTCTGTTGCCAAAGACTCGCGAACAAAAGAAAAAAATGACAATTAGTAACAATACAGAAGAAAAAAACTGTAGAAGTAATAAACTAAAGGGTTAATTACAATTTAGGGCCTGAAGTCTTGTATGAGGTCTCCAAATGGGGCCTGACTTTTTTTTTTTTTAGCGATTTAGGGCCTGACATTACATTTTTTGATCAAATCAGGGCTTTTTGACGAATTTTGTTAGAAAAGTTAGTTAAGTGACGAATTTTGGACTAAATTGAAATGCAAATTAGTTATTAAGGACTGTAATGTAAATTTTTAAAAATTGATGACCGTTACAAAATATTTTTTAAAAATAATATTTTTTGAAAATATAATATATTGTGAAAAGCTGTAATTTTTTTTATAATTTTTAAAATATGTTAAAATAAATGTTATAAATATAAAAAAAAATTGTATTTTTAAAGAAAATAGTATTTTTTAAAAAAAATTAATTAATTATTAACGTAAATCTTGTAATATTTTTTTTTAAAAAAATAAATACCTTGTCCACCTCAAAAACTAGGCCCCACTATGGTGTCCCACCGTCTCCGTTCAATCCACCCCCAAAACCAAATCTTCTCTCCAATTTAGAGTAAACAAATTAATTAATTGTAAAAATTTTATTTAAAAAAATTGTAAAATACCGTTTTTTACTAATTGTAAAAATTTTGGGGCCGTGGTGCGCGGAGGCGGTGGTGGAGAGGAGTGGTGGGTTGGATGCGGTGGTGTTTATGAGTACTGGGGAGGTGGAGGGAAAATTTTATTTAAAAAATTGTAAAATATCGTTTTTTACTAATTTTTAAAAATAAATTGTTTATGATTTATGTATTTTTAAAGACAATTTTATTTTTTTGAAAAAAAAACTAAAATATTTTTTTAAAATAAATTAATTTTAAAATTTTTAAAACATTAAAGGTTTTCTTATTTTTAAAAAAAATATTACAAGATTTACGTTAATAATTAATTAATTTTTTTTTAAGAAAATACTATTTTCTTTAAAAATACAATTTTTTTATATTTATAACATTTATTTTAACATATTTTAAAAATTATAAAAAAAATTACAGCTTTTCACAATATATTATATTTTCAAAAAATATTATTTTTAAAAAATATTTTGTAACGGTCATCAATTTTAAAAAATTTACATTACAGTCCTTAATAACTAATTTGCATTTCAATTTAGTCCAAAATTCGTCACTTAACTAACTTTTCTAACAAAATCCGTCAAAAAGCCCTGTTTTGATCAAAAAATGTAAAGTCAGGCCCTAAATCGCTAAAAAAAAAAAGTCAGGCCCCTCTTGGGGACTTCATATGAAAAGTCAGGCCCTAATTTGTAATTAACCCTAAACTAAAAACAGAAACTAGAAAAGAAAGAGTAGTAATGTTTAGAGTATTTCAGCTTAGGCCCAAGTATCTGTTTAATCTGATATCCAACCACAATCCAAGGTCACTGATCCAAGATGTTATTATGTAACCGAAAAACAGCAAAACAGTCCAAGAACACCCAGTACAGACCCCAAATAATCCCAGCCAAACTTTCGGATAGGCAACAATGAAAACCTCAGCCCACGACCTCTATTTTCCTCGCCAAGCGACACACACACAAAACACATACACTGCTCAAATAACCTTAGAATTTGAGGGAGAGACAACCTAGGAACTCGGAATAGGGAAGCAATAATTCACCAAGAAAGCAACCCACAAAACTAATTCACTGCCAAACTCTCTCACTCTCTCTATTTACCCGAAAGAGAAAACCCCAATTGTGTGTGAAACCGTGTGTTGTTGTTGTCGTTGTGGTTTTTGCAAGGGAGAGGGTGTGGGGGTTTAAATAGGGCAGAAGGGAGAAGAGATAAGGAGGAGCTTACCCGAATCGACCGAATCAACCTTGGCGCTAGCGGCGAAATCGCCGAAAAAGGAACAGATGAGATCGCACAACACAAGAGACCAAGTCAAGGTCAACATCTCTCTAACCGATAAACACAACCAAAGTTGAGAATAAGAGGGGAGGTCTTTTGGGCCATGGGTCACAAAAAAAAGGCTAGTTGGGCTACTCATTTTTGGGCCAAAGCCTATATAAATAACAACATAAGATTTGCGAACCAAAGCTAGTTCGGCCAGATCTTGAAATCATAAGCAGAGTCTTCAAATTCCTCCACCCTCATTTTGTCTCCTCCAGCGATCCTGCTTTCTCTCTATCGTTTGTCGAAAAAAAAGGGAGCTGGAGCGGTGCTGTCAGGATCGGCGGAAGCTTCTGGATTCAGGCTTGATCAAGAAAATATGAAATCTTACTGGTCCCACCACCTCTCTTTCCAACGATGATTTTGACTATCTTAGTGCCAATTTTGACCTCAAATCAATTCGGTCTTGTGATCTGGTCAAATTGGAGTTTTATTGATGGATTGTGTATTTGATTGATAGCCTTTGAGAAGATATTGCTTTTCATAAATGATTTTAAGAAGGTGAAGATCTGATAATATGATATGGATTTGGGAAAGTTGCTTATGAAAGCATATGAAAGTGCTTCATTGCCAGCGTAAAAATCTTGTTACATTATCATGACATGAATTCGAATATGGATATCGTTGGGGCATTTCCTCAGCAACGACGCACTACACTTCAAAGACCTGGGTGTAGTGATAAGTATGTAAAGGTTGCTAGGTCGTTGCCCGAAAGCGATGCGTCATCTCTTCGCCCGGGGGTGGTGTCAAATGTGCAAGGGTTTTCGCATTGCGGACGAGTGCGGGTAAAGAAGCTAGTCCATGGTAGGTGTAAGGGTAGTGGGATGCGCTTGGAAACTTGGAACATTAGATCCTTGACAGGGAGATCAGCAGAGGTGGTGGAAGTTATGAGGAGGAGGAAGATTCACATAATGTGTCTACATGAAACTAAGTGGGTTGGAGAGAAAGCAAAAGAAATATCACCTTGGGGTTTTAAGCTTTGGTACTCAGGAAAGAATAAGGGTAGAAATGGAGTGGGTATCATTATTGATAAGGAGTATATTAATGATGTGGTGGAAGTGTACAGGAAGAGTGATCGAATTATGGGCATTAAAATAATGATACGTGATGAGATTATAAATATTATATCCGCCTATGCACCACAAGTAGGGTTGGATGCATCTATTAAACAAGTGTTTTGGAAAGATTTGGAGGAGGTAGTGCAACGAGTACCTAGTGGTGAGAAATTAGCCATTGGTGGTGATCTGAACGGGCATGTGGGGTCTAGTCGACATGGCTTTGAGAACATTCATGGAGGTTTTAGTTTTGGGGAGAGGAATGAAGCAGGAAATAGTATCCTGGATTTTGCGATGGCATATGACTTGAGTATAATGAACATTTGGTTCAAGAAGAGAGAATCTCACTTGGTGTCCTATAGGAGTGGAGGTAATGCGAGTCAGATTGACTTCTTCTTAGTAAGAAATGCTTATAGAAAGAGTTATACAGATTGCAAGGTTATTTCGGGTGAGAGCACAACAACTCAACATAGACTTGTGGTACTTGATTTTCGAAGTAAGAGAATTTCGAGAAAGAGAAAACCACAGGTAGACCCTAGAATCAAGTGGTGGAGACTTCAAGGGGAGAATCAAAAGAAATTTGTAGCTAAGATGGTCGATATCGGTATTTGGTCAGATAATATAGAGGATATGGATATAGATTCGACTTGGACTAAGATGAGGCATACTATAAAGGAGGTGTCGAAAGAAGTCCTTGGAGAATCTAGAGGAAACGTGCCACCAAGTAAGGACCCATCATGGTGGAACTAGGAAGTAAAACAAGCAATAAAGGGCAAGCGAGAAAGCTACAAATTATTGGGGAAATTTAGAAGCGACGATAACTATGAGAAGTATAAGGAAGCTAGGAGAGAAGCTAAGAAAGCAGTAAGAGACACAAGTGCAAAGGTGAATCAGGAACTTTATGATAAGTTGAATACAAAAGAAGGGGAAAAGGACATCTACAGACTCGCTCGTATGAGGGATAAGAGGACACGAGATATTGGGACGGTTAAATGTGTGACGGATGTAGACCAAAGAGTTCTACTCGGGGATAAAGAAATAAAAGATAGATAGAGTTCGTACTTTGAATATATCTTCGAGTATGGTTAATCGAGATTTTATGCAGAGAATTCAAAAGGGTGAAGTGGAAACGGCAATGAAAAAGATGGGATTGAACAAAAAGGTCAGCAAGTGCCAACCATTGGGTTTTAAAAAAAAAATTATATGTTACACAGTGTTGCTGTCTGTGTTGGCAACACTGACGGCAACACTTTGAGACAATAGATTATACAAAATATAGACCAAGAGATTTTTTCAAACTTGAAATTGTTCAAGGGATTTAGTCAAAATATCAGAAAGTTGATGTTTGATATCAATATACTCTATTTGGATTAAATTCTTTTCAACTAATCTCTTAAAAAATGATGACGGATATCTTTGTGTTTAGTGCGAGAGTGTTGTACGGGGTTTTTGAAAATATTTATTGCACTTAATATATCACAGTACATGGTCAAGATATTACTATAAAGACCATAGTTATCAAGAATATGTTTTAACCATATTAATTGTGAACAACAACTCCCGGCTGCTACATATTCAGATCCAGCAGTCGAGAGAGAAACACAATTTTGCTTGCGACTGTACCATGACACTAGGTTATTACCTAAGAAAAAACAACCCCCACTGGTACTTTTTCTATCATCTATATCCCCTGCCCAATCTGAATAACTAAAACCAACTAAGTTGGTATTAGTGTGTTTAGTAAACCAAATTCCTAATTCACTAGTCCCGGATACATATTTAATGATTTTCTTAACAACATTTAGGTGAGAAATTTTAGGATTAGATTGATATCTAGCACTCACACCTACGATTAAAATAATGTCAAGATGACTGGTAGTATATAAGATAAAGAAGACTAGTTATCATAGATAGATAAAGAGTTGGATCAACGTCCTCCCTACTTGGTCTTTGCCCACCTTAATTGTTGATCCTATAGGTATTTTTGAACTCTTTGCACTCTCCAATCCAAACCTTTTTATCAAACTTCTTGCATACTTGATTTGATAAATAAAGATTCCATCATTTGACTGTTTTACCTGCAATCCCAAGAAATAATTTAGTTCACCTATCATGCTCATCTCAAAATTTAATGTCATAACCTTCACAAAATTTTGCAAACAAGTTTTAGATGTGGATCCATAAACTATGTCATCAACATAGATTTGAGCAATGACAAGTTCTTTATCATGCATTAGAATAAACTATGTCATATCGGATTCACCTCTAACAAATTCATATTCAATTAGGAAACTTGTTAAACGCACATAACATGCACGTGGAGCTTGTTTCAAGCCATATAAGGCCTTCTCAAGTCTATATACATGATTTGGGTGGAATGGGTATTCAAACCCCTTCGGTTGCTCAATATAAATCTCTTTATCTAGCACATGGGGATTTGGCCTGTTGGCTAGAGCTCATGGCTTCCAATCTGAAGGTCATGGGTTCAATCCCCCCAGAAGTTAGAGGGAAGGCTTTCTCTCCCTAGGATTTATCTCCTAGGCGCTTCTGTGTGTGCATGTGTGTGTGTGTGTGTGAGTAGTGGAAAAAAAGTTTGAAAAAAAATCTCTTTATCTAATTACCCATTCAAGAAGACCTCTTTAACATCCATTTGGTGTAATGTGATTTTAAGGTAACAAGCTATAGCTAAAAAAATTCTTATTGACTCAATTCTAGCCATAGGTGCAAATGTCTCGTCATAGTCGATTCCTTCCACTTGTGTATAGCCTTGAGACAAAAGATGAGCTTTGTTACGAACAATATTACCCAATTCATCAGATTTGTTTTTACAAATCCATTTAGTTCCAATTATATTAGTATGTAATAGATGAGGAACTAAACACCAAACATTATTTCGGGTAAATTGTTCAACCTCTTCTTGGCTAACTTGAATCCAAAAGTTATCGTTTAAAGCTTCAACCAAATTTTTAGGCTAAAGAACAGAAACAAATTTTTAGGCTAAAGAACAGAAACAAAACAGGAGTATTTTACCTTTGAGTACGTGATGGACATACTGAAATTAACCGGATCGCGCACGGAAACGCGACGAGCGGCTTTCGCGAGAAAACTTGGGACCTCGCTGGCAAGAGAGAAGGAGAGTCGCCACGCCGTTTTGTATTATGAGCCTAAACTTTGAAAATGGTTGATTTGAAAAGGGGGTCGTTTTGATTGACAACCAAAACTTGGAAAAGACTTTGAAAAAAGGGACGTTTTGATTGGTAGCCAAAACTTGAAAAAAGGCATTTAGGACCAGAGATTGTTAGGTTCGGAGGTCACGTTACGTTTCGGAAAGAGTATATTGAGATCACCCGAAATGCCTTGTATGACGAGTCTTTCTACCTTTCTCGAAATTGTGTGGGTGTGTGTTGTATTTTGAAAAGGAGCTTGAATGACAAGCTTTAATCTTGGTTTGAATGACAAACGTTGATTTGTGGTAAAAACGAGCATTTGAATGACAAACGTCGGTTTTGAGTTTGAAATGAGCGTTTGAAATGTCAAACGTCGATTTTGAGTTGTTTTGAAAACGGAGTTTGAATGACGAACTTAAATCTTTAGTTTGAAAGACAAACGTTGATTTTTGGTAAAAGAGCATTTGAATGTCAAACGTCGAGGAGGATTTTTCGAAGCACAGGGCCATATGTCCTCTCTCAATTCGTTGACTGTAGATGTCTTCCCGAGGGCTTCGGCAGCTTTTCAGATAATGTCCCAAGATACTGGTTTAGGTGCCTCTGCAGGGAGGGAGCCTATAGTTCGCCGCAGTTGTTTGAACGTCAGTGCGCAGTAGTGGTTGTCTGGACTGGACTGTGTTTTGATGACCCTCCGGGGGAAGCTAGAGAGTTCTTGGTTCATGCGAACTGTCTCCCTGATCTCTTCATGGTATACTGCGTTTTTTTCCTTCTTGCTGAGCAGGCTCATGGCATTCTGGAGTTGGGATAGGCAGTAGTCATGGTTTGCTAATTTTCCTCCGCTTTTAGCCCATATCATCTCTCTTGCAGTAGAGCCTTCATCGAGAGCTAACGCTTGCGTTTCTTCCTACATGAGAATAGCCAACGCTTCTTTGAACCGTATGCGGCAGTCTAGATAAACTTTGTTAGTGTAAACTGCAGGTGATATCGTAGATGATTTCCCAAATTCTAGGTGATATCGCAGATGATTTCCTAAATTTGAATTTATATAGTTGCATATTTTTTGTTTATTATTTAATGGACTAATGTACTAATATAATCTGTATAGTCTATGATTTATGTTTATATTTCTGAGTGCAATAGCATCAAATAAGGAGCTAGACACGTGTGGAATTTAGAAGGAAATGATTTATGCATTTTATGCATAAATTCGTTAATTGGGCAACAACAATTAAAACATGTGGAGACTTGATCAAGGAGTTGTTGCTGAATAAAAAGAAGAGTACAAGGTTGATAAAGCTTGAGAGTACAAGGCATGGAAGCTTGACTTGGAGATAAATCAACTTGGTTGCTACATTTGAGGAAGTGGGAGCTAAAATTAAGGAACTACTTCAACCACTCTCCCTACACTCCCTCAACGTGTACATACAGCCCCAAGGCTGTTGATTGAGTAGCCTTCAAGTAAATTGAAGACTATAAATAAGCTTGGAAGGTTTCATTTGAAGAGATGCCAAGAAAAGTCATTTTATACACACCTTCGAAAGCTTAGAGAGAGAGTTCTTTGTTTGATTCTTTTAATCATTCCTCCCTTGTAATTTCGCACTTGATTACATTGGTATCAAGTTGTGTGAAGGCTAGGATAGGATTCCGTTCTTTATCTCTTGTTCCATAGAGCTCAAAATTTTTATAGCTATAGGGAACATTTTTGGCTTTGTAAATTCATTTATAGTGATTATAAAGTCTTGCCTAAGAGGCACTCTCAAGTTATATTTATATAACTTGAGAAAAATAATTTTGGTGTTTTTATTCCGCTGCAAACTCTTTTACAAAATTGTTTTATTTTTGAAGTGTGTGTGTGCTATCCCAAGTGCTATCGTTGGTGCTGTTATCACCGTGGATATCACTTGTGATTCTGGCCGTGACAATTTCAATTGGTATCAGAGCAGGTCATTTGACGATACTAAGTGATTGGTCTAGGTGTCATGGCTTTTGATCCTGCAAATCCAAACCAAAAACGTCTTCCTGTTTTAGATGGTTCAAATTATGCATATTGGAAAATTCGTCTTCGCTCGCATATCAAATCAATTGATCTTCGAGCGTGGAGATCTATAGTTAATGGGTACTCTCTTCCACTATTACCTCCTGATAAGGATAGTGATATTCAGGTTAAACCTGAAGGCGAGTGGACTAATGAAGAGATCACCCTAGCTAACTATAATGAGAAAGCTCTTAATGCTATCTTTGAGTGGGTTGACATGCATATTTTTAAACTTGTTCAAAATAGTTCCACAGCTCAAGAAGCTTGGGATATTTTACAAAGGTTTTGTGAAGGTGATTCTAGTGTGCGTGAAAACAAACTTAGAGGTCTTACTGGCAAATTTGAAAGATTGAGAATGGGTGAAAATGATGCCATTTTCTCTTATTTTAAAAAATTGTTTGGCATTGCTAATGAGTGTCAACTTTTGGGTGAACCTTTTACAAACAAACAATTGGTTTCAAAGGCTATTAGAACTCTCCCTGAGCGTTTTAATATAAAGGTTTCATCTATAGAAGAGACTCACAACCTTTCTACTATGGACATCAATTCTTTAATGAGCATTTTAAAAATTTTTGAGTCAAACCTTGCTGAGCAAAGTGAAGCTTCTAAAGGCAAGAGTGTTGCTTTAAAAGTTCAATTCTCTAGTGGTTCAACTAATGAGGATGACGAAATTTTTGAGGAATTAGGTGAAGATGCCAGTGTTGCCTTACTTGCTAGAAAATATAACTCAATGGTGAGAAAATTTAACAAAGAAAATGTGCAGGTGAAGGCTAAAGAGCAACAAACCAAGGTGTACAATTCAATGCCAAAGAGGACATTTCCATCTACTCAGAAAGGTGGTCCCATAAGGAGAGCATCATCAGATCAATCCAGATCTGATCCAAAATACCTTGAATCAATTCAATGTCATGCTTGCTCTGGATGGGGTCATTACTCAAACGAGTGTGCTAACACTCTAAGGAAGATGGGAAAGAACCTATGGGTTTTACTCAGTGACAATGAGGATGAGGAGACCAATCAATCTGAAGATTCAGATCAAACAGCAATGGTGGTCACAAATTGTTACTCGGATTCTGTCAGTGATACCCCATGTGATATCCAAAGTGGGATAGCACCTGAGATATCATCCAACAGGTATACATATTTAAATTTGATAAATGCTGTTTGTTTTGTGGGTTCTGTTAACTTGGATGCAGGTAGTTCACAAGATGGTGAACAAAGTAAGGAGTTCAGCAAGGATGAACTCATTTGTGGTCTTAAGAACCTTTGCAAAGAATTGGTGGACGAATGGAAGAAAGAGAACAAGAAGATGATTTCTCTGTCCAAAGAGGTTCAATACCTAACTGATGGCTTGACTAGATTGGAAGTTCAACTGGAAGTTCAACTCACAAAGAAGGATGTGGAGCTGGACAAAGTCAAGGCCAAGCTTACTCTTGCCGAGACAACATTTAAGAAACTCAACACGAGTTATTCCAAGTTAGATGCAATTCTTGGGTTGAGCAAACCACTCAAGGCAAGTATGGGTTTTTAAGAGTCTTTAAATACTATTACATCTACTTTGGCTAATAAGGAAGATAAGGTAGTTTTTGTTAAAGAAAGAGATAACGTTGAACTAATATCTTCTGATAAGTCTTCTGACAAGGTAAAAATATGTAACTACTGTTACTCTACTGGACATTTGAAAAATGATTGTAAAACACTTTTAAAGAAACAGTCCAGTTCCTGTGTGATACCTGAAGTGCTACCTAGCACGTCAGATATCACCGGCAAATGAAGAAAAATTATCAAAGTAGGAAAGTGTGGAAACCTAAATCTAACCTAATATGTGATGTTGTGTGCACTGCCTTAAAAACTAATGTTGAAGGTTCATGGTATTTTGATAGTGATTGTTCTCGTCATATGACTGGAACAAAAATATTTTTAAAGGAATATGAACCTATTCAAGGTGGTAGTGTAACATATGGTGGTGGTGACAAGAGTAATATAGTAGGAAAAGACATATTAAATGTACCTGGATTTCCTGCTTTGAAAAATGTTTTGCATGTTGATGGACTTGTAACTAATTTAATTAGTATTAGCCAACTTTGTGATGACAACCTTGAAGTGAAATTCAATAAAAACACTTGTGAAGTTTTTGATTGTACCAATAACTGTGTTATGACTGGTACTAGGTCAAGTAATAATTGTTATCTTGTTGAGGATAAACAAGTGTGTCATTCTGTGAGGGTTGATGATGCTACCTTATGGCATCAAAAGTTGGGTCATGTCCATTTTCGTAACATTGTTAAACTCATAAATGCTGAAGCTATAAGAGGTATACCTAGTCTGGACATAAGTACGAAAATCATATGTGAAGATTGTCTCAAGGGTAAACAAACACGTGCTACCCATAGTGCTATCCAACATAATGAGGAGTATTCTGGGACAACACACTGTTTTCAATTAATGCATATGGATTTAATGGGTCCAGTTGAGGTAGACAGTTTAGGTGGTAATAAATATACTTTTGTAATAGTTGATGATTTTTCTAGATTTACTTGGGTATATTTTTTGAAAGAAAAATCAGAAACTTTTGAAAAGTTTAAGATCTTACATGCTAAAATCAAAAACATGTTTTCTGCTCTTATCATGCGAATAAGGTTTGATCATGGAACGGAGTTTGATAATTCATTGTTCTTTACTTTTTGTGAATTAAAAGGAATTAAACATGAGTTTTCTGCTCCTAAAACACCTCAACAAAATGGGGTGGCTGAAAGGAAAAATATGACCTTACTTGAAATGGCACGTGTGATGTTGTTTTCAAAAAGAATTTCAAAAAAATTTTGGGCTGAGGCCTTAAACACAGCTTGTCACACGGCCAATAGAGTTTTTCTAGGACCTGGTACTAGAATGACACCGTATGAAATTTTGAATGGTAGGATACCAAAGGTTCATTATTTTCATACATTTGAGTGTGTGTGTTATGTTATAAATGATCGGGATTACTTAGCTAAATTTGACTCTAAAAGTGATAAGGCTATATTTCTTGGGTATGCTCAGGACAGTCGAGCATATAGGGTTTATAACCTTAGGTTAAAAACCATTCAGGAATCAATTAACGTTGTTTTTGATGACTTAGCAAGTGTTACAGGTGATGGAGTACAGGAATTTCCATTGATATTACTGGAAGAACTGGAGGATTAAAATCAAGTAAGTGATACCCCAGGTGCTGGCCCAAGTGTTGCCACTGAAGGGATAGCATCTCCGGTATCACCTAAGACCAGTCCAGCAACTGAAAAGGATGAACAGTCAGATGATGATCATGTGCATGAAGATTTGAGAAGGGATCCACCAGCTAGGATCAGAAGAGATCATCCTTCCTCTCAAATTATTGGAGAAGCAAGTGAAGGGGTACGAACAAGGAACAAAGGGCATTTTAGTAACCGTGAAATGGCAAGGTATGTGTGCATGTCCACCACATACCACAAGGTAAAATATTCCTGTTTTGTTTCTTCTTTAGAACCCAAAAATATTTCTGAAGCTTTAAAAGATAATTTTTGGATACATGCCATGCAATAGGAACTTGAATAATTTGCTCGTAATGAAGTTTGGTGTTTAGTACCACGTCCCATTAATACAAATGTAATTGGTACAAAATGGATTTTCAAGAATAAATCAGATGAGCAAGGAAATATTGTTAGAAACAAAGCTCGGCTCGTAGCACAAGGTTACACCCAAATTGAAGGTGTTGACTTTGATGAGACCTTTGCTCCTGTTGCTAGAATATAATCCATAAGACTCCTCTTGGCTATAGCTTGTTTTCTAAAAATTACCTTGTTTTAAATGGACGTTAAAGCTGCCTTTTTAAATGGTTATTTAAAAGAATAAGTTTTTGTTGAACAACCAAAAGGATTTGAAGATCCTCATCTACCAAACCATGTTTATAGACTTGATAAAGCCTTATATGGCTTGAAACAAGCTCCACGTGCATGGTATGGTCGCTTAACCTCTTTATTACTTGAATATGGTTTTACAAGAGGTGAAGCAGATAGGACCTTATTTATTCTAAGGCATGGCAAAGAAACAGTCATTGTTCAAATCTATGTTGATGACATAGTCTATGGCTCTACTTCTCAAACATGTTTAAAAGATTTTGTAGAGGCTATGACATCAACATTTGAAATGAGCATGATTGGAGAGTTAACATTCTTTCTAGGCTTGCAGGTGAAACAATCAAATGAAGAAATATTCATTTCACAAAGCAAGTATGCAAAGAGCCTAGTGAAACGGTTTGGGTTGGAAGGAGAAAAGAGTTCAAAAATACCTATGTGTTATCTCTTAAACTTGGTAGAGACCAAGTAGGTGAGGATGTTGACCCTACTTTATATCGTTCTATGATAGGTAGCCTTCTCTATCTCACTTCTAGTCGTCCTGATATCATGTTCAGCGTGTGTGTTTGTACACGTTATCAAGCCAATCCTAAAGTCTCACACCTTAATTCTGTCAAAAAGATAATTAAATATGTTTTAGGAACAAGTGAATTAGGGATTTGGTTTAGTAAGGATACTAATACCAATTTGGTAGGCTTTAGCGACTCGGATTGGGCGGGGGATATAGATGATAGGAAGAGTACTAGTGGGGGGTGATTTTACTTGGGTAACAATTTAGTTTCATGGTATAGTCATAAACAAAATTGTGTCTCTCTTTCCACAGCTGAGTCTGAGTATATTGCAGCTGGTAGTTGTTGCTCACAACTTATTTGGCTAAAACATATGCTAGATGACTATGGTCTAGAGAGTGATTATTTGACTATGTACTGTGATAACCTGAGTGCTATCAACATTTCAAAAAACCTTGTTCAACATTCCCGTACTAAGCACATAGATATACGCCATCATTTTCTTAAAGATATGGTAGATAAAGGCCTAATTAACATTGATCATATTGATACTAAGTATCAACTGGCTGATATCTTTACCAACACGAGAGATTTTCTAGTTTGAAAAGATCTCTTGGTCTTTGTAATCTCTGAGTCTGTTTGTCTGTACTACCCCAGGTGATGTTATCACTCAGGGTAACACTTGTATATTAGTGTAATTTTTTTCTGTTTATTTAAACAAAAAATAAAAAATGATTTCATTCTCTTTTGATCTGGTTAGCTTAGTTCTAACCGTGGCACATACTGACCTTTTTGTTATGGTAGGTTATTACTTAGGTTAGCATGTTTGATATCATTTTCCTTCACATGCTTAAAGTGACAAAGTCACTAATCTTTTCTTTTTGATAAATAAAAGGCAAAGGCAATATTTTTCCATACTATTCTCTCGAGCTCGGGGCACGGTGTTCGCTACAACGATGTACTCTTGCCAATGAGAATGTATGAGGTGGTTTATGCTAAGTATTAGGGACATGGAGTTCGCTACTACAGTGTACCCTACTTGAAAGGCATAAATCACTTTATCTTTACACTTGAAATATAACTCGAAGCACGGAGCTCGTTACTACGATGCTTTCTTGTTTAAAGAAGTGTACTGATCCTTTATAACAAGCAATGTACTTAAAAAGAATATAGGCTTGTAATGCCTAAAGTGCATGAAAAATGCTCAGCTTGTTATGCCTTAAGTGTCTAAAAAAGGCTAAGCTTGTTATGCCTCAAGTGTTTGAAACTGAAAAATATTTATCAAGGGAATTCATATCACATGTGTTACCCTACGTGTTACCATCATTGCCTTAACACATTAGTGTGTGCTATATTAGTTTTTTTATTTCTTCTTTTCAAAATATTGTTGATTAATTTTTCAAAATCTGAAAGTCTTTTTAATTAAAGAGTTTACGATTTTGAAAACGTCTTCAATAAGTTTCCTTTATTTTTTGGTAAACTTAGTTAAGTAACTAACTCATATTTATTTTGATTTGTGCATATAATATTTTGGGCCTAGTTGCAAAATATTTAGTTTACTTATTTTTATTTTTTTACGTTTTACTTAAAAATAAATAAATTATTTTTTCATTTTATTTTGTTCAACCGTGTTGTTTTATTTTTTTTGGGATTTTATAAATATTGTGTGGTTAGGGTTTAATGTTAATGAGTGGATAGGGATAAAGGTGAGCTTTTTTAGGGGTTAGATGGGATGGGGTAAGTTTAAAGTGTCAAATCAATTTAATTAGATGTTCCCCATTCATTTCTCTCTCTTAATTCCCTAATTTTTCTCTAACTCCCCTCTTATCTCTCTCTCTCTCTAATCGTTACTCCCTTTCTCTTTAAACCCCGTTTTGCATCTTCGTCTCTCCCAAAACCCAGGTCAAACCCGTCTCCAAAAAATTCCAAAAATTCTCCATGGCTTCTCCATCTAAAGCCAATACCGAACCATCTCACACATACCAAATGGACATTTCATCAAGCATTGCCCCCTCCATTGCTTCTCGTGTAGCCATGGAAACATCTCCCATGATTACACCAAGCTCTTCTCCACCTACAATGGCCATTGTTCAATCCTCTGCCCCCATTACCTCATTCGAACGTGGCATTTCCAAGGTGACTCTCATTCCGGCCGAATCAAAAGAAAAGAGGAAGAGGAAAACTCCAACATCCAAGCTATCTCCTCAAGTTGCAAAGAGGAGGTCCTCCAACCGTATTAGGTCAATCAGGTCCAAGGCAACTTCAAATACCACCTCTGATCCGGTTGAAGTCTCAGAAAGCTCCCTAGATGTGTCCTCACCCCATGTGAGTGACGAGAATTTTGATGCCAACAAGGAGAAGGAGCCTTCTTTGGATTCTTTTGATGCTTGGGTGAATGGTGATGAAGAGGAAACTCTCTCTGATTTTCAGAAGAAGAAGGCCAAGGGCAAAGCTTCTGTGAGTGCTACCAAAGGTGCTACCAAGAAGAAGATGCCATCTGAGGTAACACCTGCCCCTCCTCTGTTCCTACTCATTCCTCTAGTGGTAATTCTGGTGATAAGATTATTCGAAATGAAGAGGATAAGGCTTTTTCAAAACCTTTTCTTACTCTGAAATTTTATAAGAAAGAAAATATGGAATTTTGGTTGAATAATTCGAGTAAGAGATTGTTAAAATAAAAGCACATTGATGAGGGTCAGTTAGAAAAGGAAGGAATGGTTCAGTTTTTGAAGGACAAGAATTTTCTTAAAGCTAATAATCATGCTTCTGTGTTTGTTGAAAGTGTTGTGAGAAATTTCTTTGCTAATCTACATGCTCATTTGGATGATGAAGGTTCTGAAAAATTTGGGAAGGTATTTGTTAGGGGAAAAGTTTATTCATTTACTCCAGTCCTAATTAACAAGGTTTTAGGCCTCCCACATTTAGATGATGAGAGCAATAGGGTTAATAGGGATGAAATAGTAAAATTGCTCACTCACAACAAACTGCAGTCCTGGCCTTTAAAGGAAAAACTTCATGCTTCTAGGCTTACTTCTCTGTATTCTGTACTTCATAAGTTATGCATCTTCAATTGGCTCCCTACAACTAATAAACCTATTGTGACATTGGAGCATGCGAATGTGTTGTACAGATTGGGTAAGAATTTAAGGATTAACTTTGGAAGATTAGTGTTCAAACACTTAGCTTCATGGGGTAGAAAGAAAGAAATGAACATTAGCTTTTTCCCCTATCCTTCTCTAATCTTCAAAGTTTTAGTATTTCAATCCTTGCCCATTGAAGCCTCTGATGTTTTCACCACTGAACCTGAGTACTATACCATTGATCAACAACTGAAAAAGGGTAAAAGGTACACAAAAGATCTTCATTGGAACAAATCTGATGAAACAGCCCCTGTTCTTTCTAGTGCTATCTCACGTGATATCCCAAGTGCTTCCCCAGGTGCTGCCCCTAATACTTTTGCAGGAACTGATGCTGCAAGTATTTTGACCAACATGATGAATCTTCTGGGCAACTCTGGTCCATCAATCCCAAAGGCAACAGTGATTAACTTCTTGCACAAACAGTCAAGTGCAATGGGAGAACTTGCTGAAGGATGGGCTAAGCTAAAGCAGGTTACTGATGCTTTCATTAATGAAATTTCTTCCCAAACAGGGGGAGGATCTGCTGCTGCTGCTTGCAACTCTTTGGAGGCCGGTGCTCTGCGGGTGCTACCACGATCTTTGGCCCAAGTGATAGTGGAAGTGATAGGGAAGGAGATCAGGAGGAAGATGAAGAAGAAGATGAGTTTGAAGAAGAAGAAAGCTGAAACCTGAAGGTTGATGTTGCCACTATCTTGTGGGTGGTTGTTTTTGTGGTGGTCCTAAAACAATTTCTTTTATTTTGATGATGTGATGTGGTTCTCTAAATAATTTTCTTTTATTTTGTTTATATTTGCTAAACACTTTAGTTGGTTTGTTTAAAAACTTTAACTGCTAGGATGTTTTGCTAGTTTTGGATGATATTTGGCTGTAAGTGCTCCAATTTGAGCTTGTTAGAATTTTCGTTAGAAAATTAACGAAAGTTATAACATTTCTAACAATTCCTAACTATCCTAACATTTCTAACAAAGTAAGGGTAAAATGGGCATTGTTATTTAAGGTTAAACCTTAAAAAGAATCTCAAAAAGCAAAACAAAAGAAGAAAACCAAAAATGGCAATGGCTGGAAACACAAAAACTGGCTGTTAATTTGAATTTTGAAAAAGATTATTCTTCTTGTCCAAAGCCAAGCCGCATTTAATGAACGATTACATCGCCGCTCTGGACTGTCCGCGCGGATGAGATTGTCAATTTCGAGAGGGCTATAAATTGAGCCCTCCAAATACAAAAATAAGGAGAGGAAGAACACACCGCATCGAACCTCAAGGCGAAATATAGAGAGAAAACAGTGAGAATTCTTCAAGAATTGTCACATTTTTCTCTCCAATCTTTCCCAACTCATATTCATCCACTCACTCTCATATTAAAGCCCTAAACACTCATATATTCAAGCCAAACACTCAAGAACACAAGGAAGATTGGTAAACCCTCCTCTTCCTAACCCTAAATCTCATCCATGCATGCATCTTCAAGCTACAAAATGTAGTTCTTTCATCTTCTTTCTCTAGATCTAAGAAGATCACCATGGAAGACCATCTCCATGGATGATCTTCTACAAAGATCAACATTATTTTCAAAGCTTTTCTTGCTTACTTGCAAAAATGCACTTTCAAAACCCTAAAAAACCATTTTCAAGCACAAAATCTTGATTTCAAAGGGTAAAATCCCCCTCCCCAAGCAAATGAAATGCTTAGTCCTAATGTACCCCAAGGATGGTTTGGTATAGTTGATTCACCACTAAAATGTCTAGAGATTACTAACCAAAACCTAGGGAAATGGGGACAAGCATGGATGCAAAACCCCCCTTAAAATCATATTTTCTTTCTTGAGAAGTTGCTGTCCAGTAGCAATTTTCTCAGACCTCAGTCCATGGTCTTAATTTTTGGACACAGATGAACTTGGAATTTGGTGTTGACTACAAAACACTTTTTGTAGCCAACATCCAGATCTTTCCAGAAATATTTTTACCTTATTTTTTGGGTGAGTGAAACTCCTCTTTTCAAATTTTCTTTCAGAGGCTAGTTCATCAGCTTCTGGGAATCCAGATCTCATATCTGAGGTTTCCAGAAGGTTTTGACCCCTCAAATCTTCTCCAAAATGGAAAATTCCTTCGCACAAACTTTATTTAAGGTGTCTAGAACAACTTTCATTCTCTGAGTTTATCTAGATTATGAAGTTTTAAGACCCTTGAATCCCTTTTAAAATCAAAGGTCCACTGCCTTTTTCATTCTGGCAGAAATGGCTCTCAACTTCAAAAGGTCTTTTGAGTACCAAATCTCAATCCAAAAATCTTCCAAAAAATCATGGGATCAGTTTAAAGTCTTAAAAAGATATCCCAATTTTTACTTTTCTGAGTTTCAACTTATTTTGGCCAAAAGACACACACACACACACACACACACACAAATGATTTTCAGCTTGGAAGACTCGTTTTACGAGGCGCGTCGGGTGCACACTAACGTCCTTCCCGACGCGTAACATGACCTCCGAACCTAAATCTCTGATCTCGGGCTTTTTTCAAAGTTTTGGCCCTCAAAATTAAAATGGCGTGGCGACTCCGTTCTTTTTTCCGGTTTTATTTGGTTTTTCAAAGAAACGCAAAAATCGAATTTTTCCCGCGAAATGGCAACATCATCACATTGGCTACAATGGTTTATGGTTTTTTATGTTAACTTAGTTTATTTCGAAAACTTTTTAAAGTTTGAAATAAATTAGTTTATTATGATAAATCATTGTTTAGGATTAGCTCCTTGATTAAGGGGGAGTTAATTTTCTTGGAGATATTTTACTGTGTTTCTATGTTGTGTATATTTGTTCATAGACTAACCTTGCAGGACAGCAGCACATTAGGTTTGAAAAGAAATATCCAACTAAGGGAGAGATTGTTAGTGTAAACTGCAGGTGATATCGTAGATGATTTCCCAAATTCCAGGTGATATCGCAGATGATTTTCTGAACTGGAATTTATATAGTTGCATATTTCTTGTTTATTATTTAATGGACTAATGTGCTAATATAATCTGTATAGTCTATGGTTTATGTTTATATTTCAGAGTGCAATAGCATCAAAGAAGGAGCTAGACACGTGTGGAATTTAGAAGAAAATGATTTATGCATTTTATGCATAAATTCGTTAATTGGGCAACAACAATTAAAACATGTAGAGACTTGGTCAAGGAGTTGTTGCTGAATAAAAAGAAAAGTACAAGGTTGATAAAGCTTGGGAGTACAAGGCGTGGAAGCTTGACTTGGAGATAAATCAACTTGGTTGCTACATTTGAGGAAGTGGGAGCTAAAATTAAGGAACTACTTCAACCACTCTCCCTACACTCCCTCAACGTGTATATACAGCCCCAAGGCTGTTGATTGAGTAGCCTTCAAGTAAATTGAAGACTATAAATAAGCTTGGAAGGTTTCATTTGATGAGATGCCAAGAAAAGTCATTTTATACACACCTTCGAAAGCTTAGAGATAGAGTTCTTTGTTTGGTTCTTTTAATCATTCCTCCCTTGTAATTTCGCACTTAATTACATTGGTATCAAGTTGTGTGAAGGCTAGGATAGGATTCCGTTCTTTATCTCTTGTTCCATAGAGCTCAAAATTGTTATAGCTATAGGGAACATTTTCGGCTTTGTAAATTCATTTATAGTGATTATAAAGTCTTGCCTAAGAGGCACTCTCAAGTTATATTTATATAACTTGAGAAAAACAATTTTGGTGTTTTTATTCCGCTGCAAACTCTTTTACAAAAATTTTTTATTTTCGAAGTGTGTGTGTGCTATCCCAAGTGCTATCGTTGGTGCTGTTATCACCTTGGATATCACTTGTGATTCTGGCCGTGACAATTTCAAACTTCCATCGGGGAGAGTTTTCTCTGCTGCTTCAACTGAGTGGTGGGTACGTCGGAAGGTGAGTACACGGCTTCTCAGACGTCTGCCCATGTGACTGGCTTTTATCCAGTTGATCGTTTCTGTAAACGAATGCTGTAGTCTGGGGAATCTCCCTAACAGTTGTTGGAGATGTATTTCCATCTTTCTCTTCTTTTTGAATAGACCTTCCTCTTTCAGTTGGCCTTTTAACTTGAGAACGGAAATGATCCGCTCCCATCCTCCCAGGACCCTTGGGATTCCGGTTTTGTTGACTTCATGATTGGCTTGGAAGAGAATAGTTTCATTATCTTCGTCGTCGCTTTCACAAAGGGCTCGCTTCTCTTGGGGAGATAAGCGCTTGTATTCCTCATGCTGCTGGGCTAGGTATTCCTTGTGCTGTGTCATTCCATCTCCTAGGTCGTTAGGACCGTTGACCGCCCTCCCTTGCTAGAGGGGGTTTGTTGAGAAGCGATGGTAGTCCAGGAAGTTGCCGTGGTCGAAACTTTTGAGGTCGAATTGGTCTAGAGTGGCCTCCAGTTTTCTGTCTGAAGCAGCTTGTGACGCTTTAAGGGCTTGGTCCCTGTGAGTCTTCTGAGCTTTGTTTTCATCACAGAGGTGATTTTCTTGTGCAGCTAGCTCTAGGAGTGCTTTTCTTGTGAAAGCTAAGCAGTCTCCATAGGTGCGCGCTGTCTGACTGGTGTCTAGAACTGTCATCACATCCAAATCTCCGAATAGCAAAAATACTTGGATTACATTGACGAAGGAAGTCGTGCTTGGACATTCCATGCGGCCTTCTTTGATTTCGGTCACCAAGAAGTATGCCCATATCTGCTTGATCAAACCAACGGGGGTGTTGAATTCTGTGATGCTGATGGTCTCGTGGTCTCGTTCGAGAGCCAAGTTTATCAGAGCTAGCAGCTTGCTGGCAGGATGCCTGAATCCGTGGGCGTGATGGCTGGGAACAGGGTTGAACTTGAGCATATTGATGCTGAGGTGATCGTTCCTTTCTTCGGAAGTTTGATCTGTCTCGCTGGGAGGACTTTCGTAGATGTTCTCAGGGTGGCTGCTGGAGGCATTCTCGAGGCTGATCTAACTTGTAACAAGGTGAGGAGCTCAGTCTTCTTTGTCGATGCCTTCGGCCCTGGCGGCGCTCTTGGCTGTGAGTTTGACTGACGGCACGGGCCGGTTGCCACTGAGGCTGATAACTGGAAATGATGATGAGCCTTGAGCTCTCTTGGCAAGGACCTCGTTTACCGTGATCAAGCAATTGTCGAAGGTAACTTTTGCATTGCAGAATCTGACAATAAGGACTGGATCCTTGGTATCATCGGGATATCTGGAGAAGATGATGTTGACGAAGTCGTCGTTGGTTACATGATCAGAAGGGTTCTTTGTCATGTCAATCATTTGTTTCCTCTCGCCAGATAACTGTCTGTACTGGACATTATGTTTGACGATTTCCATGGTATTTGAGCCTTCATCGTAGGTGACCTCGTCGGAACTGGTGTCATCCCCGAATCTGAGCATGTGTATGTAAGGATCTTCCTGCGGATATGCCGCGTCTTCTACTCCGGAGAGTCCTGATTCTTTGTCGTCTGATGGTTCAACCTAGACCAAAGGACGTCTCGCGCCCCGTTGTGCGGCTGGTGCTGCTAGAAAAACTTCATGTCCTCTACTTGAGCAGAGGGGCTCGGTGGGAAATTATGCGTGTAAAACATCCAAGACGACTGCCATGCATTCTTCCCGAGTGTGCCGGTGCCTGTTGTTAGTACCCGGTCCTGAAAAGTATATTTTAGTCTTGTTCCTAAAAAGGATTGTTTTTGGACTGATTAGGGTTAACAAAACCCTAATTACTCTTTTAACATTTTCTTTCTTTCTCGCGCCGTCAACGACAGCTGGCATGGAAGCTACGCTTGGTAAAAAGGTCCGATCGACCCTTCCTACAAAGGTTCGATCGACGCTTTATTTGGGATCGACTCTTCTTAGAATAGGTTCGATCGACCCTTTGCAGAAAGTACCGATCGACCCTTCATTCAGTCAGGCCCATTTCCCGAGCACTATAAATACGTGCACTCGGTTCACATTTTCAACACACACGTTCTCAGGGGAAAGAGTCAAGACTAAACTTGAGCTTCTCAGTCCACACATCTCCCAATATCACTCTGAATCTTACTAGATTCGATCTCAAAGCCTTGCCACAATTGGTAAGTCTTTTATTTAATATTCTGTTCTTTTTTATTATTATTGTTGTGCTAGATAGTTTATTTCCATGCTTAATATGTTCTAATTGTGCCTATATGCTATATTTAGGACCGTTATAATATATTTAAAGTATACATAGATGAGGATGATCTAAGGTTTCCTCCAAGAAACCCGATGGATCTAGGAACTATTTCTTTCCTTCCCCCTTAGTAATAATCATTCCATGATCAACAATTCCCCAAGGATGAACGTTGATTAGTGCACCTTCCGAGGGCCTAAATCAAAGGTTCTAGGGTGTGATCATCCATTAATTCTTTCTCTTCCCTCCTCCTTATGCATGATCCCGCTTCTTCTATCTATTCATGTAAACACCGCACACAACCAACACCCCACATGCTAGAAAGACCGATCCGTCGGGCAATAGGAGTGATAACGTTTCTTCTTCTGTTGTAACTTGGCCCCCGAACCCAATCACATGTTTACCCTTTTTTCAATGCTTTGGGCTATATCAAAGCGGCGTGGCGACTCTCATTAAATGAAACTAATATTTTTAATATGGTTTAAATCGAGTGTCACTTAATGAATATCTCATTTCGGTCCGACTTTCCATGATTATTTATTTTAAACCTCCGAATGCGTGTTGCATCGGGATGGGGTATTCACAGTGGCGACTCTGCTGGGGACTGTTTTGAACTTTTTCAAACTTAGTGGGTCAGACTTTCGTTTTCTTTTATGGTGTTGTATTTTGCTTTCTTTTTCTATCCTTTTCTATTCTTAACTGTTGCATTGCATGCATGCATCTCCTAAAACAAAAATCTTCTCTTTTAATAAAAAGAATTAGACTTTTTCACCTCACACTACCACTGTCCGCGTCACACTGCACAGACACCCTTAACCCATCGGAGAAGCCAAAGTGCTGGAAGTGTGGTGATCATGTCGCCTCCCTTTCGAGTCTCACTTGGCCATCCACTCATCAGTGCGCTTCGGCTGCACGGTGGGAGCCTGAAACCTAACTCTTGTGTCACCCACTTTGCTAGGAGTACACTCCCTGTGATCGGTTGGTTTGACTAGTTTTTTCATATAGACAATTAATAAGGTCTTTATGTTAAGTCACTACGAATCAGTGATAAGTCAAGATCTATAGAGAGAAAAGAGCACTAAAAAAATTGATTTCCTTTTAAAGAACGTGCGATGTTAAAAAGATCTTGTCCTATCATAAGTTTGTAGTACTTCCCATAAATATCATCTTAAATGTCTATACGAGAAGGTTAGTTGTTAGGATCCACCACTTTAGGAATACTAGATAGTTGTGAAAAAGGGGTATCCCTTCCAACCAAAAGTAGGTTCTATAAAAATAGAAGGCTTTTTTGTAAATAAAATGCTTAACTATCCCTCAATTTAGGACCCTCCAAGGTCCACTCTTCACCTCTTGAACCATTTGCGGTTCGCTCTCTCTAATTTGGACCATCCTAGGTCCACTTTCTCAATCTAGGACCCTCCGAGGTCCACTCTTCATTTCTAGGACCCTCCGAGGTACACCCTTTGTCTCTTGGACTATTCGCGGTCCATATCATCAATCTTGGACCCTCCGAGGTCCACTCTTCATTTTCTTGGACCATTCGCGGTCCACTTTCTTAATCTTGAACCATTTAGGTCTACTTTTCAAACTAGGACCCTCTAAGGTCCACTCTTTGCCTTTTGGACAAGTCGCGGTCCACACTCTTCATCTCTTGGACCATTCGAGGTCCACTTCCTTTACTGCGGACCTTCAAAGGTCCACTCTCTCTAATTTGGACTATCCAAAGTCTATTCCCTCAACCTAGGACCCTTTGAGGTCCACTCTTCATCTCTTGGACCATTCACGGTCCACTCTATCTACTTTGGACCATCCAAGGTCCACTTTCTCAACCTAGGACCCTTTGAGGTCCACTTTTCATTTCTTGGACCATTCGTGGTCCATTCTCTCTATTCTAGACCATCCAAGGTCCCTCCTTCAATCTAGGACCCTTCAAGGTCCACATCCTCTACTACGGACCACCCTAGGTCCATTCTTTCTATCTTGGACCCTTCAAGGTCCACTCCTCATCTCTCGGACCCTTCAAGGTCCACACCCTCTACTACGGACCGCCCTAGGTCCAGTCTCTCTATCTTGGACCGTTTAAGGTCCACTCTTCATCTCTTTGACCTTTCGTGGTCCTCTTCCTATACTACGGACCCCTAAGTCCACTCTCCAAATCATGGACCATTCAAGGTCCACTTCTCATCTTTTGGACCTTTCTAGGTCCACTTCCTCTACTATGGACCCCTAAGTCCACTCTCTCAATATTGGACCATTCAGGGTTCACCCCTCTTCTCTTGGACCCTCCGAGGTCCCTTTCCTCCACTCTAGGCCATCCAAGGTCCGCTCTCAAGTATTAGATCACCCATGATCTATTCCTCTTCTCTTGAACCCTTTGAGGTCCACTTCCTCTACTTTGGACCATTCAAGGTCCACTCCTTAATTTAGGACCCTTTGAGGTCCACTCTCTCTATCTAGGACCATTAAAGGTCCACCCTTCCACTTGGGACCCTCCGTGGTCCACCTCTCATCTCTCGGACCATCCATGGTCCACTCCTTTACCTTAGACCATCCATGGTCTATATCCTATACTTAGGACCACCTGTCATCTCTCGGACCACTCTTGGTCCATTCCAAGACCCTCCGAGGTCCACTCTTCATCCCTTTGGCCATCCATGACCACCCATGGTCTACATCCTTCAAGTTAGGACCCTTCAAAGTTCTACCTCTTATCTCTTGAACCATCCACAGTTTGCTCCCTTAGTCTTAAAACCATCCATAGTTTAGATCCTTTATCTCTAGCACCCTTCAGCCAAAAACTCATCTAGATCAAACCACCATCTAGGGCCTACCTAAGCCAACTTACCAATCAAGGCCAATCCTCATCCAAGTCCAATTAACTCGTCTAGATCACCCTCACTTATATTTGACCAAGGATCGAGTCATCTTCCTCTTCCTTTTTCACCAAACGGACTCTTTTACATTCATCCTCTCTCTTTCTCTAAACTTAACCCTGGTTGTTTCATCAATCGGGGCCCCCTCAAACTACGGTGACCTGAGACTCGTACCTTAAATGGTAAGGGTTACGTAGGCAACTTCATCCCGGTCAAACTCTCAAATTGTGGAGATCAACTATTTTCTCAAAGATGCCTTAAGATTAATTATGAGTCTAATTCAACTCATTGGTTTGACTCTGCTATATGTTCTTACAGAATTCTACATCATGTCTATGGAGAAAAGCATTGAAGCCCTTAAAGAAGTCTCAGACATGAAGTTGGGAGTGATCAACCTCCTCAAAGACATGCATGAAATTGAGCAGCGCCATTTGTCTTACATTCACGAGTACTTGAGAAAAGTTCTTCCTCCTATTCAATTCCAGAGTCCCTACCATCCACATGCTTGTGGTCCTACTTATGGTCCAACACATCAAAATTTCTCATTCAGGATGCCTGCTGTGGCCACCAACCAACGAAGGGCACCAACACCCGAGTCACCCCCAAATTCAACCCAAGAGAAGAAGTCTCGCAAGGAGCATTTTGATGACTTAGGAATGCCTGTGGGTGAATTCTTCGAAGTTTTGGTGAAGAAGAATTTGATCAAGCCGCTCGAGAATTACAAGCCTGTTAATAAGAGAACTAACTTGGATACATCCAAGTTTTGCAGATACCACAAGTACGTTGGGCATACCACTGACAACTGTCGGGAACTGAAACGCTTGATTCAAGGATTGACCAACCAAGGAAAAATCCAGGGCCTCATTGATGAAGAAACCGTCGTCCTTTAAGGGAAGATTTAGATTCATTCAGTCTTGTAGGTTCTAGTGTGTCTTTCTTACGTCCACTTTGGGAATTGGTATGTAATGTCCACTTTGGACTGGTTATTTCAATAATAAAATAGTCTTTCTTTCCTTTCTCTCTAGACTTGAGACATAGTCTCGCATTACCTTCAAGAAGATTGTTTTATTTATAATTATCACTTGATTGCTAATCTCACTGATTAACTCACCGGCTAATAACTCATAACAAAGTGAACAAATAATAAATGCTTTGATTGGAGTGAACAACTCACTGTCCCTTCCTCATATACACCATCTCTATGCACCTTTCTCTCATACACTATTTCCATACTCCACCATATACTCTTCACCTTCTCCTTGTACATGCCCTCTATGCTCTCTCAAGCATACACTTCCCCAAATACACTCTCCCCCACTTGACCTCCTTTCCATATGGTCAAGACAAGCACAAAGACCGTTGTTGCTCATCATCAGAGAATAGATGCCACGCCACTACAATATAAAGAAAATGCAAGGGGTTGTTCTTATCCTTCACAAGTGCTACATGAATGTCAACTTGGGGCTCACCAACCTCCCAATCTCGTGTCTCCTCTAATTTTCCATTTGATCAATAAGCTTTCGTTGAATATGCTCACATATCTTTCTCATGGTCCGAATATATTTTGCCTTACTTAATAAGTCGGTTAAATGAGTCTGCATTTATTTTAAATACTCTTTTGAGAATGCTATCCAGTAGCGATTGAAGCTTAAACCTCTCACTATAGGAAGCCATAACCTTATCCTCACTAAATAACACCCTTTCATTTCAAGATCGACAAGTTTTGAAACCCTAAGGAAGAAACCCATACTAGGGGCTCCCCTGACTCACAAAGGGAGTAATCACCTCCAAGCTCAAGAAAGGCGGAATGCAAAAGAAACTCATACAAGGGGCTCCCTCGACTCACAAAAGAAGGGACCACCTCCAAGCCCAAGAGGGAAAAGGTAAATGCATCCTAAAGCATACGCTAGGGGCTATCGCAAGCAAACAAATCCGAAGGCTTTTTCTCGAGAAGATGGTGTCAAGAAAAAAAAAAAAACTCCATCACTCCGAAGTGAACCTCCCATTTCAAAGGTTGTGAAAATGAGACATCGAGTGAAGGTCCTATCGTGATCAAGTTACCTGCTGAAATCACAACAAACTCACGAGAAGAAGCAACAAAGATTCCCTCTTGGACAAATCCCGTAAAACAAATCCAAGTCCATCCTCTCACTTTTAGAGGATTCCATCACCACCCTTGACCTTGTCAAAATCAAAGTTAACCTCACTCTTAGAGGTTCTGAAGAAGCGACAACAAGAAAATCCCTTCACCTTAGAGATCCCAAACACATCCCTCAAACCAACCTCTCAGCAAAAGGCCCAGCCGACCTCTCACTTTAAGAGGTCATGATAAGCATCACCTAATGATCGATCGCAACCCAAAGCCCAGCTACAACCGCTACCGGATGTCATTCTCATTTCCTTAAAAGATTATTTAAAAGAAATGCATATTCAAATTTTTGAGTCACTTGTTGTCCTACTTGAGCATATTACATACTCTCTCCAAGTTTGGGAACTCGTCCTATTCTTGAAAAAATCATTCATTCGACTCCTCAAACACTGTCTGCAAAAGTCTCACAGGGGCTTCGCATCCGTGCCTCTCAGCGGCACTCCGGTAAAAGCAAGGAGACACGCGTCAGGGACTACTCCCCTCGGCTTGCGAGAACAAAGGAACAACGAATCCCAACTTGAAAGACAGAAAAATAGAAGGGGCTATAATCAGCCAAGTCCCACTTTTTCTTCCACTCCAATCTTTTATCTATTTTTCATTCTTTCTCATTTTCTCTATTTTTCATTCTTTCTCATAAAGAAGATCAATGCAGCGGCAACCCGCACAACAATTATCACAGAAAAGTCCAGAGCAGCAAGCAACAACGGAACATCCTACTCCTTCTAAAGTCAAGCCAGATTTCACCATCAATCGATCTTCTCTCTCTTATTCCATCTTCAAATCAAAACATTCATTATTTGTTTACTTATACAATTGGAATTTGATAAACCAATCAGTGAGGTCCATTCTCGAGCAATCAAAATATAATTCTGAATAAAACAATTCTTCAAATGTCTCGACAAGTCTTCTTTTCTACAATCTAGGAAGAGCCAAACACTTACTTTCTGTCAAGCAGGGGCTTCCGTACACTTGTACATATACTCGCATGGTCATCCGAGAAGTCAAAACACAAGAACCTTCTCTAAAATCTCTCTCCTTTCAAAGTGTCCCTGTTGTATTTCAATACATTTTCTTTTACTTTTTGAGTCAACTGAATGATTTAAAAATAGAGACGCTAAGGCACTTTGCTCTAAGCCTTCATCAAACATTGAGGCTCCCCTCAACGGAAATGGGTCGACTATGTGGTTCTTCAGAAAAGGCCAGGGGCTCTAACAAGAATCGGGGCTCCAACGAAGTCATATCTAGCAAGAAGGGCATCCCTTGTCATCAAGATCAGCATGTGGCAAACTATTTGAGTTAGTTAGGAACATAATTAATCATAAGGCCTCCTTATCAAATTAACATACTTTCAAAATGCCATCCTCTTCGGCACCTTGTTTACCACAAATTTTCAAACTCTTCAAGTCTATCAAAGACGTATCTCTGTGACTCTCAAGATGACTCGGTCCTACCCCTTATCTCTGGACATCAAACTTACCCAATCCCATCTTCTATCATAGACACCTACTCGGCCTCGCCTGGCTTAAACCATAACCTTTCTGCTCAAATTGCCTTGTTTAGACTTACCACAAATGTAAACCCTAGCTTTAAGCCTAGGTGACAAATACCTCTCAAAACCCTAAGCCTAGGTGACAAATACCTCTCAAAACCCTAGCTTCGAGCCTAGAAGACAAAACTCCTCTCTAAACCTCAGCAATGATCCCAATCTTTTTAATCTCTTGTGTTAGGGAAGACGTACTTATCCCAATCACTTGGTCCTTCAGCTCAGGAAGCCATAATAATCCCAATCAATTTCTAGGATGACTGCCTTATACGTCAATTTCTAGGGTGACTGCCTTATACGTCAATTTCTAGGGTGACTCCCTTATACGTCAAATTCTAGGGTGACTTCCTTATACGTCAATCTCTAGGGTGACTTCCTTATACGTCAATTTCTAGGGTGACTTCCTTATACGTCAATTTCTAGGGTGACTGCCTTAATTGTCAATCTCTAGGGTGACTTCCTTATACGTCAATTTCTAGGGTGACTGCCTTATACGTCAATCTCTAGGGTGACTTCCTTATACGTCAATTCCTAGGGTGACTTCCTTATACGTCAATTTCTAGGGTGACTGCCTTATACATCAATTTCTAGGGTGACTTCCTTATACGTCAATTTCTAGGGTGACTTCCTTATACGTCAATTTCTAGGGTGACTTCCTTATACGTCAATCTCTAGGGTGACTTCCTTATACATCAATTTCTAGGGTGACTTCCTTATACGTCAATTTCTAGGGTGACTGCCTTATACGTCAATCTCTAGGGTGACTGCCTTATACGTCAATTTCTAGGGTGACTGCCTTATACGTCAATTTCTAGGGTGACTTCCTTATACGTCAATTTCTAGGGTGACTTCCTTATACGTCAATTTCTAGGGTGACTGCCTTATACGTCAATCTCTAGGGTGACTTCCTTATACGTCAATTTCTAGGGTGACTGCCTTATACGTCAATCTCTAGGGTGACTGCCTTATACGTCAATCTCTAGGACGACTTCCTTAAATCCGAGGGTGACTTCCTTAATACGTCAATTCCCGGGTGACCCCCACATAGTCATACTCTCATGATTTCCGGGTAACTCCCACATAGTTGTACCATGACTCCCGCGCGGTCATACAGTGACTTTCACGCAGTCACATCTTCACATTCTAGGATGACTCCCACGCAGTCACGTATCCTTGGGTGATTCCCACACAATCACATCTTTGGTTTGAGACACCACACGTCCTCCATTCTTGGGTACTAAACGCTCACTTTTCTGAACTACGATTTGGCTTGATTCCTCTTAGGATACGTAGGTAGCCCGACAAGGGTTCAGCCGCTCGACCTACCTGGTTACCTTTTATTTGCGACTCAGCTCGAGTTCAAACATCGAATCCGCCAGCTCATCATTCCACCCCCTGAAATCCCTTTTTTGAGGACGGATCCTATCTTAATCGTCGACCCCACTTGTCTTACAAGAAGCGTCACCGAGGGGCTACTGTTAGTACCCGGTCCTGAAAAGTATATTTTAGTCTTGTTCCTAAAAAGGATTGTTTTTGGACTGATTAGGGTTAACAAAACCCTAATTACTCTTTTAACATTTTCTTTCTTTCTCGCGCCGTCAACAGCAGCTGGCGTGGAAGCTACGCTTGGTAAAAAGGTCCGATCGACCCTTCCTACAAAGGTTCAATCGACGCTTTATTTAGGATCGACTCTTCTTAGAATAGGTTCGATCGACCCTTTGCAGAAAGTACCGATCGACCCTTCATTCAGTCAGGCCCATTTCCCGAGCACTATAAATACGTGCACTCGGTTCACATTTTCAACACACACGTTCTCAGGGGAAAGAGTCAAGACTAAACTTGAGCTTCCCAGTCCACACATCTCCCAATATCACTCCTAATCTTACTAGATTCGATCTCAAAGCCTTGCCATAATTGGTAAGTCTTTTATTTAATATTCTGTTCTTTTTTATTATTATTGCTGTGCTAGATAGTTTATTTCCATGCTTAATATGTTCTAATTGTGCCTATATGCTATATTTAGGACCGTTATAATATATTTAAAGTATACATAGCCGAGGATGATCTAAGGTTTCCTCCAAGAAACCCGATGGATCTAGGAACTATTTCTTTCCTTCCTCCTTAGTAATAATCATTCCATGATCAACAATTCCCCAAGGATGAACGTTGATTAGTGCACCTTCCGAGGGCCTAAATCAAAGGTTCTAGGGTGTGATCATCCATTAATTCTTTCTCTTCCCTCCTCCTTATGCATGATCCCGCTTCTTCTATCTATTCCTGTAAACACCGCACACAACCAACACCCCACATGCTAGAAAGACCGATCCGTCGGGCAATAGGAGAGATAACGTTTCTTCTTCTGTTGTAACTTGGCCCCCGAACCCAATCACATGTTTAGCCTTTTTTCAATGCTTTGGGCTATATCAAAGCGGCGTGGAGACTCTCATAAAATGAAACAAATATTTTTAATATGGTTTAAATCGAGTGTCACTTAATGAATATCTCATTTCGGTCCGACTTTCCATGATTATTTATTTTAAACCTCCGAATGCGTGTTGCATCGGGACGTGGTATTCACACCTGTTGACTTTTATTGTGAAGATTTCTTCGTCTGGCATGGCCAGAGAGTTTGCTCGGAGGATGCTGATGAACCTTCGACCGGAGATAGGGGGTTTGTGTCCCTGTATCATTGCGGTGTCCAAGGTTTCTTTCCATTCTAGATCCAAGTCTCGGAAATGGCAATTGAACTTGATGAATCTGACTGCTTCAGGATCTTCCTGCTAGAGGGCATTGATGTAGTTAGCACCTCCGGACTCTGAGGGATTCTGATGAGATTTGCCCCGGTTATCCTTTTGTTGGTTTGCAGGAGGTAGCCCCGGTGCATAGCTGTGGGCACGATTAGTTGGCATTTAGGCTTCATTGCCTATGAGGAAACTGTCACCTCTGATGACCTCGAGATCTCCTTATCGGTTTATGAACTTGACACACTGATGGAGAGTGGAGGCTATGGCCTTCATGTGGTGTAGCCATGGGCGTCCCAGCAGAGTTGTAAATTCTGACGAAATGTCCATCACGTGGAACTTTACTAGCACCATTTGGGTTTCGAACCAGAGCTCCAGAGTCATCGTTCCCAGGATGGGATGAGACGTGCTGTCGTAGGCTTTGATAGTTTGGGCAGATGGGATCATATGGCCTTCATCAATGCGTAAGGCTCGCATCATACTGAGGGGAAGGATGTTGACTGCTGATCCATTGTCTACCAAGACTCCAGGGAGGGAGATAGTGTTGAGCCGAACAGTGATGTGCAGAGCTTCATTGTGTCCCGAGGCCCCTTTCGGTAGGTCTTCATCACAGAAGGTGAGCATGCTGCTATACAGTATGGAATCATAGATCTGATCTCTTTCTGGAGAGGGAGAATCATCGATCCATACATTTCCTGTCTTCCTCTTGAGAGGCAAAGTTTTTGGTGGTGCCTTGGGATTGTGTCGAGGTTGCTTGTGGCGGTGGCCGCCCTTGGTTAGCACGTTGATTGAGTGCGAGTGCCAAGCTGATTTTGACTTTCCTTTGCCGGGTCATGCTCTGAAGTTGGGCAAGTTGAACCTTGGCTGATCCTGCGGGGGAATAGGTTTCTGGCTGGCAGTAAGGTTGCCAAGATTTGAGATATTTCGGTGTCCTAAGGCCTGAGCTTTGGTGTCAGCAGGATATTTTGGCTTTCCCACACCTGTCTGCTCTAAAGCTGTGCTGCTTTAAGGGAGGGAGGACTTGTTGGAGTAGAGTACATAGTAATCGAACTTCCCGGATGGCTCTACGAGTGTACCCACGCTGGTGTCTCCGGCTTCATATCTTTCTTTCAATTTCTGCTGAGAAGACTGTTTCTTCTGCTTTCTGGGAGAATCGCCCCTGATCATGTCCTGGAACTCGTATTCAAGGCATTCGGTGCAGTCACATATATCGTACCAGATGTGGACGTCTGATGAGGACTTGGCTGGAAGAGGCGGAGGAACTGGCTCTGCGGCAATCTTCTTTGGCACCCACTCGATGGAGTTTACACTGTTGTTGTTCGGAAAAGGGTTTCCGACTGTATTAGGTCCATGGGGACGCTCCAACTTTCCTTCTTCTATCAGATTCTAGATCTCATACCGTAACCCCAGGCAGTTGTCAGTTGTGTGCCCATGGTATTGGTGGAAGGTGCAGTACTTGCTTTTGTCGGCATTGACTGTAGGATTCTTCGGTTTGTAGTTTTCGACAAGCTTGAGGAGGCCTTCTTTGATTAGTCCTTCTAGCATTTTACTCAGAGGCATATCCAGCTTGTCGAAGCATATGGAAGGCTGCTTCTTGGGAAAGTCGTTGCTTTGCAGGGCTGGATTTCTGTTGCTTGACTGTTGTCCCTGATGGATGTAGTTGACAGAAGTATCTTTCCCTTTGCCGGGGGCCGGTGCAGGATTGAATGTAGCTGTTGATTTGTATCTGTAAGACGACACTGTAGCCAGATTTTCTTTGAGATCTTTCTCGAACTGTGAGCCTGCATTGACCATGGCTCGGAGATCCAGGAAGAAGTGATGGCTGATAAGTGTTCTGATGGACGCCTTAAGCAGGACTTGAAGATCCGCATTTGTTCGTCTTTGGAGAGTGGCTCCATGATTTCGGAGAGTTTCCAACTCCACCTTTTGTAGAATTATCCAACGCTTTCGTTTGCTTTCTGTTCGGTGGTAATTAAGTCTTCAAGACTTGTCTCCCACTCTAGGTTGGATCGGTACCGCTCCAGGAAGATGTTGCTGATCTGATCCCAGGTATGGCGATCTGCAGGCTTGACCCTTAGGAACCACCGTAATGCTGAACTCTTGAGAGTGTTCTGGAAATGGTCGGCCATTTGCTGGAGGGTCGCTCCTTTTGCTCTCATGTGAGAACGTAGGTGTCAACATGCGTCTATGGGCATTCAGTCCCGTCGAATCGGTCCATTTCTGGCATTCTGAACTTGGCAGGGAGAGGTGTGACCATTCCCGGATCTGTGGATCTGAGCGTTTCTTACTTTGAGCTGCCCTTGCTGGCTTTCAGGTCTTTCATTTGTTAGACCATCCATGCCAGGGCTGGGTCCAGTGGTGGACTTTGAGGCTCGGGGCCAGGTACTGCTATATGAGAGGTAGTAATTGGAGGTGGGAGGCTTAATATATGTGGATATATGGGGCCCTTTTCTGGATTGTATCGGGGTTTGTCCCTAGTGTTTTGAGGTTCGTATATGGGCAACGGGTTGAACCCGGGAGGGTACTGGAGGATATTGATATCTGTTTGAGATGGCCCAGCGCTGCGCTGGTTGTATTGAGTGATGGGAGTAGTACTGGCTTGGACATATATGATGGGGGTGCCTTGAGAGGTGGCAATATGAAGCCTCGGTCGGCTGTTTCCTTGGTTTGAAGGAATCCCGTAATTTGGTTGGGGGATAGCTGCTATTCCCCGTTCATTCAGAAGCTGTACCACGAAATTCTGCTGATCTTCTTTCTATCTCTTGTGAACCTCACTGGCCCGGATGGCTTCTTCCAATGTCATATCTATTACAGGTGGAGGGGTTCCATTCCCGTCACGATTTCTCGGTGAGTCTGACATGTCGCAGAGTCTGGCTGAAGGAACTGAGGGAACCGAAGAGCTGTCTGATGCGACCGAAACTGTAATTCTGGCGAGGCGCTGACCCGGAATTCAGAACCACTTTCTGCTCGCTGCAGGGAATGAAAGGCAGGGCTTAGGTTTCGAAATGGGTATTTGGCTTAGGGTTTCGGGCTTATGCAATGTGCAGTTACCGCTTAATGTTTACTTAAAACGCATTTTCTCAGAGTCCTAATTGGTTGGAAAAGATTGCATCTTCTTTTTCGCAACTAACCTAGGGCTTGAATCAGTGGATCCCGGCACTACGCTTATAAGCCCCTCGTTTTTCACCTGTGAATCATTTTCCCGGGACGGACAATCCCGAGCGAGGGTCCTATAAGGCAAGCGAGTTCCACCGACAAAGGAAAAAGTGAATTTAAGGCTAGATGGTCATGTAAACTTTCAACGTATGTGACATGCGGGTCACGGTCGAAGTCAACATCCTTAAGTTAAGGCAGAAATCATGCCAAAATTTCGGCATGACCTCTCTTGACTCGCTTGTACGAGGGGCCTTAGCTTTTGGCGTTGGCCAAGTTGTGGCTGGCATGGTGCATACGTTGACACGGCGTCACATTGAACCTTCGGGTATGTTTTTAGCGCGGCTCCGCGTCAAAGTCAAGGCTGAAAAGCTAAGACTTCGGGTAAGCATACACTTAGGCTTTATGACACGAACTAAGCCAATAACCAATCAAGGTCTTGGACGAAGTGTGACACAAAGAGTGCATGGATTACACGGGCTAGGATGGGTTATTTGGGATGATCCCATGCGCGCTCGAAAGGTGTATGGCAGACCAATCAAGCTGCAATTGAACGATCACCCCGGGTTAAGGGTTGTAGTGTGCAGTGTACCGAGGCAGCAAGTGCACGTAGCGTGCGGTGTACCGAGACAGCAGTGCAAGTAGTGTGCGGTCACTAAATTCTTTTTTTGAGTAAAATAGAGATTTTCAGAATGCATTTTAAAGAATTCATGCGCAGTTCAAAATATAGTACAAAAATCAAATATGAACGGAAATGCACGAACATGTTATGATTTTGAACGAGATGAGAATGCAATGTCTTTCTTTTGAAAAACAGTCTGGTGTTTTGAAGACACACACGCACACCAAGAACGAGGAAGGGTAAACGAAAGTTTGACCCACGGAATGCTTTTTAAAACGAGGGAGTTTTGAAAAAACATGTTCTTTTCCCCAGCAGAGTCGCCAACTGAAATTACCCGGATCGCGCGCGGGAACGCGGCGAGCGGCTTTCGCGAGAAAACTTGGGACCTCGCTGGCAAGAGAGAAGGAGATTCACCACGCCGTTTTGTATTATGAGCCTAAACTTTGAAAAAGGCTGGTTTGAAAAGGGGATCGTTTTGATTGGCAGCCAAAACTTGGAAAAGGCTTTGAAAAAAGGGACGTTTTGATTGGTAGCCAAAACTTGAAAAAAGGCTTTTAGGACCAGAGATTGTTAGGCTCGAAGGTCATGTTACGTTTCGGAAAGAGTATATTGAGATCACCCGAAATGCCTCGTATGACGAGTCTTTCCACCTTTCTTGAAATTGTGTGTGTTTGTGTGTGTGTTGCATTTTGAAAAGGAGCTTGAATGACAAGCTTTAATCTTGGTTTGAATGATAAACGTTGATTCGTGGTAAAAAGCGAGCATTTGAATGACAAACGTCGGTTTTGAGTTTGAAATGAGCGTTTGAATGTCAAACGTCGATTTTGAGTTGTTTTGAAAACGGAGTTCGAATGACGAACTTAAATCTTTAGTTTGAATGCAAACATTGATTTTTGGTAAAAGAGCGTTTGAATGTCAAACGTCGAGTTTTGAGTCGGAAATGAGCGTTTGAATGTCAAACGTCGATTTTGAGTTGTTTTGAAAATGGAGTTCGAATGACGAACTTAAATCTTTAGTTTGAATGACAAACGTTGATTTTTTGGTAAAAACGAGCGTTTGAATGACAAACGTCATTTTTGAGTCGGAAATGAGCGTTTGAATGTCAAACTTCGATTTTGAGTTGTTTTGAAAACGGAGTTCAAATGACGAACTTAAATCTTTAGTTTGAATGACAAACGTTGATTTTTGGTAAAAGAGCGTTTGAATGTCAAACGTCGAGCCAATTTTATGAAAAAAGGCGATAAATGATATGCGATCAACGAGTCATTTTGTGACTCGGACATTAATAAGTAAATACTATCACGAGCCAAACGGCTCGGACTTGTAAATGACAGTATTGAAAGTGCGGTATTGACGGATCAAACGATCCAGACAGTAAAAATACGATCGAAGAGCCAAACGGCTCGGATTTGTAAAGTTGCGTAAATTAAATAGCAATATCAACAGATAAAACAATCCAGACTTTGTAAATGATAATCACGAACCAAACGGTTCGAACGGTAAAAGTGCGAATCTACGGATCGAACGATCCGGACGGTAAATGACAGAAAAAATAAAAACGGGACTTGAACGCCGTTTTAACCCGAAATTACTTCTCTTACGGGAGAGAAGATGATTAGGGACTAAAACGTATCAAATCCCATAGACGGCAATACGTCTACATTTTGAGGGTTTCTGTCAGATCGAAAGTAGCGTTCGATGCGTAAATCGAGATGAAACGGAGTTTTAGAGAGAGAGAGAGTGTGTTACCTATAGCTAGGGATTGACTCTTTGGCTCGAAAAGGCGTATACGGGATACAATTTAGTGTTTGGGAGGTGTTTCAAAAGTGTTTGACTCGTGTTTGGTCGGAAAACAGGATTTTCACGCAAATTGAGGCGTTTTCGGGGCTCGGGAGGGGGTAAAGGCTGCTAGAACCGGGGGGTTTGTTGAGAGGGGTAATATTTTTTCCTTTTTTCACAAAATGACAGCCCTTGTTTTTATAGGGGTAAATTTGTAAAACAGTTCGGACGGCCTATGTTTCAATTTGGGAGGTTTTTGGGTATTTTGGAAATTGTAGGGACTTGATGAGAATTCTGGTTTTTCATGTAAAACAGGACGGACGGCCTAACTATCAATTTCAGGGGTATTTTGGTCTTTTCACCCTTGAATTTGATTGATGGGGATAGGGGAGGCTGTGCATGTGTGCCACGTGTCCCTGTGAGGCACTAAGGCTAGGGTTTTTGTCCCGTTAATCGCGGTTTTAACTGTTTTCTAAATAACTGTCAGGAAAATGTTCGAAATGCCCCGAAAAGTCCCAAAAGTTGCATTTTTCGAGGAAAGTGGTATAACGTGTGTTGAGTACACTTTGGTGTCGGGATGCACGGGGCAGTCCTGGGATGTCCAGTTGACTCAAGAATGGGGAGTTTAACGGGTTCCGGTTAACTTAGAAAGGGCCAGTTAACGGATTCCGATTAATTTTTAACGGATTTTGACGATCCGAATTTGGGTACTTACACATACACACATACGTTACCATTTCTCTATAATTGACGGGCTCCTTGTTTCTTGTACGAATCCACTCATTAACCTCCCCAATTACCTAAGTAGTGGGTGGGATGGTTATTCCTGATTCTTGTTAGGGGGTCTCTTCTGGCCTGTTGATACACCATATCATCTTCTTTTTCTAATACATTATTTACAGCCCCTATTATGGAAACATGTGTTGTATCATGTGTTGTTGTATCATAGACAACACTTGGGGCAACACCAGAATCTGTAACTGTATCGTGTGAAACAGTTCATGTTTCAGCAACTTCTCCCGCTTCTTCCACCAACATCAGGGCATATATTCAGCTGGTTCACATGTGACACTCAAAAAGTCGTTAAAAACAATATTTACCGATTCTTAAATAGTTTTTAATCTAAAATTATATACTCGGTAAGCACGAATGTTTTGAGAGTAACCATGAAAGATAGCTTTGTCAATCTTTGAATCAATTTTTCCCAAACATTCCCGGTCATTTAAAACATAACATAAACACCAAAACATGTGAATATAGTGTACGGTAGGTTTCTTTCCGTTTAAAATCTAATAGGGTGTCATGGTAGTACCAGGTCTTAGAAAAACTCTATTCGAATTGTGACATGCCGTGTTTAATGCCTCAACCCAAAAACCTTTATAATTTTTTTTTCTAGAAATTAGCATAAAACGAGCCATCTCTAGCAAATTCCTAATTTTCCTTTCGCCAACATCATTTTGTTATGCTGTTTTGGGTGCCGAAAATTCATGGTGTATTCATTTTTTACTACAAAATGTAGCTCTTACCATGATCAGATCTTATTCGAAAAATAGGTGAACAAAACATGTTTTTTATCTTGGAAAATAAGTGTTTAAATTTATCAAAAGTTTCAGAATTTTCTTTTAAAAAATAGACCCAAGTAAACCTAGAAAATCATCCACTATTACATAAATATACTTCTTATCTCCCAAGCTTTCTACATCAATTGGACCCATTAAGTTTATGTGCAAAAGCTGAAAACAATGTGTTGTTCCTAAGTGTTGTTCGCTGTGTTGTCCAACACTACGACCAACACGAGTCCGTTTACCATTTTGGCAGTCACCACACACCATGGTATTCTTGAGATTGAGATTGGAAACACCTTTAACAGCACTAAGTTTGCAAACTTCTCAATATTCCTATAATGAGCATGTCCTAACTTTTGATGCTATAAAATTGTGTCATCAATTTTCGTCGAGTTGCACACATGTTTTTTTACCAACAAGGTAGCAATTATCACTCGATCTTGTACCTGTCATAACACAAAAGTTAGTGTTATCAAAAACTTCACAAGTATCCTTATTAAATTTTACCTCCAAATCGTCATCACACAATGGCTAATGCTAATTATATTAGCAATCAATCCATTTACATGTAAGACGTTTTTTAAAATAGGAAAACCGGTGACATCAAGTATTCCTATTCTTATTATGTTACTCTTGCCTCCACCTCCAAAGGTTACTGAGCCTACGTGAATAGGTTGGTATTCCTTCAAAAAAGATCTTTTTCCCGTCATTTGATGTGAACAACCACTATCAAAGTATCAAGCACCTGAAACGTTAGTTCTTAAAGCAGCATTGATAACATTACATTTCAGATTAGCTTTGGGAAACCAAACTTTTCTTTTTGAATTTCTATTTTTCTGACCACCTGTGTTGTCTTGAGATTTGACAACACTTGAGGCAACACTTGAGAACTGGACTTTTTCTTTTGAAGAAAAAAGCATTTTGATTTATTGTGTCCAGCTTTGACAGTACTCACACTCAAAGGTATGTTCAGAAATATTACTAGAAGAACTACCTTTTTCCTTAACATGTTCTTTTACAAAACTAGTCTTAGTTTCCTCATTTAACAAGGTAGAAGTAATTTTTTCTAGTGATTCTTGAAACCCAATTTGAGAGGCTTAATCAAGTTAAGTATCTCATCCAATTTTGAAGAACCCATGTTGAGCTTCCTGAAGGTTGATTCAGCTAGCTTAAGTTTGAACTTGAATTTATCAAATTCTGCATCCTTCTTATTGAGTTGAACCTCTAGCTGAGTCATAGAGTCCTTAAGCTCCTGGTTCTCCTTGGTCAAGAATACAACCATCTAGTTCTCCTTTTTCCATTCTATGAGAAGTGACTCATAAAGATTTTTTAATTCATCAATGAGCTAATCTTTACTAAGCTCATCCTCCAATGAATCATCTGCATCAAAACTAACAGAACGATAAAAGCATACATCATTAGAAGAACTTAATGATTATACTTGCTAAGTGTTGTATCATGTGTTGTCATATGATGGACAATACTTGAGGCAACACATCCTGACGAAGACAGCTCCTCCATCGTGGCCAACATAACCACTTGCTCAAGGTTTTCACCTTTTTCAGTACCTTCCTCCTCTTCATCACTCAGAGACACCCACATATTTTTGCCCGCCTTTCTCAAGGTGTTTGCACATTCATTGGCATAGTGACCCCAACCGGAACAAGCATGACATTGAATGGATTCAATGTATTTGGAATCAGATCTGGGCTTCTCTGAATATGCTCTCCTTAGTGATATATCTCTTTGGTTCGGAGGAATGGTTCTATTGGGCACAAAACTATGCAATTTGGATTGTTGATCCTTAACTTTAACCTGCACATTGTTAAACTTTCTAAGCATGGAATTATATTTCTTATCAAGCAAAGCTACAATAGTATTCTCATCTAATTCCTCGAAGGCTTCATCTTCATCATCCACAACCATGTCCGTAGATTGAACTTTTAAGGCAATATTTTTGCCTTTTGAAGCTTCGGTTTGCTCATTAAGATTTAATTCAAAAATTTTCAAAATGCTTATCAAGGAATTAATAGTTATAGTTGAAAGATTATGAGCCTCTTCCATGGCTGAAACTTTAATGTTTTGGGAAAAGTTCGAATAGCTTTTGAAACAAGTTGTTTATTAGTAAACGGTTCTCGTAATACTTGACACTCATTTTAAACATCAATCAACTTTTCAAAATATGACGAAATATCTTCATTTTCACCCATTCTTAATCTTTCAAACCTACTAGTGAGACCCCTAAGCTTCGTTTCTCGGACACTACCATCACATTTACAAAATCTTTGTAAAGTATCCCAAACTTCTTTTGTAGTGGGACTATTTTGAATGAGTTTAAATATATTCATGTCAACCCATTCATATATGGCATTAAGTTCCTTTTCATTGAAACTAGCCAGATTATTCTTTTCATTTGTTCATTCGGATTCAAGTTTGACTTGTACGTCACCATCTTCATCAATCCGGAGAAAGCAATGGAACAGAATAACCATTTGTTACAGATTGCTAAACTCGAAGATCAATTGATTTGATATGCGAGTAAAGACGAATCTTTCAATAAGCATAATTTGACCATCTAAAACAGGAAGCCTCTTTTGATTAGGATTAGAAGGGTTATAAGCCATGACTAATGGATCAAAACATTTAGTATATCAAGTTCTAGACTCTGATATCAATTGAAATTATCAATGGCTTAAGATAGGAGAAAAAAACAAAACAAATGTTCAATATTATTGTCAACATTAACAACAACACTGTTCACACCAATCCAAAATGTCAAAAATAATTGAGACTTTTAAAGCAGCGCAAATAAATGTAAACACAAAAGAATAGATATTTCTCAAGTTATATATATATATATATATATATATATATATAGGTGCTATATATATATATATATATATATATATATATATAGATACCACTTGTATACAATCTTCACACATTTAAAACTTACTTCACACATTTAAAACTTACCTAAAATGGAAAGGAATATTTACTATATATGTATACGGTAGTTAAGTATCTCCTACATTATTTTAATACTCACAACACCATTATAATTTACGTAGCTAAGTATCTACTATATATGTATACGGTAGCTAAATATCTACAATATATTACTCTCTCACGGTTCTCATTTTAAACGGTTCTTATTGGAGCATGACCATATATATATATATATATATATATATATATATATATATATATATATATATATATATATATATATATATATATATATATATATATATATATATATTCTGAGGGGTGCCCGTATGGCAAGACCTTTCTTATTTATAAACTTTTGTTACAAGGTCAAAAGTTCTCTAATGATTTTCAATCAATAGCAAACAGGAACAACTATTATAGAACACACTCATTACAAGAACTCACTATCTCACACACAGAAACACTATAGGAATGAGATCTATTAACTATAACTCACTGTTGTAGGATAGTGTGTTGCCAATACATGGGACAACACAAAAGTGGCATGTTCTAACTTGTGCGAATCTTAACTTCTGTACTGGGTGATTTGAAGCTGTCGACTCCTTAAACTTATATAGGCTTCTAGAAATTGGTGCCTACTCAATCTCACCAGAAAAACAACCATGAGAGAGAAGACTAAATTTAAGCTCCACCTTCCATGTTTGTAGGAGACTAGGTATTCCTATGATTCAACACTTGTGCTGCCAAGCTTATTCAACCTTGTACGCCTTATCTTCTGCCCCCCTAAGTAGATAAGGCTCTAACAATATTTACTTGGTCTCCACTTTTACACACAAATGAGGATTTATGTGTAACTTCCTTTTCTAACATATTTGTCACGTCTTGATCAACCACCATTACCTGTTCAATCACGTTTCCAACAAACTAATAGCAGACATGAAAACAATTAACTATCACTTTGTAATTTATAAAAAACATGTAATAACTATCATTATTTAAACTGCCAGCACGACGACAACACATGAGGCAACACCAGTGACAACACTGGTGTAGCAACACAGGAGATAACACCAATGACAACACTGGTGTAACACTAACACCTTTGTTTTGGTTCCCTTTTTTTTTTTTTTTAACAAAAGTAGGACGGTAACTACATAAATTTTATTAATAACGAAATAAAATATTAAAAACATGATGGGGGATATGACCACCTTAACCACTATAGAAAGGAAAAACATGAAAAATGCTAAAACTAAACAAAAGGGGGAGGGCATCATATCCACTAGGGAGGAGGCAATACAAAGTGGTTGGGAAGTCTATAGAAACAAAAAATTGATCCTCCAGCAATATCAATCTACAGCAAGAGTGAGCAAGCTTATAATCTTACATTTGTGGCACCCTTGCTTTGTCAAGCATGAAGCATCCCCGACAATCCTTAGGCAATTCTGACATGGAGAAATATTCTGAATTGGACCGAGCATCTGCCGCCACATTTGCTAGAGCATCGGCAATTTTATTACCCTCTCTATAAATATGAGTCACAATAACATCCATTGATCCCATTAAGTGTTTGATCTTTGAGATCAAGTACCAAGCAGACCAAGGCACCCGATATATCCCATTAAGGACTTCAACTTCTAGCTATACTTTTTGGATCCAAAATTCCCAAGCAAATTGGAGGCCATCAAAGGCAGCTCGAGCTTCAGCAATCATATTAGTTGTATGACCATAATAGTGTGCAAAGCCATAAATAATCTCTCCCTTAGAATTTCGCAAAATGCCACCCCAGCTGGCGATCCCGGATTACCCCGTGACACACCAATATCACCCATAGGTGGTTGCCAAGAAACAATGCAGAAAGAGGAAGGAAGAGACACCCTTGACTTGAGTTTGAAGGTCTTCATTATGAGTGTAAGTGCATAAACGAAAGCTTAAAAGCTTTAACAATGTTACACACAATCATATCTCATAACGGGCGGGTATCAACAACCCTTAAAACCTAACCAGCAATATGATCACTAAAGAGGTCCAAACCTTGAGTGAAAATTGGTAACAAATACCATAATTATGAAATGACTTCAGAAATGAAAAAAATTAAAAGTTGACTAGTGATGAATGAACTTAGAAAAAATATAGTTTGATGGCACTACGCACATTTAGTTAGGATAAAAAGGAGTACTTTTTGATATTTCTCATCCACTATCCTACTTGGATTAGATCGAGCCAAGCCCAGCAGAAATTTAAGCTTTAATTTTTTTGCTGTTCATAACTGTAAATCAGTCCGTTATTATCCCTGTAGTTAAGGCCTGGATACTTAGAGCAAGTTCAACCGAGCTTTAAAGCTCTATTTTGGCGCAGAGTTTGGTTGAAATTGGTCTCCAACGTAGACTTCAAACAAGACATTATTTTAACACACACCAAATTTAATTTTGCTCCATATATATATACTAGCCTAAGCCCGTGTCCAAGACCACGTTTTTTGTTTTTTTGTTTTTGTTTTTGTTTTTTTTTTAATTTTTTTTTAATTTAAAAAAAAATAAAAAAATTTTAAGGGCAAAATGGGAAAGGGACAAAATAGTGAGGGCAAAATGGGGATTTCGACCGGTGAAACTGTTCAAAAAACTGTTCATAGTGGAGCTTTGTTTTATACTATAGATATATATATATATATATATATATATATATATATATATATATATATATATATATATATATATATATATATATATATATATATATATATATATATATATATATATATATATATATATATATACTCCCTTCGTCCCACGTGATAGTGGACTAACTTTTTGAGTGTAGGAATTAAGGAAAAGTGATGTAAGAAAGAGAAAAAGTTAAATGTTGTGAGTATGAAAAATTAATAGGAGAGAGAATGAGTGGGAGGAATAGTGAGGAGAGAGAATGTTGTGAGTGTAAAAGTGAAGTAGGAGAGAGAATGCGTGGGTGAAATAGTGAATATTCTTTGCCATTTTGAAAAGTTTGCATTCACGTGGGACGGACCAAAATAGAAATAAGTTTGCATTCACGTGGGACGGAGGGAGTATATATATATGGTTTAACCTTCTGCCATTCCAATATTTCTTTTACTATATATTCCCTCTAACTTTTAGATCTTCATTATTCATTAGTATAATTATTCTATATTCAAGTAGTTGGTTAATCTTTAATCAAATTTGCCAAAATCATATTTAGAACGGGAAGGTAGGGAGTACTTTTTTTTTTCCTAAAATAAATAATTTATATTATATACTATCTCTATCCCAAAATAAATACTATCACATTTGACTAAACATTTTTTTTTAAAATAATATACATTTCAAATCTGTACATTGCTTGTACAAGGATTAAATTTAGCTAATTAATTATAATTCTAAATTTAAAGTAAAATAATAAAGCATATTCTAAGGATATGCCTTTTTAGTGCAAGATTTGAGTTATGATTGTTAAAAATAATAGATATTTGGTGTAAACCTTGCACTATTTTAGAGAAATAGTGCAATTTTGCACTAAATCATTAGAGATGATCTTATTGCTTTTATTTGACAAAAAACTTTATTCTATTTTTTTTTCAATATCGAGAAGGGGAATTGACCTTGAGGTGGTGGTGATGGGAGTGGGAGTGAGGAGTTATTAAAAATAAATTTAAAATAATTTTTTTTTACCCGACGGGAGGAGGGTGGTGGTGAGGGGGGGGGAAGAATTGTAAAAAATAATTTTAATATAAATAATTTTTTTATGAGGGGATGGGGTAAGGGGGTGGGTAACGTGGGGTGTGTATTGAAAATTAGTTGTGTGTGTATGAGGGTGTTACCATTTTTCGAAAAATATTTTAATTAGAAAAAATCCGTAAGTCATTTTAATTAGAAAAGTGGGAAAAATATTTTTCGAAAAATATTTTATCCATTTTTCGATGCTTACCAAACACTAGAAAATATTTGCCCGTAATTTTATGGGCAAATTGCAATTCTGTTACATATGTTTGTATCAGTTTTGCAATTTGGTTCTCAATATTGAAAAAATTGCATGTCGATTTCTAACATTGACATTTTATTGCAAATTGATATAAAAACTAACCAAATGTTATTTTTTTGACGAAATTAAAGTCCTGTGCCATGTAAATAATTTTTTTAATGGGCATGCTAATCATTTCATATGGGGAAAAAGAATAAATTACTCTTTAACATCAAAATGATGTAACTTTATAACACTTGGTTAATGAAAAAAAAATGATTCAAAAATATAAATAATTAAAAAAATACGTAAATTAGTGAGTGGTAGTTACTATGGTGCTAATAGTGGTAATGGTATGTGGTGTTGGGGTTGAAATATATATGAAATGACCATTATTATGGCTTTTAAAAAATTCAAGTGCATGACGCATGACTTGGATTTTGTCAAAAAAAACTAACATTTCGTTAATTTTTACACCAATTAGAAACAAAATGTCAATGTTAGGAATCAGATTACAACTTTTTCAATTTTGAGAATCAAATTTCAACAGTGACACAAACATAATAACCAAATTGCAATTTGTCCTAATTTTATTTAGAAACACGATTCTTATTTAGAAACGAAGTAAAAAGGAAAGTGTTGATTATGAGAAGAGGGGGGAATAAAATATACTCCCTCCGTCCCAGATCAAGGGTTCATCTTTTCTTTTTGGTCCGTTCCAAACCAAGAGTTCATTTCCTTAAATGGAAAGTTTTTCATATATTTATACCCTTATCATCTCCATATATTTACAAAAAAACCATTCATTATACCCTTATAAAATTAACATATTTACAAAAAAATCAATCATTAATTTACTATTCCTCCCACTCATTCTCTCTCCTATTAAATATTTTTAACTTTTACATTCTCTCTCCTATTCCCTACCACACATTTAATTTTTACATTCTCTCTTCTCTAATTTACTACCCACTTCAAAATAATTTCTTAAAAAGCGTGAAATACATCACATACACCCTTGGTCTGGAACGGAGGGAGTAACATCTAGATCACATTATACAGGATAAATTTCATACAAAATTATTGTTTTTATGATGTTTACCTTTTCTTTTTCCACTTTAACTTTGAAAGTAGGACATATTCCTTATTAAAAAAAAAAGCCAAGCTAGAAAATAAAGACAAGTACAAACAAACTTTAATCACAATTCAGTGTTTAAAGTTGTAGTTAAATCTAATATAAGTACACCTTGTTTGCCAAAGCATAAATGGGCCATATGGCTAATGTTACATCGAGGTGCCAGCTTAGTGCTTACTTTACTTGAATCATAGTATAGGCCAATCGAACATATATGCAACGTAATTTTATTTTTTTTATAAATAAAGCAATGTATTCGATAGTAACAAATATGAGCAATATATTTTTACATTTGAACATACTAAAAGTGTCGAACTGGACCAAGCAAGTAAAGCCCAAACACAGACAGCCGTGGCATCCACATCCTTGGTGGAGCTGGCCCAATTACCATAAGGCCCAAGGCCCAACAACAACATCTGTCGATCTAAGCTTATTGTCCGACCTTCAAGGTCCCGACCTAGCTTGATCCGAACCTATGATCCATACTACCCTTCGGGTACGAACCATGCTCTACCCGTCAGTCAGGTCGACCATTCCACAAATGGCGACCTCGACCTAATCACCAAGTGTCAACCTAACAGATTGGACGCACATGAGTCAAACCTTTCCATAACCGGTTCCCTACAAATCAGGAGCCGTTACCAGACACGTTCACATTATTTGTAACTGTCCCTAAAATCTCGGAGCTCATGCAGCACTACCAAATATACAACTGTCTTTACCTATAAATACTTCATCACTATCACCGGTGCAAAGGTAACTGCTATTTTGTTATCTGAATTCATTATTCAATACATTTTTGAGCTATATTCAACTGTAATCTTACTCTCATGCCCGAGGGTCTAAGCCGGAGACACATCCGGCTAGTCGTGGGTTCTTGTTTTCGAGTCGGGAGCCGGGTGATTAGTCCTGCCACGTGGAGGATTGCGATAAGCACAATTCCTACAGCATCAGTTTGGTTCCATTGCCGGGAACTGTGCTTTAGCTTGACCTCGAAAATTTCATCAACCTACAACAATGGTAACCCCAGACGGGCATGTGACAGAAGCTTCTGATGAACTCAATGAGGTGAATGCCAACACCAACGCAGATCTCAACATCAATGCTGAAAACATAAATCTACCTCCTCCCCCACCAAATCGTCCTCATGGTAGAGCAACTCGCTCTACCAGTGTTGTTGATGGCGGGGGATTGCCCGATACCAGAAGAGGGAAAAGACACATGGAGGGACAAGGAGCCCCACCTCCCCCTAAGCGTCCATCTGCTCATGTGAATGTTGGAAATAGGGCAGGTCCCTCATCCAACCCATTGAGCAGAAAGGAAATGTTATTGGAGCGAGCCCAGATTCTGGCCGAGCTATTGACTATAGAGGAGGCTGAGAAGGCGGATATAAGATCAGAGAGGGTGGCTCCCTCTCAAGTCTCCAACAGGCAACAGGCCAGGAGTGCTAGGCCTAATGAGGGTGTGGGACAGAACGGCGAAGACAGGATAGTTCAACGACCTCCAACTCTCATTCATGTACCGAGTAATGACTTAAGGGCTAGCTTCACCAGGAATAGGGAGCAGGAGGATCAATCAGATCTGAGGACGCATCTAGAGGCCAATAGAAGCCGACGTGGTTCCCCTGCCCGGACACAAAGATCAGGATCTCACAAGGACAGGAATGGACGCAGGTCGCCACTTGGAGATAATAGGCGCAGGTCGCCATCGAGGGATGATAGGCGCAAGTCGCCCCAAAGGAATGACAGGCATAGGTCTCCAGTTCGATCAGAAAGGGCTCATTTTCATCGAGACAGGAGGAGTAGGCAGGTAACTCCCCCCAGGAGTGAAGGTCAAAGGTCGAATGCCGTACCCCCTGCAGGAGATGACAGACCCGACGCTAGGGAATGGCTGATAATGAAAAAGAGGTTCGAACAATGGGAGGAGGAGAAGAAAAAGGACATTGGAAGGGTTGAACAAATCGACTTTGGTCTTCAACCTTTGTCCGAGGGCGAGAGACGATCGACCTCTGCTTGGATTTAGGTTGCCCCTTCTAGAGAAGTATTCAGGGTCAACCAACGCAAAAAGTCATATAGCACATCTGGAAGCCACAATGTGCTTTGTCGCCAATGAGGACGACAATATGTGTAAAGCTCTCATAAGCACACTCACTGGGGCAGCCCTAACCTGGTTCAATGGTTTGGCAGCTGGTAGCATCTCCACCTGGACGTGTTTCAGGACAAAGTTCCTAGATCGCTTCTCGACTGCTGGAGCTCGAAAGGTGACAGTTACTGATCTAAGTAACTTGGTGCAAGCTAAAAATGAAAGCTCAATGAGCTACTTCACCAAGTTCAAGGAGATGGTGGATAAGATCGAGGAAGATCTCACTGACAGGGAAGTTATCAAGCCTTCGGGAATGGTATTTCCTCGGCGAGGCATGGATTATGAACTCACAGTTCGTACAGTCACAACTCGACAGGAGTTGTTCGAAAAGGTTTATAACGTCGCACTGGCCGAGGAAAGGAAGGAAAAGAAAAATGGGAAAAGCCCCAAGGTGGAGGTCGCCGATGACAAGAAGGACTCCAACAAAAATGGAGGAAACAATAAAAATGGAAAGAACAGGACAAGGGCGACAGAGAAGGTGCCCGAGACTTTTACTCCCCTAACGGTGAGTCGGCGAAATCATGAATGCGGTCGAGCGGCCCCACTGCCCAGTGAACCCGGGCAACACGTTCGGACGGGACAACGGCAAGTGCGTGATTATCACAAAGACACGAGTACCTCACATAGGATTGCTTGGGATTGAAGCGTATCATCCAGAGAATGGTCGACCAGGGAAGGCTCGATGCATATGTTAAAAGGCCTCAAGCTGGTGGGGGCGAGCAACCAGCAGGTGGACAGCAGGGACCAAGGCAACCTAGGTTGAACTTGGGAGTCATCACAGAGCAAGCCAGCAATACGGCCATCAAACACAAAATTTTTCAGCTCAATAAAGCCCCGCATGTGCCTCGAGGAGAGATGTCGGAGATGATGTGATCGGTTTCTACCCCCATGAGTTGGCAACCAATATGGCGGCTAGAGAGCAAGTTCTCGTCATCCCAGGTCTCATAGACGGATGTACGACGAGCAGACTCTTAGTCGACACGGGGGCCTGCAAGGATATTCTGTTCTATAAGACTTTCCAAGAGATGGGACTTAATGATGAGCAGCTTGAAAGATATGATGGCAGGTTGGAGGGTTTCACCAACCATCGAGTTGATGCCAAAGGACAGATTGAACTCGACGTCGACCTAGGCGGCACCCCGGGGTAGTATCAAAGGTACAATTTATTGTGATAGATGTGAACAGTGATTACGCTGCTATACTTGGTATTCCAGGTCAGGTCGCGCTTGGAATGGTGGCATCAATCCCCCACCAACGAGTCAAGTTTCCTACACCTGTGGGAGTGGGTTGTGTACAAGGCACAGCTCGAGCCTATCTGGATCATGTTCTCCGAGAAAGAAAAAAGAGGGAGCTAGAGATTGAGACTGCAGATGGTTACTTAAAGGCATCCCGATCGAGTCACCAAAACTACCCGACTGTCAACGATCACCAATGTGGATGAGTCGACCTATCGCTCAAACGACGAGGTCATGTTTGAGTCGACACGTCACTTTGAAACCACATCGGTCGATCCAGATGTAGTTATGGTCGACCAAGTCCTCATAGGCAACCTATGCCTCCCGGATCGACAATAACTCGGGGCCACCACCACCACCGGCGAGGTTGCGGATAAGCCGGATGATATGATAGGCGAGGAAGCTCCACACCGGGGGCCGAAGGAGAGAAAAAGAGTTAGGGAGATCATCATTGAGACTCTGCCGGTTCGAGAGATGGTCCGGAGTGGAGAGGCGTGGACGAGCTAGAATCGGTAGTCACCAACCCTTCCTACCCCAGACCAAAAAATTGATTGGGAAACAATTGTCAGCTGAAGAAAGGCTGGAAATCATCGAGCTACTCAAGGGGAGCAATGATGTCTTTGCGTGGAGAGTAGAAGACATGAAGGGAATCAAGGAATAGGTCGCCGTTCACAGACTTGAAGTTAACCCGACCATAAAGCCTAGACCCCAAAAATTGAGAAGTTTTGCTCGCGATAAGGAGGAGGCCATAAAAGCTGAGGTACAAAAAATTTTGAGTGCAGGGATAATCAAGGAGGCCACTCATACAACGTGGTTGGCCAACGTGGTCATGGTGAAGAAATCAAATGGCAAATGGCGGATGTGTGTCGACTTCACCACTCTAAATCTTGCTTGCTCGAAAGACAGTTACCCCCTTCCTAGAATCGACAAACTAGTTGATTCCATTGCTGGTCACTCCACCCTCAGTTTCCTCGACGCTTACTCAGGGTATCACCAGATTAAGATGCATGAGGACGACATAGTCAAGACGGCATTTCAAGCGGCTGGAGGCATCTCTTGCTACTGACATGATGCCATTTGGATTGAAGAATGCAGGAGCGACTTATCAAAGAATGGTGAACAAGGTCTTTGCCTCAAAAATTGGCCGAAATATGGAGGCTTACATCGACGATATGGTCATCAAAACTAAGGCCGGACGTCACGTAGTCGACCTAAAAGAAACATTCGCCAATCTGCGAGCAAACGACATGAAACTCAATCCCAGCAAGTGTGTCTTTGGAGTAGCAGCTGGAAAGTTCCTTGGATTCATGGTGTCCCAGAGAGGTATAGAAGCTAACCCGGAGAAGATCAAGGCTCTAGTCGAGATGAAGGAGCCTACAAGTATAAAGGAGATGCGGCGACTCGATGGCGGGGTGGCGGCCACTAGGTCGCTTTATATCGAGTCGGGTGAAAGGTCTCTCCCCTTCTTCAAATCATTGAGGGGACGAAAAACTTTGAGTGGATGGCCGAATGTCATTCGTCGTTCCAACGGCTCAAAGAATACCTTGCTACCCCTCCACTATTGAGCGGCCCGACCCTTTGGTGAGACCTTGTTTGTGTATGTCATGCATGGGAGACAAGTCGGTGGCGACGATCTTGGTTAGAGAAGAGGAAGGACTTCAAAGCCAGTTTACTATGTCAGCAAGGTCCTATCAGACGTAGAGGGCAGGTACTACAATGCTGAAAAGGTTGCATATGCTCTAGTCGTAGCTTCAAGAAAGCTACGAGCTTATTTCCTGGCTCACCCTATAGTGGTTCTTACAAATGCTCCCTTGAGAAAAATATTGCACAAGCCGGAGAGTTCAGGTCGCTTGCTCGGTGGTCAATTGCCCTTACGGAATTTGACATCGAGTATCGACCTAGAAAAGCGTTGAAGGCTCAAGCTCTAGCAGATTTTTTGGTCGAGCTTACGTTCACCAAGGAGGACAGCGAGCAGCGAGCTGAAAAGGAAAGAGCCAAAGGGAAAGAACCAGAGTCCCAGCCCGCCATCACTCTACCTGACGATTGTTGGAAAGTCTACTCGGATGGATCAGCAACCAAAAAAGTTAGTGGAGCCGGGATTGTCCTGATCGAGCAGTCGGGGGACCGTGTACGAGGAGTCACTAAGGTTCAAATTCGATGCCTCCAACAATCAGGCGGAGTATGAACCCCTGGTAGCATCCATAGAGTATGCCAAGTGCTTTGGAGCGACTAAAATCATGGCTTATTGTGACTCCCAACCGGTAGTCAACCAGGTTAGAGGCGAGTACGAAGTACTTAGTTCCACTCTGATCAAATATTGCGACCTGGTGAAGGAGCTGATAAAGGATTTGGAATTCTGGGAGATTCAGAGGATTGGACGGGAAGACAACGAGCTAGCCGACCTCCTCTCGAAATTAGCCACTTCAGATGAGCCACATGAAGAGCCCATCTCTTTCCTCGAAAATCCAGCTTATGAGAGGATAAAAATTCAATGTGTAGAGGACGCTTCAAGAAATTGGGTTTATGAGAAGTGTTGGATCGAAGAAATGAAAGCGTACCTAGAAAGTGGCGAGCTGCCTGATGACGAGAAGAAAGCTCGAGCTATCAAGAAGAAAGCTCCGAGGTACGTCATTCAAGGAGGCAATCTGTTCAGAAGATCCTACACTCGACCATTGATAAAGTGCATCCACCCTCGAGAGGTCGCCCTATTGATACATGAAGTACACAGTGGGATTTGTGGTGGACACCCGGGGGCCAGGACTCTAGACGACAAGTTGATTACCTTGGGATACTACTGGCCACACATGAGAGCTGACACTCATAACTTTGTTCAGCAATGTGATCAATGCCAAAGGTTTGCCAACCTACCTCATGTGCCTCTGACGGAGCGGACTCCGTGATCGCCGCTTGGCCTTTCGATATGTGGGGCGTCGACTTAATTGGACCCTTCCCTCCCGCCCGGGGAAATTGCAAGTATGTGATCGTCGCCATAGATTATTTCACCAAGTGGGTTGAAGCAAAGCCACTAGCTCGCATCACAGAGGAAAATGCCATTAACTTCATCCACGACTTCATCTGGTGTAGATTTGGTTTTCCTAGAGCTATAGTATCTGACAACGGCCTACAATTCTCCCAAACCTTTGAAACAGAGATGAATCGAGTAGGGATCAAGCATTGGAAATCTTCTGTCGCCTATCCCCAAGGAAACGGGCAAGCTGAAGCTGCAAACAAGCTCGTACTATCCTCATTCAAGAGGGGCCTTGTAGGTCGACGCAATAACTGGTTGGACAAACTCCCCCTTGCTCTTTGGGCAGTTCGCACAACCACTCGGGGGCCTACTAGGGAAACCCCATTTGCTTTAACATATGGGTCAGAGGCCATGGCACCTGCTGAACTCAGATTTCCCACTGCTAGAGTAACCTTCTTTGATCAAGAGCAGAACGACATCAACAGATTGATCGAATTGGATTTGGTCGACGAGAAGCGAGACACGGCTTACCTTCGAATGGTTAACTACAAGCAGCGGACTAAAAGTTACCACGACAAGAAGGTGAAAGCAAGATCATTCCAAGTGGGAGATTATGTGCTGAGGAAGATTGAAGCAACGGGGAGAAGGACCCAGCAGAACAAGCTATCTCCTAAATGGGAAGGTCCTTTCATGGTTACTCGAGTTGTCAAAGAAGGGACTTACATGATTGCTCATCCTGATGGTGAGGAGCTGAAGCACCCATGGCACGCCACTCACCTCATCAAATACTACTTCTAGTTTTCAGCTTCCAAGTTCAAGCTTGTCTTAGTTCTAGTTTTCAGATTAATGTAAGCGTGTTCTTACTTCAATAAAAATGCTGTTTTATTCGACCAAATGTTGTGCAACACCAGTTTTAACTAGCTCGACTCTCAGTCAGCTTAGTTTGAACGAGCTCGATTCTTAATCAGCTTTGTTCTTTTAACAAGTCTGACTCATAGTCGACTTCGTTTTATTTAGCTCGATTCTTAATCAGCTTTGTTCTTTTAACAAGTCCGACTCAACGTCGACTTCGTCTTTACTAGCTCGACTCTCAGCTTAGTTTGAACGAGCTCGATTCTTAATCAGCTTTGCTCTTTTAACAAGTCCGACTCATAGTCGACTTCGTTTTATTTAAGCTCGACTCTTAGTCAGCTTTGGTCTCATAACAAGTCCGATCCAAGGTCGATTTCGTTCCAATGAGCTCTACCCCATGCCATCTCTAAACAGGTTCGACCTTGAGTCAACCTCGTTTTTGAATTCTCACAAGGCTTAGGTCGACTCTTCCTACTACATCTAGCTCGACACACACACGCTGAAATGGAAAACATACAACATTCAGAGATTAAAGTCGGCTACGATTATAAGTCTCCCAAAAGCGGGCTGAGACTTGCAAAAAATATGATTACATGTTTCTATGCCTCCCAAAAACTGGGCCAAGGCATTCAGACAATTTCAAAACAAAAAAGCGAAATATTGTTTGATACTTGTTCATTACAATTCAACCAAATAAATCAAGGGTCCAGGCCAGCATCGGTTTGGTCGTCAGTAGTAGCTCGACCCTCCCCATCATCTCCTTGTTGCTGGAGGTCCAGAGGTTTACCCGACTCAGAATACACCCTTTGTTCAGGCTCTGCCTCCATAACTTCAGCATCATCGAGCTCTTGCAGGACAACATCAAAATTCCTCTCAACAATTGGAGGAGCTTCCCATTTCTCACAGCTGTCCTCTGCATCTTCCTGGGCAATAAAAGCTAGATCATTTTCAAGGTAAGGCACAAGTGAATGACCGCCTCGAGCTACCATGTCATACTGAGGCTCAGAGAACCAACGAGCTAATTGCTCGAGGGTAGCAGTAGATGTTGGGTCCACCAACGCCCGGCGCGCCATATGCCTCTTGCCCACCTCCAGAAAGTCCTGAGCTTTGGATACGATGGTATTATAGTACTCATCCCCGTCCTTAAACTTTTCAACGACATCCTTAGCAGCAGCAGTAGCAGCGGCCTGAAGGTCTTCTTGCCATTTTACCCGTTCGAGTCGACGTTCTTCATGCAGCTCGACTAAGAAAGCGTCCTTCTCCTTCAGAAGCTTGGAAACTGTTGCCAGCTCCGTCTGAGTTTTCTCCAACTCCTTCTTCTCAGCATCCTTCTCCACCTCCTTAAGTTTGGACTCTGTAGCTTCAAGGTCGGCCAGGGCCTTCTTCTTCACCATCTCCATGGCATCAAACGAGTTATCCAAATCGTTATACTTCTCTTTTAGCTCCGCCAGCTCTTGTGACTTCTTGGATAAGTCCTTAAGAGCCTGCCTCTCCCTCTTAATGGAGGCCCTCCAAGAGCTCTTGACTTGCTCGATCATGGTGAGATTCTACATTTAAAGGAAACCAGGGAAGTGTTAACTCGTAAGTCAAGTTGATCGAGTAAAAGAACAAGCGACTAGACTGAAAAGGAAACTGAAAATTTACCTCACAATGAGCCATCCCAGAGCGAGCTGAGAATTCCTCAGGGGTGATCCCCTTATCAGCAAAATGAGCTAGGAGGTCGACATCTATTGCCCTCCTAACAATAACCTGGCCCAGGCTCATATCGGGGTAACGGCGGCTCAAGCTGTTGACCCCTGCTAGCGGAGGAACATCACTTAATCTTTGCATCAGATCTTCAAGAGATTCTTTGTTGGGAAGAGAAGAAATGGTTGGAGGAAGATGGCTCGAAGGAATCGATTTTCCTTTCTCAGATCGAGACCTTTTCTTCGTACTCAAAGGTTGATCGTCAGAATCCACCTCCATGACATCATCATTTATGTCGACGACATTCATTGTACTAGTCTCTACCATCCCGGCCCCGGAGGTCGCAGCATTAGCATCAGAAATTGGGTCTGAACTCAAGCTTGGTCTAACCGACCTGTTGGACTCGTTCCCCCCTTCATTCACATTTGCGAGAGGGGTCCCACTCGGCGAGGATCTTCCAGCTCAACCTCTTCCATGGGGATCATCCCAGCAACGTCCTTGGGCAGCAAATTGTTCCTCGCAGCGGCTTCTCTCTCCCGGCTCGCTCTAGCATTGACCGCCCCATGGGCTTTCTTAGCTTTCTTCTTATCTGATACTCCCACTATTCGAACCATGGCAGCTTCTTGTTCGGGAGTCAAAACTGCACGACATCAAAGTAACCAAGTGTTAGCTCGGCAATTCAAAATAGTTCTATGTACGAGCTAGATAGTTCTACATACGAGCAAGCAATTGGCGAGCTAATTGATACAATTCAAAGCAGTTCTATGTACGAATTAGCGATTCTATATACGAGCAAGCAATTTGACGAGTACAGAGTTGTAATTCAAGATAGTTCTATGTACGAGCTAAATAGTTCTACATACGAACAGGCAAGTGACGAGCTAAGAGTTATGTATGCAGATCAAAGCAATCCTATATGCCAATAATAAGTCACTTATGCAAGTTAACAATGGATGAGCTAATGAATAAAGACGAGTAAACCCTTACCACCAATGTGTTCTCCATTATCTTTGCAATAGCCAGCTTTCTTCTGGCAAAATTGGCAATTCTCCTCTAGTCTACCCAAAGAGTGAGTAACCCAATCAGGGTATGCGACCCCTCATTACTGGGACAAGAGGCTCCACTACCCCATCTCCAGACATCATCCCAGCTTGGATATAGTTGTATTTGGTCGTCCCTAACGACTCCCAGCTGATGGGTCCGTTCTTGACCAAAGCACACAGCTTCCTATACAAAGTTTGATGCCAAGGAGGCTCCCAATAATTCTCCTCACTAATCACGTCAGATTCACTATTTGGCAAAGGAAACTCCCATCCCCTACTCTCTACAAAAACCACATATGAATTCTGCTATGTTTATTGGGAAGGCGGCAAACGGCTTTGGAGAATTGGGTTTAGAAGGAGTACTAATCCCCCAATCGGCCTTGTCGAGCTTAGGAGCAAAAATTCCTTGAAAACTCTCATGCGGGGCTCATGGCCTAGAAATCTACATACCATGGCAAAGCACGCTAGTACCACTGCAAGTGTTGGCCCCAGTGAAGGGGAAGAGCATCCATGCACTCCGGAAATTCATTAATAAAAGGATCTAAGGGCAACCTCAAGCCCGCCTCAAGCGGACCGTAGAAAAGGCAACCCTAGTGGCATCGGTGGTGAAGGTGGCACGGTGCTTAGCCATGAAATCTGCCCTCTGCGAAGATAGTTACCCTATAATCCGCCCTATTTACCCCGCAAAAGTCATAGACCATGGAGTAACGGGACTCCATATTTTTATTCCCTCGCAGAGGCTAGAGTACGTATCCTCTCTCATTCTTCCCGGTACGACGGAGGAGCCAAATGCATCCACTATTGCAGGACTTGAAGAAGTTGAAGCTGTAGCTCCACCTTGAGTCGTCATATCTATACAAACAAAAGAGGAAGCAGGGGAGTCAGTCCTACGATCACATTCAGTCGACCTACCTAAGGGCAACCTAGACTCCCCCGGGAAACCTATTCTATTTCTAAGGAAGGAAGGTTTATGGACATCCCTAACATAAAACAAGGTGATATGGTCGAGCAGTTCGTGAAATAGATGAAAAGTGACGATATTCGAATCATCGACTACTAGGCTTTCAACATCCCCTACAATGGGCAAACCTATCTCACTAAAATTCAATTCTCACCTGGTCAAGATGGAAGCACATTCATCCAAAGACATCTCTCTCCACTCACCATTCACGTTCTTATACACCCTACGGTTAACAGTGCAATACCCATACCAAGCTCCTGATTCGCTACGGAAGGTTCTAGCCATGACGAAAACAAAAACAGAGCATGAATCGCAAACCCTAAAGCAAATGTACAAGGGAAATACCTTGATTGATCGCAAAAGGGGAATCCGTTGCCTGCCGAAAACACAGGTTAAATCCTGCTGCAATTCCGTAATTATCGCCGAGGAAGAAGAGTTTGAAGACGGTAAGAATTCGAATCAGAAGGGGATTTTGGGTATTTATATTTTCCCAAATTTGGAAAGGGGAAAAGAAATTCAAAATTGATTTTCCAAAATTAAACTCTGAAGCGGTTTTCGAGAAAGAACACCAAGCGTCAAAACAATAATGATGACAGAAAAATGGCGCTCCTTCATCTCCTGTCGTTCATCGCCAACGCCCAGGATTGTGCCACGTCATCTTGGGTCGACTAAATCTCAGAACTAGTAGCGACCTGCGAGTAAAGCAATTCTCATCAAAGATCTCCTTAACTTCCAAGTCGACAAAGTCAACTCGAAAGTTGGGGGCTACTGAACATACTAAAAGTGTCGAACTGGACCAAGCAAGTAAAGCCCAAACACAGACAGCCGTGGCATCCACATCCTTGGTGGAGCTGGCCCAATTACCATAAGGCCCAAGGCCCAACAACAGCATCTGTCGATCTAAGCTTATTGTTCGACCTCCAAGGTCCCGACCTAGCTTGATCCGAACCTATGATCCATACTACCCTTCGGGTACGAACCATGCTCTACCCGCCAGTCAGGTCGACCATTCCACAAATGGCGACCTCGACCTAATCACCAAGTGTCGACCTAACAGATTGGACGCACATGAGTCAAACCTTTCCATAACCGGTTCCCTACAAATCAGGAGCCGTTACCAGACACGTTCACATTATTTGTAACTGTCCCTAAAATCTCGGAGCTCATGCAGCACTACCAAATATACAACTGTCTTTACCTATAAATACTTCATCACTATCACCGGTGCAAAGGTAACTGCTATTTTGTTATCTGAATTCATTATTCAATACATTTTTGAGCTATATTCAACTGTAATCTTACTCTCACGCCCGAGGGTCTAAGCCGGAGACACATCCGGCTAGTCGTGGGTTCTTGTTTTCAGGTCAGGAGCCAGGTGATTAGTCCTGCCACGTGGAGGATTACTGATAAGCACAATTCCTGCAGCATCAACATTCATTTTCAAATAATGCATCAAACTTATTTTTTTACTAATGATGTCAGAAAACTAATAGTTGTGATGATGTAGCATTGCCACGTTAGCATCACGTCAGTGCCTCATCATTAAATTCAATATGAGTGCTAGCGTGTTGATGATGTGGCACTAACGTCATAAGTAAAAAAAAGAAGTTCATTGCATTATTTGATAATAAGTGCAAAAGTATGTTGCATATATATGCCACTAACAAGTATATTGCATTATTTGAAGGAGTTTTTACCAAAAACTATCTCAAAAAGATGTTATTTACAAACAAAAAAAACACGTAAGTTGTAATACTACAAAAAACTATTTTTCTTTTCTTTCTTTCTTTTTTAATTTTTGTTTTTATTTTTTTTTAAATTAAAATAACTAATAAATGCGTTTATCATTGATAAATGCATTTATCAGTTGCTTATAACTGATAAATTCATATATCAGTTTTTTAAAAAGTATTTTGTGTTTGATTTTTAGGTTAAACAACCGTCTGATGACTGATAAACGCAATAAAAAAAATATAAAAAATATTTTTTTAAGTAGTTTTTTGTAATATTTAAATAGTTTTTTTTTTATAATATCCAATTTGTGTGATTTTTTTTTTTGTAATATTCATTTAAAAAAAAATAGTTCTTGGTAAATACATCTTATTTGAACACCAGAGTCAACTACGTTGTATGAATTGGTAATACCCCCCATAGTATATAATGATATACTATCTCATAGTCCCTCCGTCTGGCATAAGATTTCTATTTTGTCATTTTGATCGCATTATATAAGATTTTTATTTCTCAAAATGACAGATAATATTGACTATTTCTTCCACTTATTCTATCTCATATTTTACTTTTTATACTCACATCACTAATCTACTTAATATTCCTTTCAATTTCTATCTCACTTTTTATACTCACAACACTTATATTACTTACATTTTTTCTTAATCTGCGTGCAAAAATACAAATAAAAATCTTAGCAGGAGTATTACTCTCTTCTTCCGTAACAAATATCGCAATTAATTCATATTTTTATTAATCTGCTTTACATATTTATTTTATACGTTAATAGTAAAATTGCACTACAACGAGTATGTACTTATTTGAAAACACAACATTAATTTTGAAATATATAAAAAAAATATCACATTTATAATGGAACTTAGAGAGTACTAATTTGTACACTTTTCTATTATATCTTCTCTCTCCTAACTCATATTTTATACTCACAACTTTCACATCAATTTTACCAAAGTGGTCTTGGCCCAGTGGTATGTTGGTGGCCTCCCGAAGGAGAGGTCACCGGTTCGATTTCCCTCAAGGGGAGTTTCTGTGGTTTAATTCCTACCTTGGTTCAGGGTCCTTTGGCCCCTCCCGGGGCACATCCGTGCAGTTAAGGAAGCAGCATTGCTGGGCTTGTATCCTCAGTGTGGGGAGTTCGAATCTTGGCGGGAAGCGGTGGAGCGACGGTGGTGTTGTAAGAGTGATGTAATTGCCTCGCGAGGCGGTGGAGCACCAATTGGTGATGTAAGAGTGATGTAAATTAGACGTGGCCAGGTTCCTCCAACCGCCAGGTTAGCGGTTTATAACCGCTAGGTTTTCAACCCCAAAATCATCAAGCCCGGAACCGAACCGCCTAACCTACTAGACCGGTTACGGTTTAGGCGGTTTACGGTTTTCACGGTTATCCCGGTTAACCTCCGGTTTGACGGTTTGGATATGCTCGGGAGTCCTTGGTGTTGCTCGGCGAGCAACCCTTTTAGGGTTTAGGGTTTTGAGGGTTGCTCGGCGAGTCTTTGGTGTCGCTCGGCCGGCAACCCTTTTAGGGTTTAGGGGTTGAGGGTTGCTCGGTCGAGTCTTTGGTGTTGCTCGAGCATATCATTTTCAGTTAATTTTTTTAACGGTTTTTGAAAAAGTTAACTTTTAATTTTTTTCAATTTTTTTTTGGGTAAATAAGACTATTTTAGACTTAAGTTTACTACATACATTTTTTGCAAAAAGGTTTATAAAAAAGTTATGAATTTTTAAAGAAATAAAATTTAACGGTTTTTGAAAAAAGTTAACTTTTAATTTTTTTCAATTTTTTTGGATAAATAAGACTATTTTAGACTTAAGTTTACTACATACATTTTTTGAAAAAGGTTTATAAAAAAAGTTATTAATTTTGAAAGAAATAAAACTTAACTTTTTTAAAAGAAACGAAAGTATATAAAAGAAAAAGCGACGGTACCCTTAAATTTTATTAATTAAAATACAATTACAACGAGAGTATTGGTAGGAGTGGTGGTGGTAGAGGGTAGTAGTGGACCTAGTATTGATAGGAGTGGTAGTGATGGCCAGGTAGGAGTGGTAGTAGTAGTGGTAGTAGGGGTAGTGGTAGTGGTAGTAGTAGTAGTAGTGGTAATAGTAGTTGTGGTGGTGGTGAATGGTGATGGTGGTGATGTAGGCCGTAGTAGTGGTAGTGGTAGGTAGCGGTAGTAGTGGTGGTGGTAGTAGTAGTGGTAGTAGTAGTGGTGTTGGTGGTGGTGGTGGTGGTGTAGATGTAGACTAGTAGTAGTGGTATTGGTAGGAGTGGTAGAGGTAGGAGTGGTAGTGGTAGTGGTAGTGGTAGCGGTAGTAGTAGTGGTGGTGGTAGTAGTAGTAGTGGTAGTAGTGTAGTGGTGGTGGTAGTGGTGGTGGTGGTGATGGTGGTGGTGTAGACTAGTAGGAGTGGTAGTACTAGTAGTAGTGGTAGTAGTGGTGGTGGTGGTGGTGGTGGTGGTGGTGCGGTAGTAGTAGTGGTGGTGGTGGTGGTGGTGGTGACGGCTAGTTTGAAAAAGTAGCCTTTGGAATGAGTTATGGCGTTACGCTTCGGCCGAGCAACTCATATGACTCGGCCAGAGCATGGCCGTTATTGGAAATTAACACTCTTGGAAGGTTATGCTCGGAGCAACTCATATGACTTCAGAGCAAGCCAAAACCGGCGGTTAACCGGCGGTTGGCCGGTTTTTCAAAAGTTCAAACCTTAACCGAACCGGCCAATTACCGGTTTCGGTTAGCCGGTTCCGGTTAACCGCCGTTGACCGGTTTTGACCGGTTTTGACCGGTTTTCAACCTTCCGGTTGGCCGGTTCGGTTTATAAAATGGACACGTCTAATGTAAATGTCTTGTAGGAGGGCTCCCTTGGGGCTCTGGAGTATAAGGGGTACTGTCACCCTGGCTGCATAGGATACATCCCGCGATTTACCTCCACCATCTTGTGGGGCCGAGTCTGCAGTGGTCAGATTAGTCAAAGGCGAGAACCGGTATCAAAAAAAAAAAAAAAAAACTTTCACATCAATTTTTTTCTTAAAAAAAATAGATACTTAAATAAAAGTGTAAATTTAGATGAAAAAAAAATAAAAAATAAATAAATACGGAGTATTTCTTGTAATAGTGAGATTTTTAAGAATATGATAGAAAATGACTCGTCAATTTTAGGGGAGGCTAGTGCACTAAACTAGTTGTGGGCTAGGTACGTACACGGTACACCTACGGAAGGGCAGGGCAGAGGCTGAGGCTGAGGGCACCCTTAGATATATAGAATGGGTTAAGTGGTCCATATGGCTGTGGGCCTGTGGCTGTGCCACCAACTTCTGTCCTCATTGGCAAAAACCATATTTTTGTCATTAAATTTTAGTTTTTTATTTTTTTCAAAATATTTTCACTAAATTATTATTTTTCAAAATGTTCTCACTAAACTTTTACAATTTTCAAAATGTGCTCAATCCATTAATATTTTCGCTAAAAATCTAAAGAAATTTAGTCACGTGACTTAACGTGAATGATGTTCGTTAAGTTTTCAACCAATTTGTTAACATTGTTGACATGTACGACGAAGAGTACAATTTTTTTGAATGTAAAATGTCATTAGCACATACTCCCTCTGTCCCATAAAACATTACCCCTTTTACTATTTTGGGCGTCCCACTTTAAAGTCCCACTTTCCTAAAAAGGAAAAAAAATTTACTATTCCCTCCACTCATTCTCTCTCCTCCCACTCACAACACTTTTCAAATTTACTATTCTCTTCACTCATTCTCTCTCCTCCCACTCACAACACATACTTTAATAACATTATTTCTTATTTTCCGTTCTCAATAGTAAAGGGGTAAAGTTCTCCGGGACGGAGGGAGTAGTTTTTAAGAAATATTACAATTTAATTCTCCCCAAAAATCATTTATCCGAGGTCGTCATTTACAAAACTAGTCGTGTGAGGTTATATTGTTAAATTTCATTAAATTTTAAGTAAATTTATTAATAGAATGAGCACATTTAAAAAAATATAAATATTCAGTGAGAATATTTTAAAAAAAATAGTTTAATGAAAATATTTTGAAATATGCTATAGTTCAATATAGTTCAATGATGAAAATAGGGTTTTTGCCTGGTCCTTTCTGTGTGTGCTTGTGACCGTAAAGGGCTTGTGGCTATAGTTCTATAGTTCTGACAAATTTTTATTTTATTTTACTTGTAATTTTATTGTACTTCCTCCGTTCCAAAATATAAGGCACTATAGGGTTTCTTTTCATACGATTATGTCAAGTATAATTGTATTAATGATAATCCTATTTATCCTAAATTTTTAGCTTTGTGATCAATATTGTTGAACTTTTTAAGTTAAGTTGTGACTGAAAAATTACCACTTTTGCATCATTTTCTACCTAGCATTAAATAGATTAATACGGGGGAATGAAATAAGTAATTAATGGACACTTGATATGTATAGATATAAGAGAAAAGTATCTAAAATGAAATATTTTGAAACAAATTTGAAAATTTAAAATGACTTATATTTAGGAACGGAGGGAGTAGGAGTTAAGTACCATATTCGTCACTAGGGTTGGCTGGATAGGTATATCGATTGTATTTTGCTTATATCATGTACCAACCAAGTTTAATTTGACACATAAAAATATGTACCATTATTAATCGACTAAGTTGGTATATCAACTTAGTTGGTACGATTGGTACTCGATTGATACAGTTGATACTAATCTCTACTAAATGTAGAATCAAAATAAAAAAAGTATTACATTATCTTCAAAACAAATCATAACCCACATACAATTCGACCCAATAAAAACATTTTACTTGAATATCCGACCTAATAAAGACATTTTGCTTGAGTTGAGAGTCAAATAAAGTGAATTATTACCCACCAACGATGAGTACGGTGACGCTACTGAATCAAAATTAAGAAAAATAAAGAGAAAAGTCATTTTAAAAATAGGGAATGTGAAGACAAGAAAGAAAACCAAACCCTAGCTGTAGTTAGTAAAGAACAAGAAAAATATTCAATTGAAGATAACTTTGCTTAGATTCATTAGAAATAGGAAAATTGAGAGAGAGAGAGAAGTACGTACCTTGTTTTAGTCGAAAATCGAAACTGGCGGGATGGAGGCAAATCGCAGCGAGGGAGAGGGAGAGAGAGAGAGAGAGAGAGAGAGAGAGAGAGAGAGAAACTTGTGGGAAATGAGAATAGAGAAAGTCAGCAGTCAAATTAGTGATATAAGTAAATTTTATTATATATAATACACACGTATTTAAATATATAAAAAATTAATATTTTAAAAAACTATAATTGGTACTTGGTATACCAATCAACATTAAATCTATGTAACGTGTACCAATCAATTAAACAGAATTACTATGGTACTATCGTACTAACATTTCGATATACCGATTTTCACGTACCAATTATAATTGGTACGATTGGTACACAAGTTGGTTGGTACGGATTTGATTTTTTTGCCAGCCCTATTTGTCACTTATCTATTGACATTTTTACCTATTCGTTACTGAAATATTTCTTTTTACAATTTCGTCCTTAACCTAAGTATTTAGTTTACCATTTCGTCCTTCCATCTCATTTCCGTCCAAATTCTCGTTAAATCAATTTATCTGGCACGCTGACATCATAAAATGCTGACATGGCTTTTGACTTGGTCAAAATTTGCTGATTTAGAAATAAAAGGGGAAAAATTGTAAAATAACAAATTATATTCTTGAAAATTGAAATGTTAAAGTTACAAACACATCCTATTCTCTTCCTTTACAAACTTATTAACCCAAACATAAATTCAGATTACCAAAAAAAGGTAAAGAAAAAAATCCTTTTGTTTTCTTCATTTATATCTTCATCTTAGCCCCACTCGCGCCCATCGCCATTCTTTCCCGTCACAACCCATCGCCAGTGCCACCCTCTCACGCCACCCCCACACTTTCCCCTCCCCCAAACCAAAATCTAGATCAGGAAAATAAAATCTTCTCTTCTTCTCCATTCCACTATCGACCACATCGCCCACCTACCGACCCACCGTCTCCAACAACCATACCACCTAGCCTCCACTTCCCATTGCAAAACCATCGGCATCTCCAATCAAGTCGCCCCATCACTACCATCCAAACACCACCGGTCGATGGGATTGAGATTGGATTATTCTCTCAGGTTATTCAAAGAAACCTAGATTCAAAGAACTCCAGATAGATTCAAGAAACCCACGAAATGCGAAGCAACCTGGATTGAAGAACCCACTATATTCGAAGAAATCAAGATCTAGTGTGATTTTGTGGAGAAAGAGAAGGGACAGCGATGGTTAGTGTCGGGAAAGTGGGGCGGAGGGAGAGAGACGAAGAGGGGAATTACAGGGTGAGGTCTAGAAGAATTTTTCGGCGAGCTCCATTGATGGTTGTCACTGTAGACGATGGTGGTGGCTCACGATATTGAGTTTGAAAAGAAGAGGGTAGAGGAGGAAGGGCCATTAACGGTGGTAAGAGAATGGTTGTGTGTGGGGATGAAAGAATAATATGAGAATAGAAAGAAAAGGGGTTTTAATAGTGATTAGAGGTGGTGGGATTTGTAATCCATTGAAATGCTTGCTGCCATCGACCGGTGAATATGTGGGGAGGCGAAGGCGGCTTGATTGTAGATGTGGAAAGAAAAGGGCAATTGAAAGTACATTCTTGTGAAGAAAGAATAACATGAGAGGGAGAAATGGGTTAGATCTAGATATGAAATGTGGGAGGCGGAGGCGGTCATGGGAGTGGGGTATGGCGAGGGTGTTGACAGAGAGAGGGGTTATATGTAAATTGACATCTTAGTATTTATGAGACATATTTTGGGGGGTCTCTAGTTTAATATTTTGCCTTTATACCCCTTTTAATTTCCATATTAGTATTCTTTTACTTGCATAGTGCCAACTCATTATTTTTATAACGTTATCATGCCACATTTGCAGATTTAACGTCAATTTGGACGAAAATTAGATGAAATGACGACATGGTAAACTAAGTTATAAAATGAAAAGTTTGTATTAGTTCTTTATTTATGGGTACACATGTTATACTCGCAACAATTAATCCACTAATTATTTTCTGCATCACTTTCTCTGTCCTGCCCAACTATATAGGGCTTTGATTTGACTTATCTGAAAGTGCTTATGACTTATGACTTTTCATAAGTTATTTTTAAAGCGTTTGATTTTACTTAGGATAAGATAAATCATAAGTCAGGTACAAGCCACTTAAATCACATATAAGATCATAAGTTGTAAGCACTGAGCCTAGTGCTTAATTCTACTTTTCAAAAAATGCATGTCCTCTTCATTATTGATAATGCTAATAATAATAATATAAAACTCCCTCCGTCCCACTTCAATTGGTCCACTTTCCTTTTTGGAACGTCCCACTTCAATTGATCCATTCCATAAATGAAAAGTTTTCCATATATTTATACCCTTATCATCTCCACATATTTACAAAAAAACCAATCATTAACTTACTATTCCTCCCACTCATTCTCTCTCCTATTAAATATTTTTAACTTTTACATTCTCTCTCCTATTCCCTACCACACATTTAACTTCTACATTTTCTCTCCTCTAATTTCTACCCACTTTATTCATTTTTCTTAAAAACCGTGAAATTCACCGCGAGACCAATTGAAGTGGGACGGAGGGAGTAATAAATAATAATAATAAATAATAATAATAAAAAAATTAATAAAATAATAATAATACTAATAATAATAATAATAATAATAATATAATAATAATAATAATAATAATAATAATAATAATAATAATAATAATAATAATAATAATAATAATAATAATAATAAAAAATATTAATAATAATAATAATAATAAAATAATAATAATAATATTATAATAATAATAATAATATTATTATTATTATTTTAGTATTTATAATTTCATTTCATTCAACACTTTTTCATCTTATTAATCAAACAGTCATACTTATTTATGACAGCTCATCGGCACTTCAAAACAATTAAATCAAACAGCATCATTAATCAGCCCATAAATCATAAGTCATAAGTCATAAGTTATCAGTAATAATCAGTAGTAAGTCATCAACATATATCAATAAACTAAATCAAACGGGCCCATATACTCACAACATATTATATTTTTCATCTTTTCCTTAACTTTTGAAGTCTGAACCCACTTCATTTTTGAAATTTCGGGTAGGATGTAGGAAATATACGATTTGAGAGGAAGATCATACGTATAAATGAACAGTTTTGTGGTTTCGAAAGAAGAGGGGATGGAGTAAAGAATTAGTACTTGAAAAGCTTTTTAAAGACAATAATGGGGTTATACTGTGAAGAATAAGAATTATCATATGAGCTTTGCATTCAGTGATATATAAAGACCCAGTAGTTAAGAAAAATTAAAGTAGAAGAGAGGTGTTTTTACGTATGAAAAATGAAATAAGAAAGATAATAAGTGAGAGAAATAATAAGTTGATTGGTGTTGTAAGTATAAAAATAAAGTAGAAGAAAAAATAAGTGAGATAAATATTAAAAAATTCTTTTCTATTTTGGTAAGTTCGATTAGACGAAAAATATTACCCAAAAATTTGATTTGGGATGGGACAGATGAGTATACCAAAATAATATAAATCCATAATGATGTCAAAATCGTCAAATCAGCCCAAATTTAAGCGATCGTTTGCTCCGGCGATTGCTTAACCGGGAAAATAAGACAAAACACGTAAATTAAGCCGAGGCTTCACCGACGAAGGCCCTCCGGCGTGAGAATAAGTTCACGGTTTGGTGGTGACAAATCGGAATATAAAAAGTAACGTACCAAATAATGGGATATATTATAGGGATGGATTGACAGAATCCATGTTGAACTTGGACTGTAAAGAGATAAGGTATAATCCTAAGAGGATTATATCTGTTAAGGAGTCCTTATTTGATCTGTATTGTAGGAGGTAGTTACAATTCTGATAAGATTGTAACTACTGAATCCTTGTTTGACTAGAATTGTTGTAATTGCTCGCCGGTAAGCCGAGGAGAGTAATTTCCTTATCTCGTCATTTGCAGGTAGGCCGAGATGCATGAATTTGACTCCTCATCATATAAAACTCTGTCGGCTCGAAGAAATGTCGAGGTGAATGATTTTGTCTCCTCGTCATATGGAAATATGACGAGGTGCGAACTTTTCTCTCCTCGTCATTCATGACCTCTCGGTCCATGATGAGCCGGGGAAAGAATAAGTAACATAGAGAGCCTATTGGTAACGTCAAGTCCAAGGAAGACACCTCGTCCTCTATGGAGGCGATCTCGGCATACGAGGGAGGTCTCCTCGGCACTCATAGTTGGGGCATATTCTGCTTGCTACTTGGGCCTAGATTGGCCTTATTGATGACGAGTTACGAGATCGAGGAAGCTCATTGTTGCTTCTCGTAACTCAGAGATGGATTATGTTTATAGCCCAATCCACTTGGGCCTGACCCGGACAAACCCATGTTCGTATCTCGATTTATACTGTTCAGTGGCCCCCGACTTTCTAGCTCAGCTTAGGACGAGGAGAAAGTCATCTCGTCCTCGGCTATGAGAATACGAACAGGTTGCCACGTGTCGAAGTCGCTTCAACTGAGCGCCGTTCCATTATCCGCCGGTTAATAGCCTGATGATGACGTGTGAGCCCCAAAACCTGACATGCCTTGGAAGTTGTTACACGCATTCAATTCTTGGGGGCGTCCTACCCGTTAGCCCGTTTCGATTTCGGGTTTGACCCGTTTTAGTGAGTATAAAAACAGGATTCCCTTTTCATTTTAACCTTTTACCATCTGTATCATTTGAGAGCAAAGGCAAGAAGCTTTAAACCCTCCGGCGAATTCTTGAGCTTTTGAACCCAGTTACCGGCGACGCTTGTTTTTTCGGCGTTTTTGACTTCGCCACTTCATTCCAACCAAATTTTCTGCAATCATGTATACATTTCTTCCCTTTTGTTGCTTTTCGTAAGTAGTTTTGCAATTTCTAGGGTTTTTGTAGGAATTTAGATTTCAAAAACCGCTATTGTTGAGATGTTGAAGCTTTTTTCCGGAAAGTTTGATTCTTGAATCTTCTTGAAGTTTTTGATTTTATTGCATATTTGTTCGAACTCCCCTATTGATCCTTCATTCCCCCTTAGAAAATGGCTCGTTCTTGGGACCATTCCCCTCGATTCATTTACGGATACCACAAAGGCAATCTGAGAGTTTACCGGAGAGAGAGGGGACCATGGCTGTTGATGAAATTGGCAGAAATAGGGGACATGTTGAAGAAATATGGCCGTACAAGAATGTTCATTCAATACCCAGATAATTCGAGGATAGATAGGATTGACTCGTCTTCCCTCAATATTGTTTTGTTTGAGGATAGAGCCTAGATCATAGAGCACATCAATATGTTCTACCCGTCTTCAGATCATATTGCTCGTGAGCATCTGACTGGTAAGGCTAAAGTGAGCGTCTGACTGGTAAGGCTCCCCCTCGGCCTTACTGTGATGACGAGGAGGGGCTTCCCTCTTCTCCGTCTCAATATCAGACGTGGACTATGTAACTAAATTTGACTCCTCGGCATTTTGCAGATATGACGAGAAGAGGGGGTGAAGCCTCCTCGTCTACCAAGATCATTGATGCTTTCGTTGAGGGTGAACAAGTCGAAGGAAGGGGAGGCCGAGGAAGAGGAGGCCGAGGGAGAGGAGGACGAGGCCGAGAAAGACCACCAAAGGCCGGGGATCCCATGTTGGAGCAACTATACACGAGATACGGGATGGATAGGAATGAATTCCGTTTAACTTATATTGGACGTCCCACCTTCGCCACCGATGCCGAGGAGAATAGTTTTTACTATAACGACAACCACATCCATTTCTACTTCAAGCAATTTCAACAGGGACTTCGTCTCCCTTTGGACCCCTTTATCAATGAATTTCTGGGCGACGTGAAGGCTGTCCCGGCCATGCTGGGAGCTAACGGGACTAGGGTCCTTGTTGGTTTCATAATTTTGTGCCGTATCTTAGGTTACGAGCCTACCCAAGCCGCCTTCCGTCACTTCTTCAATATCGGCTATGTTAAGATTTCGAGGCTCCTAGTCATAAGGAGTGACTCTACGTAGCCAAAAATTATTCTCCCAATGTCTAGCAAGGTATGAGGCTGGGAGAATCATGTGATTAGGGTAGAGAGCCGACGAGGGTGGGTGTTCCCTTCTCCTTCTGACGTGCCGTCTGCTTCTAGTAAAGTGCAGAAGTTTGGGTGGTCCAAAGACTTAATCAAGCGCCTTTACGAATTTGCTGAGGTCGGGTTCCTTGACTGGGCTGCCTTGGAGGCTGATGAGCGCTATTATTTCCAAGATGGATTGATGCCGGGACCGAAGGACGGGGTAGAACCTCTCGTCATCGTTAAAAGGGGAAGACGGTTTAATGACTGGAGGATCCATCCTGGCCTCATATTCCATGATGAATGTGGACGTTGCAAGCTCAACCCTAAGGATCAGTGTCTTAGGGAAACTGACGTCGCAGGCTGTAATTACTTTTTCCCTGCCTTTGATACTTTATGTTTTTTATTGTCTGTAATCCACTTCATAATGTGACCATCTCTTCCTCTTACTTTCAGACTTATCCCCCGAGCAGGAGGCAGAGTTAGCAATGGAAAACTTGAGTGCCACTGATCTGATAAAAAAGAGACGGCGTCTGGCCAAGATCTCGGCCTTAACAGATAGGAAGGATGAGGCCACCCGCCGTAACCTTCTCCTGAATGCCAAGGGGGATCAACCTCTCCCTGTCAAGCTACGAGGGGAAGTTGTGAATGCTGAGGAGGGGGCCTCCGAAGGCCGAGATAACCCGTCAACTGTAGAGGGGCATAGCCCCCATGTTGATGTTGCTGAGCTGGAGACCGACATCCCGTCGGTCGAGGAAACTGATCTCGTTCAACGGCATTCGGGTCAAAAGAGGCCTCAGAATGTCTCTGCCGAGGAGCCCCAAGCCAAACGGGCTGCTGTTGTCTCCCCCGATCCTCAAGCTCCTCCAGCCCTCACCGTCCAAACCGTCAAATCTTATGATGATGCCGAGGAGCTTGCCCGGCGATTGATGGCTGATGTTCCACCTCTGAGGGGCATCCCTTTACTTTCGAGGGAGGGTGACTACGTGAGACTGGGACGAGCTCCTGTTCAACGGGCTTTGGACCAGGAGGCTTTCGAGAAGCTCGTTAAGGACAAGCCGAGCAAGGAGAATTTGCTAGGCCGCAAGGGGCTGTTGGTCTCTGAGGTGAATACCTTGTTCTTTTGACCCCTTAAATTTGGCACTTGTATGATTTCTGACTTTTAACCATATTGCAGCTTGCAACTATCTCGGCTTATGAGAATGTTCTATCCAAGATCGCGGAAAAACAATTGTTCGAGCTGAAGGTTGCCCAGAAGAAGGGTGAGATCGAGAAGGCGGCTCTGGCCGAGGTGCTGAAGGTCCGAGATGCCGAGCTAGCTGATGCCAAGGACAAGGTTGAGGCCGAGGTGAAAAGAGCCGAGGAGGCCCATTTGAAAGCCGAGGAGTCTCTCCGACTGAAGGATGTTGAGTTGGCCGAGATGGAGAGGCTCAAATCCGAGGTCCAGGTGAGGGCCGAGGAGGCTGAGGCTAGATGCCGTGATCTGGAAGCCGCCATTACTTTGAAGGAAGAGGAGGCCATTGCTAGATTCAAGGCAGGCCAAGCTTTTAAAGATGATGTGGATGAGAAGACGGCCACGATGTTCGAGGATGGCTACTTGCACCTGGCCCGTCGTCTCATGGCTTATTCCTCTACTGGCCTGGATTTGAATGCCATTGCCAGGCTGATCTGCAAGGACCAGTTTGATGAGGAGGCCAGGGCCCTCCACCATCTCGTCCCCTTCTCAGAATATAACTTGTGCATCATGGCTAGGGAGGATGCTCGAGCCAGCCGAGAAACTTGGGTTCCCCCGTCCGTCGATCCCGGCAATTTCAAGGTTTTAATTGAGATGATTAAGGATGAGGAGATGGAGGCCGAAGCCGAGGTAGGGACTGTCGAGGAGGTGCATGGTAAAGGGGCTCAAGCTGATGTCCAAGCTGAGCAGATTACTCCTCCGGCCACTGATGCCGCGACTGAGGAGTTCCTAGAGAAGCCTTTTGATGATGAGCAGTCTTAGGATTAGGATTTCCCCTTTGCTCGTTGTAATAGTGTTAGGACTCTGTAACTTCTCTTTTGAATATTAATGAAAAGTCCTTTTGTTTCAATTCATGTAGTGTTGCTATTATGAATTTGTATGAATGCTTGTTTGTGGGCTATGCACGAGTACAAGTCTTGTTTTGGGATGAAGTCGAGGGAGGTTCCTCATTCTTTTCTTATAGCACGAGTCATCAGGCCGAGGTGGGGTTCCTCGGCCTTGACTGACCCTCAAGTCATTAGGCCGAGGAAGGCTCCTCGGCCTTGACTGTTGGGTTATTTTCTTCTTTTTAGTCTCCTTATACCGAGTAAGATGACTCGTGCATAGGTTTTAGACATGTGATGCCTGTAGTCATTGTGACAAGGTGTTTCCTTGTCTTGACGTAAAGCAAATCAATAGGCCGAGGAGAGGTCCTCGGTCTTAACTGTTAGAACCTGTAGTCATTGAGTCGAGGTGGGCCCTCGTTAAGACGTAAGGTGAGCCAGTAGGCCGAGGAAGGGTCCTCGGTCTTGGCAGTTGGAGCTTGTTAGTCATTGAGTCGAGGTGGGCCCTCATCAAGATGTGTGATGAACCAGTAGGCCGAGGAAGGTTCCTCGGTCTTGGCTGTCTGAATATTAAATGTTGGTCAGGTGGTTGTTTTGACTTTGACATGTTGTAAGCCGAGGACAATGTCCTCGTTGTTCCGTGTGTAGAAGAGTTGGGGATAAGGTCCTCGTCTTCCCGTATTTTAGTAGTGGCAGTCGCTTTGCATGTTTGAAGAAGTAAATTTCATAAACTGAACTTGATTACATCGAACTGCAATCCTACCATACTAAAAAGACTGAAAGCTGAAAACTAATCTATTACAAATAAAATAGGCTAACACTAATGATAGTATTTTCGAAGGTTGTCGAAATGCCAAGGATACTTGAGCTCCTTCCCCTCCTTAGTCTTCAATCTGTAGGCCCCTTCTCGAATGACTTGAGTGATAATATAGGGGCCTTCCCAATTTGGGGAGAGCTTGTTTTGTTCTGCCTTCCGACTAATGGCCTCAATTTTTCTAAGTACCCAATCGCCTACTTGGAATACTCTTCTGATGACCCTCTTGTCATGGTATGCCTTGGTCCTTTGCTTGTAGTTTACCATCCTCATCTGTGCATCTAGTTGCTTCTCATCTATTAGGTCTAGGTCTAGGAACCTATTAACCATGTTGACTTGCTCATCATAATGGGAATTTCTCACAGTAGGGATGGCCATCACAGCGGGTGCCATAGCCTTAGAACCGAAGGTCAGTATGAATGGGGTTTCCCCGGTTGGCCCCCGGGTGGTTGTGTGAACGACCCATAAGGCTAGGGGAAGTTCGTCCAACCATCTACCCTCGCGTCCTTCAAGGTTCTTAGTAAGGGCTGTTAGGACCAATTTGTTGGCAGCCTCTGCTTGACCGTTGCCTTGGGGTCTGCTAACAGATGACTTTGCGTGGCGGACTTTGACTCTTCCCAACTCTGTTGTAAATGCCGTAGAAAATTGGAGTCCATGATCAGAAACAATTGTGTGAGGGAGGCCAAATCGACACCAGATGTAGTCGTGGACAAAGTTGATTGCGTTCTCTTCCGTTATCTTGGCCAATGCTTTCGCTTCTATCCACTTGGAGAAGTAATCAACAACTACTATCACGTACTTGCAATTGCCTCGGGCACGAGGGAAGGGTCCGATGATGTCGATCCCCACATGTCAAATGGCCACGTAGGTATTACAAGTGTTTGCTCAACTGCCGGTAGTCTAGGAATGTCGGAGAATCTCTGGCACTTATCACATTTTTTGACATAGGCGTGCACGTCCTCCCTCAGGTTTGGCCAATAATAACCTAGCGAGATGATCTTGTCAGCTAAGGTTCTGGCCCTTGGGTGTCCGCCGCAAACACCTTCATGTACTTCCGCCAAGAGGTTCTCAATTTTCATGGGATAGACACACCTCAGCAGGGGCTTAGTGAAAGATCTTCGGTAGAGGACTCCGTTCATCACAACGAACCTTGGTGACCTCTTCTTGATAAGTTTGGCTTGCGCTTCATCTTTCGGGAGTTGGCTCTTCTCGATGTAGTCAATGTAGTCATCGATCCAACATCTCTTCTCTCCATCTAGGAGCATGATTTATAATCTTGCATACGCAGGTTCCTCGGCAAAAACTACGTATGGATTGGTCTTAGACTTAGACACATCCATAGTCGCTAGTTTAGATAGAACATCTGCGATTTGGTTGTCTTCCCTGCCTATTTGTTTGATTTCAAAAAATTCCATCTTCTTTGTCATGTCTAGGACAAGGTCTCTATATTTGGTAAGGGCCCGGTGTTATACTCTCCCTTTACTTGTTTGACAACAAGTTGGGAGTCATAGAATGCCGCCACCTTAGTTGCTCCGTAGAAGGAAGCCAACTCGATACCAAATATTAGAGCTTCATATTCAGCTTGATTGTTGGAGGTAGGGAACTTGAACCGGATGATATCTTGCATGGTGTACTCTCCTTCCGGACTTGCTAGTATAACTCCAGCTCCGCTTCTTTCCTTTGTAGCCGATCCAACCGTGTACAAGATCCAACAGTTGGATGGGAGTTCGATGGGAGGCTCTTCCTCTTCCGAAGTGTTTTGCTTACGGGAAGTGGGGAGGTGTTCACCCATGAAGGCGGTCTCAACCATGAAGTCAACCAAGGGCTGTGCCAGGAGGGTCTTCCTTGGTTGTTAAGTGATATCAAACTCGGTAAGAGCGATAGACCAATTTAGGACACGTTCGGAGCCATCCAATTTGTGCAGAATTTTCTTCAGTGGTTCATTGGTATGCACAGTGATGGGATGTGCAGAAAAGTAGGCACGTAGTTTTCTTGAGGCAATGACTAGTGCGTACGCTATCTTTTCCACGTTGAAATATCTGCTCTCCACATCGGACAATGCCTTAGAGACATAGTAGACGGTCTTCTGCGTTCCTTCTTCATTTTGAACTAGAACAGCTGCGACTGCATGATCAGTGGCGGCTAGGAATACGTACAACATCTCCCCAATAATTGGACTGCTAAGCAAGGGAGGGGAACCCAAGTACTCCTTCAACCGTAGGAATGCTTCGGAGCATTCTGGAGTCCAGGAGAAGCTCTTGGTACCCTTCAATACCTTGAAGAACGGCAGTGATTTTTCGGCAGATTTGGCTATGAATCTTCCAAGTGCCGCTATTCTTCCGTTTAATCCTTGAACCTCCTTGATGTTAGTAGGTTCCTTCATGTCAATTAGGGCTTTGATCTTCTCAGGGCTCGCCTCTATTCCCCTTTGTGATACCATGAAGCCCAAGAACTTTCCAGCTGTCACCCCAAATACACACTTACTTGGGTTTAGCTTCATGTTATTGGCTCGGAGTTTGTTTATTGTTTCTTCCAAGTCAGGAGCGTGACTACCCTCCTTGGTCTTAATGACCATATCATCAATGTAGGCCTCCATGTTTCGGCCTATTTGTGCACCAAATACCTCATTCACCATGCGTTGGTAAGTGGCACCCGCATTTTTGAGCCCAAAGGGCATCATAACATAGCAATAATTTCCCCAGGTGTTTGGAAGGCCGTCTTCTCGATGTCCTCTTCCGCCATTTTGATCTGATGATAGCCTGAATAGACATCTAGGAAACTAAGTGTTTGGTGTCCAGCAATGGAGTCAACCAACTTGTCAATTATGGGGAGAGGATAACTGTCTTTAGGGCAGGCCTTATTAAGATCTGTGAAATCTATGCACATCCGCCACTTCCCATTTTGCTTCTTTACCATTACCACATTGGCCAACCAAACGGGGTACTTTACTTCTCGAATAATTCTGGCATTAAGTAACTTTTCCACCTCTTCTTTGATAGCTTCCTCCTTGTCCCTTGCAAAATTTCTCCTTGTATGTGAAATGGTTTTTGCCAATGGATCAACTTCCAAGCGGTGGAGGGCTACTTCTTCATTGATCCCCCTCATGTCTTCGACTCTCCAAGCAAAGACGTCGAGACTGTTTTTCAAGAGGGAGATGATTTCTTCCTTCTCTCCTGGAGATAACTGGCCCCCGAGTTTAATTTTTTGTTCAGGATAGTCAGGATTGATGATTACCTCTTCCAGTTCATCTACAGGCTCCATTTCAGGACCGTCTCGGAATTCCAGGGATTCGATGATGATTTTTCTAATCCTCCTACCCTCATTATCGTTCATGTTGAGGCCTTCCTCTTCCATTAGTTTAGCAACGTCGGGCAGATCGACCATCCTCAAGTCATTGTTGGCCCCCGAGTTCTGGCCATTGACGAGAACAGGATCTGCCTCAGAGACGGACGGAACTGTGCCCTGGTCAGCTGCAATTTCTAGGACCATAGGCTCTTCCTCTAGAACCTCATGGATATAGCTTATCTTAGAGCTGGTATGGGTAGTTTTCAAGGACATAGAGATCTTGATATTGTCCTCGGGGGTGTCTATTTCCACGCTTTTGGATTTCTTCCTGCTCTGCACGACATGCTCCAAGAAATCATTGGCGTTCATCCTCACGCATCCAATCCCAGCACGAGTGGGAAATTTGACTCGTTAGTGAGGAAGGGATGCGACCAACCCAAGTTTTGCTTGACTTGGAATGCCCAGGATAGCATGATAATCACTTGTTAGATCCATGACTACGAAGGTGACGATAGCCGTGGATCGGAAGGGATGTTCGCCAATTTCAAGTTCCAGCTCGACAGTTCCCTTGGCACCAACTTTATGGTTGGTGAAACCTTCCAACCTTCCATGATAAGGCTCCAGTATGGTATCTTTTAAGCCCATCTGTTGGAAGGCAGAGTAGTACAGAATATCATGGGAGGCTCCCGTGTTAACAAGCAGTCTTTCAGATTCTACATTATCAATTCGACCCTTTATTACCAAGGGTTACTCACGGGCGGCACGGCTCCCTGCCAGTTCATTGGGAGAAAAGCTAATGACCTCTTCCGCTTTATGAACCCAAGCAGGAATGTGGTATACCTTGCTTAGTTCATGGATTTGGTTCCTTAGCTGTCTAGTAGAGACTGTCTCTTCTCGGATCACATGCAGCTTGGCCCTAGGAGGCCTTTGTTCTCCATCCTCTCTCTTATCATCATCTTCACTTTCCTCTTCCTTCCGTTTATGCTTGCCATCTTTCTTCATGACATAGCGGTTGAGCTTTCCCTCGTCGACCCACCTTTGGATCATGCGCTTGAGGGCGATGCACCTTTTGGTGTTGTGACCATGGTCCTTATGGAAATCACATAATTTAGAAGTGTCGCGAGGGAATTTTGTTTTGTCGCTCAGCGGGCGAGGTGGTGGAAGGTTTACTAGCTGCATGATTTCAGTGATGGATTTGGTAAGAGGGGTAAATATTTCAGGCTTTTCAGTACTTCTCGTTCTATTCTTCCCCTTGGATCCCTTACCATTCCCATTGTCATTGGAAGCATGGCGATTGCCAGCCGCTTCTGGCTCCGTCTTGTCGGATCCCCTTTTCTTGCTCTTATCCTCAGCCATGGCAATGGCATAAGCCACGTTGTACAAATCAACCATGGACTTAGGTTCTCGGGCGGAGAGTTCATAAATGAGGGGACTGGATCTCAGTCCGGAGTTGAAACAAACAATAACCTCCCTGTCAGTGAGGCTTTCTTCCACTTGTTCCACCATGGTACGGAATCGGTTATAATAGCTGAGGGTGGATTCATTCTTTCCTTGCTCGATATTGACAAGGTCAGTCAACCTTTTCTTCCTCCTTCCAGTAGTGGAAAAATGGTCCAAGAACATTCTCCTCATGCCTCTCCAGCTATCAATGCAACCTTTTTTCAGCTCACGGAACCAGGTCAAGGCTGTTTCGGAGAAGGTGCTCGCGAAAGCTTTACAGAGCATGTCATCAGCTTTGGTGAGGAGGTTCATGGGTTGTTCAAAACTTTTCACGTGGTCCTTCGCGTCTTGGGTTCCGTTGTATTTTTCAAAGCTCGGGACCTTAAAGTAAGGATTTGGTGGTGCATGATAAGTGACTATTATATAGTCATTTATCCTTATTTTTATATACTTTTTATTGCATAAATCATCATTTCTCATTTCATTTCATATACTTTTTAGTTCCTTTTCCTTATTTTCTAGATTTTACGCTTTTGGTATTTTTCTTGCTTTTTAAGACAGGTTTTAGGTTCATTTTTATCAAAAGGATACTTGGACACTTCAAGGCAAAAGACTTGGGAGAGCACCAACCAAATCAAGCACACAAAGTTAAAATTCGCGGAGCGGCCGTGCAAAGAAAGATGGAGCGGCCGTGCACTTGGCCTTTTTCGAGGCCATTTTTGGCCCTAAATTATAGAGTGGCCGTGTCTTGAAGAGGGAGCGCCCGTGTCACCTTATGGAGCGGCCGTGCAGCTTATATAGGAGCGGCCGTGCAAAGTGTCAAGACTTAAATTCAAATCTGGCGCCAAGGGTCACACGGCCGTGCAACTTCCTTGACGCGGCCGTGCAAAATGCGACTGCAGACGTAAAGGCACCTTTTGGTTGCACCCGATTGAAGAGTTCCCTCCTTTTTATAAATAGGACCCTAGTGATCGCCTTAGAAACGAATTATTAGAGAGAAACTACCGATATTAGATAGATAGAAAACACAAATACTTGTGATAACAATTTCCAAGGAGATTTGAAGATCAAGTCATTATTTTGTTCTTGAAGTCACTTTGGAAGAAGAGCAATAAAAGTGAAGCATTATTTCCAGCATTTGTTCATCATAAGTCTTTCTTACTCAATCTCTTATTTTAATTGCTTATATATTATAAATGGCTTGTGAGTAATCCCCATATTCTTGGGGTTGGAAACTCAAAAGCATGCTTATTCATCATCTAAAAATGATTAGTCTTGTCTTCTTTCTTCATCTAAAACAATCTCTTTATATTATTCTCTAAATGCCTTACTTATTGGCGATATCCAATTTGTATGATTCGACCAATTGAGAGAAGTACCTAGCGGAGAATCTCAATTGACGGAACCATATAAAGAAACTAGGTTTATTGATCACGAGAGTAGTTCAATGACCTAGGGATGTTCCTTTAATGGAAAGTATGTTGACTTCCGTCCTTAATGGATTCTTACTAATTATGGTCAGCTAGAGATAAGCCGGAATGCCCGTTTGTGACAGGGCGGGGGCAAACATAAACGGATTTCTCAAACAGTTAGGACATAATTAGTGAAGAATACAAACGCTATTGTCCTAGCCCGAAATAGCGTAGGCCTAACATACCATCCTTGCTTTTTATGAAAACCTTTTATTTCTAAGACAAAGACAATTTGATGAATAAGAATATGTGTATGATTTCCAATCCCAAGAATGCTTCATTTTATAAGATTTAAATTAAAAGTATTTTCTGTTTATGATCTCTCTATTATTCTAAAAACAAATTTTATCTACCCCCCCCCCAATCCTTTCTTTATTTTCTAAAAAGACAAAAATATCCCTTAAGTAAACCCTGTCTCTGTGGGATCGACTCGTACTTGCACCCGCTATATTACAATAGCCCGTGCGCTTGCGGATATAAAATAAACCGTTAGGTTTCGACCGAACAAGTTTTTGGCGCCGTTGCCGGGGACAACGGTTTACTTTTTTTTTTTGTCTTTACTACAAATTTTTAGTTTTTATTTTGTTTTTACTATTTTGCTTTCCTGTCCTATAATCTGTTACGTTTAATTTTTCTTCAAGTGTTTTTCTTGTAGTTTATGAAACGGTCTCGGACATTTGTTGATAACTTTGATCCAGAACCCGAAAGAAGCTTTCACGAAAGATTAAGAAGATTTAGAGAAACTCTACGAAAACACATGGACGGAGAACCGCAAACACCTGCTAGGACCCTACGGGACTTTGTTAACCCAAGTACCCCGGGAACTAGATCCCTTATTGTTGTGCCGAATGCCGGAGCGGCAAACTTCGAGATAAAGCCGCAATTATTGCACATGGTTATGAATAACCAATACAATGACGCACCGCTTCGAAGATCCCCATCTGCACATCCAAACATTTCTTGAATATTGTGATACTACACGTATTCAAGGTGTTACGGTGGAAGCAATCCGGATGCGCCTTTTTCCATTTTCACTCAAGGATAAGGCGAAACAATGGTTGAATTCGGTCCCCTGCATCTATTGACAACATGGGACCAAATTCAAGAAGCATTCCTTGGTCGATTTTTCCCACCAAGCAAGATCGCCAGATACGAACAAAGATCACTAACTTCTGTCAAACGTATAGTGAAACTTTGTATGATGCATGGGAACGGTTCAAGGAACTTCTCGTAATGTGCCCCCACCACGGGCTTGAAAAGTGGTTGATTGTTCACACCTTCTACAACGGTCTCATTTTCAAAACAAGAGAGACCATTGATGCCGCGCAGGAGGAGCGTTGATGAACAAAGGAGTCGATGAGGCGTACGACCTTATCGAAAACATTGCATTGAACCATTACCAATGGTCAAGCGAGAGGAGCAAAGCAACAAGGTACGCCCGGTAAATATAATGTTGATGCGCTTACTCTTCTCTCCTCTAAAGTTGACATGCTTTTGAAAAAGTTTGAAAATCTTAATGCCAATCCCATTGCTAGTGTAAATGTGGTATGCGAACTATGTGGGTCTAACTCACATAGTACGGATAACTGCGAGTTACTTGACGTTACCTCTAACGATCAAGTGAACTTCGTTAATTCTTTTGGGCAAAAAGGGGGGATGTATTCTAACACATACAACCCCAATTTTTCCTACAAGAATGACAACGTTCTTAACCCGCAATCATTTACACAATATCAAGGTCTTACATTTGGAAATTTCAAAAATACTTCAAATATTTTTTCTCCCCCTAAATCAAAATTAGATCTTTTAATGGATTTCATAGTTGAGAGTAAGAATGAGCAAGAAAAGACTAATGCTGAATTTAGGGAATGCTTTAAGTTATTTAATGATAAATTTGATGAATTAGCCACCCATAATAAAATATTAAATGAGCATGCTAAAGCAGTAGTTACTAGAAGTGGGAGAGAACTTATTGATTGTCCACCTAAAGAGAGTAGCCCCATTGAAGAAAGTATTAGTCAAAACCCACCCGTGGTCGAGACTAATGATGAGGATGATAAGGGGACGGAATCCCCTAAAATAACTAGAAATTTTGATCCACCTATACCTTACCCTCAAAGGTTGATAAAGGCAAAGCTCGATAAACAATTTGCAAAATTTTTAGAAGTTTTAAAATCTATCTACATTAATATACCTTTCACGGATGCTTTGCAACAAATGCCTTCTTATGCTAAATTTCTCAAAGATATTCTTTCTAACAAAAGGAAGCTAGAAGAAATTGAAACTGTTGCTTTAACGGAGGAAGTGAGTGCCGTTTTACAAAAGGTTACCCCAAAACTAAAAGATCCCGGTACTTTCTCTATCCCTTGTAATATAGGTAAATTTGATGTTGATAATGCTATGCTAGATCTAGGAGCTAGTGTAAGCCTCATCCCGCTTCGTAAGCAAGAAGATTGGTGTAGGAGAATTAAAACCTACAACCATATCCCCGCAATTGGCGGATCGTTCCATTAAATATCCAAAGTGGGTATTATGGAAGATGTCCCTTGCCAAATCGGGAAGTTAATCATCCCGGTAGATTTTGTTGTTCTCGAGATGGAAGAAGATAGTCATATTCCTGTAATTCTAGGTAGACCTTTCCTTGCCACAAAAGGGCGATTATAGGCGTTAAACATGGCAACCTAACTTTGAATGTAGGAGATGATAAAATAGAGTTTAACTTGTCTAAATTCATGAGAAATCCTGATCTTGAGAACCCTTGCTTGAACATTAACATGTTAGAATCAATTAGCAAGGAATTAGAGAGTCCCCAATCTAAGGATCCGCTAGAAAAAAGTCTTATAGATTGGAAGAGAACTTTGCATGATAATGACGATGAAGAAATTGCAAATTATACCATGCTTTTAGACACAGCAAAGCCTATTGAGGACAATAATTTCGAAAAGTTGGAGGCTACAGCAGAACCATCCAACAAAGAGGAAAAAGAGGTAGTTAAGGCACCTCAAGTCGAGTTAAAACCTCTTCCTGCAAATCTAAGGTATGAATTTCTGGGACCTGACTCCACTTATCCTGTGATTATAAATGCTAACCTAGGTCCTCTAGAAACAGAAAAATTGTTAGATGAGCTTAGGTTGCATCAAAAAGCCATAGGATATACGATAGATGACTTAAAAGGAATTCATCCAAAAATTTGCATGCATAGGATTGATTTAGAGGAAGATCATAAACCTTCCATTGAACATCAAAGAAGACTCAATCCTAACATGAAGGAAGTAGTCAAAAAGGAAGTCCTTAAATTACTTGACTCAGGCATCATCTACCCAATTTCGTATAGCAAATGGGTGAGCCCAGGTTCAAGTTGTCCCTAAGAAGGGAGGAATGACAGTCATTCGAAATGATAAGGATGAATTAATCCCAATAAAGACTGTCACGGGTTGGCGCATGTGTATAGATTACGTAAAATTAAATAAAGCCACCCGAAAAGACCACTTTCCCCTTCCCTTTATAGACCAAATGCTAGAAAGATTGGCCAAACATTCCCATTTTCGTTATTTGGACGGATATTCAGGATTTTTCCAAATCCCTATCCATCCGTACGATCAAGAAAAAACTACTTTTACTTGTCCTTATGGTACCTTCGCTTATAGAAGAATGCCTTTTGGACTTTGTAATGCTCCCGCCACTTTTCAGCGTTGTATGATGTTCATTTTTTCCGAATACATAGAAAATATTATGGAAGTTTTTATGGATGATTTCTCTGTTTACGGATATTCTTTTGACGAATGTTTGAAGAATTTATCTAAGGTCCTTAACGTTGTGAAGAGGTCAATCTTGTTCTAAATTGGGAAAAATGCCATTTTATGGTAAATGAAGGGATAGTGTTAGGACACATGGTGTCCGAAAAAGGAATAGAAGTAGATAAGGCAAAAATCGAAATTATTGAAAAATTACCTCCGCCTACTAATGTTAAAGGTATAAGAAGTTTTCTTGGTCACGCCGGATTTTACCGACGTTTTATAAAAGATTTCTCAAAAATTTCTAAACCTTTAACTAATCTACTAATGAAAGATGCTCCATTTGTGTTTGATAGCCCTTGTCTTGAAGCTTTCAATAGGTTGAAGGAAGCTTTGATCTCCGCTCCTATCGTACAACCACCCGATTGGGATCTCCCTTTCGAAATAATGTGCGATGCAAGTGATTTCGCGGTTGGAGCCGTGCAGGACAGCGAAAAGACAAGAAAACGCACGCAATATATTATGCCGGCCCGAACACTAGATGAAGCACAAATGAATTATGCCACCACAGAAAAAGAGCTTTTGGCCGTAATATTTGCTATGGAAAAATTTCGGTCATATTTGGTGGGATCAAAGGTAATCATATACACGGATCACGCTGCAATTAGATACTTGTTGACAAAGAAGGATGCAAAGCCAAGGTTAATAAGATGGATCCTTCTCCTCCAAGAATTCGATTTGGAAATCCGTGATAAAAAGGGGACGAAAAATTTGGTCGCAGATCATTTATCCCGCCTTCCTAAAGAGTTAGAAATTTCCGATAATTATGACCTTCCCATTGATGATTCGTTTCCGGATGATCATCTTCTTGCTATAAGCAATGTCGAAATTCCTTGGTTTGCGGACATTGTTAACTATCTAGCATGCAAGATTCTTCCTCCGAAATGAGTCATCAACAAAAGAAGAGATTTTTATCAGAAATAAAAAAATACTTTTGGGAAGATCCGCTCCTTTTTAGACATTGCGCAGACGGAATCATTAGGCGGTGTGTACCTAATGAAGAGATAAAGGACATTCTGTATCATTGTCATTCATCTCCTTATGGCGGTCATGCAAGCACAGTCAAAACCGCCGCCAAGGTTCTTCAATCGGGTTTTTTTGGCCCACGCTCTTCAAAGATGCTCGAAATTTTGTCATCTCTTGTGACCGTTGCCAACGAACCGGCAACATTTCAAGGAGGAATGAGATGCCTCTCAATAATATTCTGGAAGTTGAGATTTTTGACGTTTGGGGTATTGATTTCATGGGACCTTTCCCGCATCTTTCAACAATAATTACATTTTGGTAGCGATAGACTACGTCTCAAAATGGGTGGAAGCTATAGCATCTCCAACAAACGACTCAAAAGTCGTCATGAAGCTTTTCAAGGATACAATTTTTCCAAGATTTGGGGTTCCAAAAGTCATCATAAGCGATGGAGGATCACACTTTTCGCACCGCCAGTTTGATGCTTTACTAAAAAGTACGGAGTCTATCATAAAACAGGCACCGCGTATCATCCTCAAACAAGTGGGCAAGTGGAAATATCAAATCGAGAAATAAAGTGGATCTTGGAGAAAACGGTAATAAGTTCAAGAAAGGATTGGTCAATTAAATTGAACGATGCTTTGTGGGCTTATCGCACCGCTTTTAAAACGCCTATCGGAACCACTCCTTTTCGATTAGTTTATGGGAAGCCATGTCATTTACCAAGAGAACTCGAGCATAAGGCTTATTGGGCAATCAAAGCCCTAAACTATGACTTGAAAGAAGCCGGTGAAAAGAGGAGACTACGGTTACAAGAGCTTGAAGAACTCCGTTTTGAAGCTTACGAAAGTGCCGAGATTATACAAGGAGAAAACAAAAAAATGGCATGATGCTCATATAATGAGAAGGGATTTTAAAGAAGGGGACATGGTATTACTTTTTAATTCTCGTTTAAAGCTTTTTCCAGGAAAATTAAAATCAAGATGGACAGGCCCATATCAAGTACGAAAGGTATATCCATACGGAGCCATCGAAATTTGGAACGAAACACACGGAGAATTTAAAGTAAACGGGCAAAGACTGAAACACTACATGACCGGAGATCCAATTGGAGTGGTTTCATGTATTACTTTGGGCGAACCTACCCGTGATCCATTTTAGTAAGTTTTTCCCTTTACCCTCCCGGGATTTGGCATTGTTTCTTGAAACATTGAGGACAATGTTCATTTCAAGTGTGGGGGGGTAAATCTATCCTTTTATTTTTCGCTTTATTTTTCGCTTTCTAGTATAGATTTAACTGCTTTCTAGTATAATTTTTCTTTTTTTTAACTTAGTTGCATTTTTTCTTTTATGCATGTATAGTAGTATATAAAAAAAAAAAAAATCCCTATGATGATCAAAAATCATTATCTTTATGCTTGCCATTTGCCCTAGTATAAATGCCTTTATCTTTCCTCTCATATTTTCTATACACTTAGAAACCTATAAAAAGGAAAAGTATAAGGGATCTTTTTAGGAAATAATTGAAAGCCTCATAAGTTGGTATAGCACAATATAGAATCTCATCAAGGAAAATGCATTTGATTAGAAGGAATTCTTTTATGCTTGGTTATTTATACAAATTTTGAATATATTCTTTTAAGATTGTACATTTTTTATCTTTATTAGATATTTATTCCCTTTTTAGAAGCACCTTTTTGTTTGCATCCCTTGAATCACACCCTTTCATAAATTCCATCCTTCCATTTTCAAATCAAGTCAAAGAAAAACACTTCTATCTTATTAATAAAAGAGTGACAATGGTCACCAAACCTTAAAAGCAAAAAGAAACCTATTATCTCCTAAGTAACTCGGGGCACGGCGTTCGCTGCGACGATGCTTCCTTGCCAAAACGGAAATAATATCCAAAAGTATTCTTGATCTAAGTATTAGGAACATGGGGCTCGCGACCACAATGTCTCCTACTTGAAAGGATCAAGAATAACTTAGGTCTTTTGCAAAAATATAACACGTACAAAAATAAGATAAATTTGTTTGACTTTGACGAGATTTTTCCACTACCATCACCCATTTTTCACCCTTGTGATTCAAGAATGTAATACAATTCTTCGAAACTTCTAAATTGTGAATAAAATATCTATACCTTCTCTTGTACATCTTAAAGAAATAAAATTCATCTTTTCTAAAAAAAAATCACTCTAAAAAGTGATAGCTTTTCCTACCAAGAAGATTCTTCCTTCTAGCATGCTTTACTTGGTCAAAATTCTATATATGCTATACTAGGTTATTGTCTTGCATTTTATCTCTTTAAAATATCCCTAAAATATTTCTTCCTAAAATAAATTTTTAAAGGTATTCAAAATATGATTAGATAGATAAAAGGCATTATCTACTAGGCATTCAAGGGCTTGCTACTTTATTTCTGAGGGATCAATCATATTTTTCTCCCTCTCCATATTTCATTCTAAGTTTGCTTGGGGACAAGCAAAGGTTTAAGTGTGGGGGAGTTTGATAAGTGACTATTATATAGTCATTTATCCTTATTTTTATATACTTTTTATTGCATAAATCATCATTTCTCATTTCATTTCATATACTTTTTAGTTCCTTTTCCTTATTTTCTAGATTTTACGCTTTTGGTATTTTTCTTGCTTTTTAAGACAGGTTTTAGGTTCATTTTTATCAAAAGGATACTTGGACACTTCAAGGCAAAAGACTTGGGAGAGCACCAACCAAATCAAGCACACAAAGTTAAAATTCGGACAGAGCGGCCGTGCAAAGAAAGATGGAGCGGCCGTGCACTTGGCCTTTTTCAGGCCATTTTTGGCCCTAAATTATAGAGTGGCTGTGTCTTGAAGAGGGAGCGCCCGTGTCATCTTATGGAGCGGCCGTGCAGCTTATATAGGAGCGGCCGTGCAAAGTGTCAAGACTTAAATTCAAATCTGGCGCCAAGGGTCACACGGCCGTGCAACTTCCTTGACGCGGCCGTGCAAAACGCGACTGCAAACGTAAAGGCACCTTTTGGTTGCACCTGATTGAAGAGTTCCCTCCTTTTTATAAATAGGACCCTAGTGATCAGTCTTAGAAACGAATTATTAGAGAGAAACTACTGATATTAGATAGATAGAAAACACAAATACTTGTGATAACAATTTCCAAGGAGATTTGAAGATCAAGTCATTATTTTGTTCTTGAAGTCACTTTGGAAGAAGAGCAATAAAAGTGAAGCATTATTTTCAGCATTTGTTCATCATAAGTCTTTCTTACTCAATCTCTTATTTTAATTGCTTATATATTATAAATGGCTTGTGAGTAATCCCCCATATTCTTGGGGTTGGAAACTCAAAAGCATGCTTATTCATCATCTAAAAATGATTAGTCTTGTCTTCTTTCTTCATCTAAAACAATCTCTTTATATTATTCTCTAAATGCCTTACTTATTGGCGATATCCAATTTGTATGATTCGACTCAATTGAGAGAAGTACCTAGCGGAGAATCTCAATTGACGGAACCATATAAAGAAACTAGGTTTATTGATCACGAGAGTAGTTCAATGGCCTAGGGATGTTCCTTTAATGGAAAGTATGTTGACTTCCGTCCTTAATGGATTCTTACTAATTATGGTCAGCTAGAGATAAGCCGGAATGCCCGTTTGTGACAGGGCGGGGGCAAACATAAACGGATTTCTCAAACAGTTAGGACATAATTAGTGAAGAATACAAACGCTATTGTCCTAGCCCGAAATAGCGTAGGCCTAACATACCATCCTTGCTTTTTATGAAAACCTTTTATTTCTAAGACAAAGACAATTTGATGAATAAGAATATGTGTATGATTTCCAATCCCAAGAATGCTTCGTTTTATAAGATTTAAATTAAAAGTATTTTCTGTTTATGATCTCTCTATTATTCTAAAAACAAATTTTATCTACCCCCCCAATCCTTTCTTTATTTTCTAAAAAGACAAAAATATCCCTTAAGTAAACCCTGTCTCTGTGGGATCGACTCGTACTTGCACCCGCTATATTACAATAGCCCGTGCGCTTGCGGATATAAAATAAACCGTTAGGTTTCGACCGAACAGTGCATCAGTTATCCTCTGGGAGAACGGACGAGTGGACCAGTCATAATCGTCACTATCAACCTTCTTTCCCATTTCCATGTCATCAAGCCTTTGCTTCAAGAGTTCCCATTGTTTAGCTTCCACTCCTCTGTCAGTGCTAGAGTGAATAGTGCGTTGGGAGCTACGGTGGGACTTATCACTGGGGTGATCGTTCACCCTACTATGCTCCTCGTCATTACGATGGTTGTCTCCTCGTCTAGATGGTGCTTTGTCCTGCCTTGGTTCTGCTTTATATCCACCAAGTACCATTCTATACGGTTGGGGAGTCCTCGGCCTTGCAAACGGACGAGGACGAGGAGACTCTCGTCGAGGTCGAGGAGAATCTTGACGAGGTCGACGAGGTCGAGGAGAGTCGGGATGACAAGGTGCCATGACGAGACGAGGAGGGGATAAGCATTTGGACAGACTGAGCCTCGTCCTCAGGTCTCTCGAATCTACCTCTTGTTCCTTAGAATTCAATTGGCTCCTCAGGTCTATCACCTTGTCGTTCTCCTGATGTCGAGGCCGAGGATGAGGAGGATCTCGGAGGGCTTGCTTAGGTGGTACAGCATGATCACGGGGAGGATCTCGTCGCTCACCCGTTTCCCTTCCACGAAAGTTGCCACCTGTCTTTGACGGCCTGATGAACTCGGTCATTGAGTTGTCTGGGTCCAATTGCAGTAGAGCGGCTTGAGTCTCGTAAATTCTCTACAACGTCTTCATTTGTCTATGCAACAAAGTACGTCGGTCGACGGGTTGGGTGTTTTCAGCTCGATCGACGTCAGCGTTCTTCATCATTTTCCTCCCCCTTCGTTTCCCTCGAGGACGAGTGATACGAGGAGGGTTGGCACCTGCCCCCTCGGCAGTTGGCTGTCCCATGGAATGGAGAGTCATGGCGAGGGGAGGTGGTCTGTCGTACTGAGGAGGAGGGGGAAGCACCTCGGTAATAGGTTGGACCTCGTTCGTTTGGGTCTGCTCTTCGGCGGTAACACTTGCAAATTGTCCGTCTTCCAATGCAAATCAACGATTGTAACAGGAATTACCAAATGGAAAATTTTCTACCAAATCAGGATTTCCGGCCAAAATTTGGAACAGAATTCAGCCGCTAACACGAAATTGCAAATTGCAATTTAACACCCCAAAATTTCCGGCCAAAACGTATGCTTCAGATGAAAAAAATTGCAGATTCCGGCCGAATTTGCTGAATCCGGCGGAATTAAGAACAGAGCAAAAACGGAACAGATCTTTCCGTTCAAATCAAGAAGTGATTCGGCAAGAAATCTGGCTTCAAGCGATCTTTTTCCAGGCCAAACAAAGGGCGTTTGAATCGATTCCCGGCAATGGAACTAATTGATGATGCCAAAATCGTCAAATCGGCCCAAATCCAAGCGATCGTTTGCTCCGGCGATTGCTTAACCTGAAAATAAGACAAAACACGTAAACTAAGCCGGGGCTTCACCGGCGAAGGCCCTCCGGCGTGAGAATAAGTTCACGGTTTGGTGGTGAGAAACTAAATTGACAGAGTTTCGGAATATAAAAAGTAACGTACCAAATAATGGGATATATGGCTTGTATTTATAGGGATGGATTGACAGAATCCATGTTGAACATGGACTGTAAAGAGATAAGGTATAATCCTAAGAGGATTATATCTGTTAAGGAGTCCTTATTTGATCTGTATTGTAGGAGGTAGTTACAATTCTGATAAGATTGTAACTGCTGAATCCTTGTTTGATTAGGATTGTTGTAACTGCTCGCCTGTAAGCCGAGGAGAGTAATTTCCTTATCTTGTCATTTGCAGGTAGGCCGAGATGCATGAATTTGTCTCCTCGTCATATAAAACTCTGTCGGCCTGAAGAAATGCCAAGGTGAATGATTTTGTCTCCTCGTCATAAGGAGATATGACAAGGTGCGAACTTTTCTCTCCTCGTCATTCATGACCTCTCGGTCCATGATGAGCCGGGGAAGGAATAAGTAACATAGAGAGCCTATTGGTAACGTCAAGGCCGAGGAAGGCACCTTGTCCTCTATGGAGGCGATCTTGGCATACGAGGGAGGTCTCCTCGGCACTCATAGTTGGGGCATATTTTGCTTGCTACTTGGGCCTAGATTGGCCTTATTGATGACGAGTTACGAGATCGAGGAAGATCATTGTTGCTTCTCGTAACTCAGAGATGGATTATGTTCATAGCCCAATCCACTTGGGCCTGACCCGGACAAGCCCATGTTCGTATCTCGATTTATACTATTCAGTGGCCCCCGACTTTCTAGCTCGGCTTAAGACTAGGAGAAAGTCATATCGTCCTCGGCTATGAGAATACGAACAGGTTGCCACGTGTCGAAGTCGCTTCAACTGAGATCCGTTCCATTATCCGCCGGTTAATAGCATGATGATGAAGTGTGGGCCCCAAAACTTGACATGCCTTGGAAGTTGTTACACGCATTCAATTCTTGGGGGCGTCCTACCCGTTAGCCCGTTTCGATTTCGGGTTTGACCCGTTTTAGTGAGTATAAAAACAGGAATCCCTTTTCATTTTAACCTTTTACCATCTGTATCATTTGAGAGCAAAGGCAAGAAGCTTTAAACCCTTCGGCGAATTCTTGAGCTTTCGAACCCAGTTACCGACGACGCTTGTTTTTCCAGCGTTTTTGACTTCGCCACTTCATTCCGACCACATTTTCTGCAATCAGGTATACATTTCTTCCCTTTTGTTGCTTTTCGTAAGTAGTTTTACAATTTCTAGGGTTTTGGTAGGAATTTAGATTTCAAAAACCGCCATTGTTGAGATGTTGAAGCTTTTTTTCAAAAAGTTTGATTCTTGAATCTTCTTGAATTTTTTGATTTTATTGCATATTTGTTTGAACTCCCCTATTGATCCTTCATTCCCCCTTAGAAAATGGCTCGTTCTTGGGATCATTCCCCTCGATTCATTTATGGATACTACAAAGGCAATCTGAGAGTTTACCGGAGAGAGAGGGGACCATGGCTGTTGATGAAATTGGCATAAATAGGGGACATGTTGAAGAAATATGGCCGTACGAGAATGTTCATTCAATACCCAGATAATACGAGGATAGATAGGATTGACTCGTCGTCCCTCAATATTTTTTTGTTTGAGGATAGAGCCGAGATCATAGAGCACATCAATATGTTCTACCCGTCTTCAGATCATATTGCTCATGAGCATCTGACTGGTAAGGCTCCCTCCTCGGCCTTACTGTAATGACGAGGAGGGGCTTCCCTCTTCCCCGTCTCAATATCAGTCGTGGACAATGTAACTAACTTTGACTTCTCGGCATTTTGCAGATATGACGGGAAGAGGGGGTGAAGCCTCCTCGTCTACCAAGATCGTCGATGCTTTCGTTGAGGGTGAACAAGTCGAAGGAAGGGGAGGCCGAGGAAGAGGAGGACGAGGCCGAGAAAGACCACCAATGGTCGGGGATCCCATGTTGGAGCAACTATACACGAGATACGGGGTGGATAGGAATGAATTTCGTTTAACTTATATTGGACGTCCCACCTTCGCCACCGATGCCGAGGAGAATAGTTTTTACTATAACGACAACCACGTCCATTTCTACTTCAAGCAATTTCAACAGGGACTTCGTCTCCCTTTGGACCCCTTTATCAATGAATTTCTGGGCGACGTGAAGGCTGTCCCGGCCATGCTGGGAGCTAAAGGGACTAGGGTCCTTGTTGGTTTCATAGTTTTGTGCCGTAGCTTAGGTTACGAGCCTACCCAAGCCGCCTTCCGTCACTTTTTGATATTTTTTCTTCAATATTTCAACATATTTTTAAAATTTGTAATACTTATTTAAAAAATTAATGATACAAATAACTTATTATTAACAATACAAATAAAAAAAAATTGAATAGTTTTTCTTAAATAAAAATAAAATTTTAATAATACAAATAACAAATAATTTATTTAAAAATTTATACTACAAAATTTATTCAAAAATAATATTTAATTAAAGTTTGATTATTCATTCTAGGGCGGAAGAAAGTAACAATTTCAATTTCATAAAACCAAAAAGAAAATAAAAAAAAGGAAAAAAGGAGGGATAATGCAGAGAAGTTTGCTGCGCCAGATTTGACGCATCCTTTGCTCAACAGTAAAATAGCAGCTAGAGCCGTCAATTCGGAATAACGGGATGAAATGGGACGAATCTATGATATCCCACTTCTACACGGGACGGGACGTCCCGAATTTTTCGCGGGCCTGAATTTCCCCGTCCCGTCCCAAACCCACTTTGAGCCTCGGGACAATGCGGAACAAGAAGACGCGATCACAATATTCCATAATTATAATGCACGCATAATTATATATATATAAATCTAATTTAATTAACTAACTAGTGATTTAATTAAATGCAATTTACAAATAGGAAATTATTAAAATTAATCCTCAAATGAAAATCATTCAAAATGTTGAAACTTGAAAGATGAAAACAAACTAAAGAACGGAGAATAATAATACTAGTAATTAATAATGATTGAGTAAAGCAAAATTAGGATAAATTTTATGGTTGTTTGAATAACAAATCTTCATTACGAATGGGTGAGTAGGGTAGAAATCGTACTTGAATGTAACTGAGTCTCTGATCGACTGAGAAGAGAAAAGGAGAAGAAAGAGTGGTCGCTGGCTCGCTGTTGTGCTTGTGTTGGGAGAAGAAGAAGATTAGCGTCGCTGCTGTGAAACGCCCGAACGGGAAGGAAATTTAGGGATTTAGGTTTGTTAAAGAAAGAGTCGTAGTTGAGTCAGAGTGTAAAAGTCACGTTTTTTTTCCTATTTTTTTAATTTATTTTTTGACTTTGGTCTAATGATTTTGAACTCTTGTCTCTTGGTCTTGGGCCTGATCCGTCTGGACTGGGTTAAAAATAGAAAATAAATAAAAAGTAATTTTTTTTTTAAAAAAAATGCGGGACGTCCCGTCCAATCCCGTCCCATTCCACTTTGTCCCGTGTCTCAAATGGGTTGTCCCGAATAGGCCCGCTTTTATACGGGTTTAGAATATATTATTCCATCCCATTCCATTTGTATGATGAGACGAGTCATCCCGACGGGACGTGTCTCAAATTGACGGCTCTAATAGCAACAAGTTAGGCATACATGTTAGAGAGCCGTTATGCGCTAAGATGACAAGGTGTATGTTAGAGAGCCGTTTTGCCCTAAGATGACAAGGTATTTGGCACAACTACAGAAGAAGAAGGCCTAAAGATTTTTTTTTTTATTTACAAACCACACCACCTACAAACTAAAATAATAATAAGAAATCCCACGTCTCAAGGTGTATAACGGGTCTTTGTCCATCTAGCCGCATCCCGCGATTTACCTCCGCCAATATTGGAGGCGTGCGCAGTGGTCGGGATTAATCCGGCGAACCGAAAACCCTGATATCAAAAAAAAAAAAAAAAAAAAAGAAATCCCACATCTCAAAAGCCCCTTTAAAAAGAATACAAACTATCAATCCAATCCTATCCTTTGTCTTGTTTTTAACAGAGAAAAGCTGTTAATTACACAAAAGCTCAAAAGGAGAGACAACAACAACTATCCCAACAGAGACAAAACCTTCCTTTGTCTTTCATGTATTTACATTACATGCACCCATTTCACTTTCTGCATGGAGTAACTAAACATTGGTCCCCCCTTCTCCTCTCAAACCCCTAACCCTACATTATCCTCACAACTTTTAGCTCCCTTATTCTAACAATTAATCTTTCCCAACTCCCAAACAACAACCCCCACTCCACCCCACCTCCACACTCACACCAAAAAAAAAAAAAAAATCATTTTGAGACCGAAAAAATAGTACTCCTTTCGTACCAAAAATATTTACGGATTTAGAAAAGATTTTTTGTATCAAAATACTTACAGTTTTGAAGTTTTTCATAAACTTTGACATATTCTGTCTAAACTATTCTTATTTATGATTTGCTAGTTGTCATTTTAAGCATTTAATTACTTGAAATATTCAAAAGGTAATTTAGTATATTTAATATATTTATTGATTGATTTTCTTACGTAGAAAAATCTTAAAACAACTACTCCCTCCGTCCCACTTCAATTGGTTCACTTTCCTTTTTGTTTTGGGACGTCCCACTTTAATTAATTCATTCCATAAATGGAAAATTTTCCATATATTTATACCCTTATCATCTCAACATATTTACAAAAAAACAATCATTAACTTACTATTCCTCCCACACATTCTCTCTCCTATTAAATATTTTTAATTTTTACATTCTCTCTCCTATTCCCTATCACACATTTAACTTTTACATTCTCTCTCCTCTAATTTTTACCCACTTTATTCATTTTTCTTAAAAATCGTGAAATTCGCCACGGAACCAATTAAAGTGGGAGTATTATTTTGAAAAGGATGTAGTACCTTGTTATATTGCCCTACCAATCAATCTCTCCCTCTAAAAGAATCACACTAAAAGAATCAAAAGGGTCTTTTCTATATTTGACTTTAAGCCAGGCCTGAATATTTTCTCAATAAATCAATAACTATAATTACCTTTTGGAAACATTATTAAATGTGTTGTAACTTAAGCTGTTAAATCCAGTGTACATACTGCTGCTGCTAAACACTAGACTTGCCCTTTTCTGCCTCTAGCCTTTGCTATAAAACACAATGGAGGAGAGAGAGAGAGAGCTGCTTTCCCTTGTGCTCTCAATATTGAGTTTCTTGAGAAATGCAATTTCAAGAAAGATCCATTTGGATTATTCTCAATTACCACCCTTATTAGAGCCTCCAGTTTCTTGATTTACTCTGTTTTCATCTTTCTTGGCTGTTCCATTCAACTTATACCCATATAGTGAGACCCAAACATACCAAAAACATGTTTTTTTTTTTTCTCTTCATCAATGGGAAACTCAAAGGCCTACAAAGATTGGATAATAGGAAGTTGACTTTGGTTTTGGTTCAAGCCATTTGCATTTCTTCACTGGATTAAATTTCCCCTGTGTTTGCTCTGTTTTCAACTTTGTGTTTTTCTTTCTTGAGTTGAGGGTTGTTTTAAGGGTAATATAGTCATGATGAATTTTAGGACCAATATTTGGGTGAAAATTATGGTAATTTTTATAGTACTTGGATTGGGAGCATGGTGTAATGGAGAAGAAGATGAAAGTGTAACGGTATCGGTATCGGCTCCAATGGAGAAAACAGAACAAGAGGCTCTTTACTCTGCAATTCAAGGTTTTGTGGGAAAATGGTGGAATGGCTCTGATCTTTATCCTGATCCTTGTGGTTGGACTCCTATTCAGGTACCTTTTCTTTTATTTAAGTTACTCCTGTCCCGAAATAAATGTCGATTTTCTTTTTCCAAATTTACTGTTTATAAAGAGCAAATTTGATTTTTTCTCTACATTTATTTGGGAACAGAGAGGGAGTATTTTTTATTTCTTTCTAAATTGTTATCGCAATTTTATCATGGTACAAACAAATAAAGCACACTTCTTAGTCAACTGCGATAATTATTATTTTTTTTCTTCATATTTTGTATTTTCTCATGCAGGGTGTGTCTTGTGATCTCTTCAATGGCTTCTGGTATGTTACAGATTTAAATATTGGCCCTATTCATGACAATTCCCTTACCTGTGCCAAGAATGTGGAATTCAGACCTCAATTGTTTCAACTCAATCACTTGAAAACTCTCTCTTTCTTCAACTGCTTCATCTCTCCGCGCCACCTTCCGGTTGCAATTCCCACTGCAAACTGGGATGCATTTTCAAACAGCTTAGAATCTTTAGAATTCCGGTCAAACCCCGGTCTTACAGGTCAAATCCCCACTACATTTGGTAATCTCATAAAGCTTCAATCTTTGGTGCTACTAGAAAATGGATTATCGGGTGATTTACCGGGAAATATAGGGAATTTATTTCACTTAAGAAGGCTAGCTATTTCTGGAAATTGGTTAACTGGCAAAATCCCAGATAGTTTTGGTGGGCTGAAGGAGCTTTTGATTATGGATTTAAGCAGAAATGCACTATCGGGGACTTTACCGTTGACTTTAGGAGGGTTGACTTCACTCATAAAGTTGGATTTAAGCAACAATCAAATTGAAGGGAAAATCCCAAATGAGATTGGGAATTTGAAGAATTTAACCTTGTTGGATCTTAGTAACAACAAGCTTTCAGGTGGGTTGACCAAGTCAATTCAAGAAATGACTTCTTTAGAAGAATTGGTGTTGTCAAACAACCCAATAGGGGGAGACTTGAAGGGTATTGAGTGGAAGGACCTTTTTGCTCTTGTCACATTGGACTTCTCCAACATGGGTCTGATAGGTGAAATCTCAGAGTCCATTGCCGAGTTGAAGAACTTAAGATTTTTGGGTCTAAGTGAAAACAATCTCTCAGGGGAACTTTCATCAAAGCTAGAAGAATTGCCTAGTGTAAGTGCACTATATGTAAATAGAAATAACCTGACAGGGAAGCTTAAATTCTCTGAGGGGTTTTATGGGAAAATGGGGAGAAGATTTGGGGCTTGGAATAACACAAATTTGTGTTACCCTTTTGGGGAAAAGTCAACAAGAAATGCCCCATTTGGGGTAAAACTTTGTCAACAAGAAGTCAAACACTATGAGATTGACCTTGATTCTGGTTCCAAGATGGGTAACTGGAATGGGAATCAGAATTCAAATTCCATGGCTTCTTTAAGAAATCATAGATATGGGATTTATGGAGCTTGGTGTGTGTTCTTGGTGGAGGCATTGATGATAATTGTAGTCTTGAACTTTTCTTTGTAAGGTTTCTTGTTTTCGATATTTGGAGTTTAGAAGATTAACCATTTAGATGTAGCATTTAAACTTTATTTTTTTGTTGGGTAATTCTCTCACTATCAAGTAATTAAAGTAGTACTCCCTCCGTCCCAAAATGTTTGTCCCGTTTGACTTTTCAAACATTTTAATTTAGTAATTTTGAAGCTTTAATTTTGGTTATTTTTACAAACGCTTTGAAAATTATTGATAATATACACCGCCGTTATGTAATACTCCGTCCCTAAATGTTACAAGTTTTGAAAATTTAGTGATTTTGAAGCTTTAATTTTGGAAATGAGACTAACTTTTTGGGACAAAGGAAAAGAAGAAATGTGACAAACATTTAGGGACGGAGGGAGTATGTAATAAGAAGAAATGTTTGGCACAAGCTAATGTATGGTTTATTTGGATCGTCACGTTGCGTACCATTTTCATATATGGTTTACTTTGATCATATGTTTGATTAAATGACCATCAAAGTTTTGGGACAAGCCAATAAGAGAAGTTATTAAACTCAATTTGTAAGCTTAGTTGGTTAGGAGCTCCATTAGTTTCTTCATGTCTTGATTCTTGAATTTGTGGCTTAGTTATAATGATACTCCACAAGAAATTTATTCTCATGAAACCTCTAGGTATAAGGTAAAGTACCTTTGGGGGAATGTGGATTAGACAAATATGGTTCCATGGGATTTGCAATTGGTGCTCCCATGAATATGCTCCAATGCTTCTAACATCCCAACAAACAAAATTTGGCCACATATCACATTTTATGGGATGCATGACCGAAATGAATTGAGTGTTTGTTAGGATCCACATATTGACCAATTCATCTCATCCATCTTAGAAAGTGAGAGATATGGTTAAATCTTGTATGCTAGTTGCAGCGGAAGATTAGATTCACCATAGTTTGACGACAATATTCTATTTACTACATGAGCTAGTTACCCTCTCCATTTCATTCAAATCCAATCTAGTAACAACCAGACATAACCAAAGCAAAATATAAATGACATCTCATGTGGGATAATTTGTGTTCTTTCTTCTATGGAATACAAGTCAAGGGAGTTAATACAATGAAAGTGAAGTATGAAGTAGGCTGTACAAAAGCTAAGTAAGAGAGAGAGAGAGAGAGAGAGAGAGAGAGAGAGAGAGAGAGAGAGAGAGAGAGGGAGGGAGGGAGAGAGAGAGAGAGAGAAGCATTGTATGCAATTGGTGCTCCTCCCAACAGAGAGATTTGTCCATATTTCATACTTTGTGAAATGAATGACCGAAATAAATTGAGTATTAGGTGGGACCCACACATTGACCAATTCATCTCGACCATCCATCTTGCAAAGTGACATATGTAGCCAAATATTGTCAGTTAGTAGAAGCGGAGCAACAGGTTCACAGGAGTTCAAAGACAATATTCCATTCACTATGAACTTATTAGCCTTCTCCATTCCATTCAAATCCAATCTGCTAACAACCAGACAACCAAAGTAAAACTAAATGACATCTATTGTGGGATGATTTTGGTTCTTTCTTCTATGAAATACAAGTAAAGGGATTTAATGCAGTGAAAGTGAAGTATAGAAGAAGTGGGCTGTACAAAAGCTAAGTGAGAGAGAGAAAGAGGAGAGAGAAGCAACGTATGCCATTTCCTGTGGTCTCACTGAGAGGGGGAGGGAGAGGGAGAGGGAGAGGGAGAGGGAGAGGGAGGACCATTAGACTGTAAGACAGTACAATATACAGCAAATTTATGTGGCCCTTGTGGGAAGAACAGAGAGGTTTAGAAAGATCGGTGTTGGTTATGATGAGGAGATGCATGGTGGTCCCATTTTTCTGAGTTTAAAATGCAGTTAGCAAAGGCTCAGGCTTGTGAGTGAGTGTTCATATCTTTTTGTTCTAAGGTTTGGATTTTTTATTCTTGTTCTCGTTTTTGGGGATATTAATTGAAGTGTGGGGTTTTGGAGTAAATTGGATGTTTTTACTAACATATTTCTGAGGTTTTAGATTTTCACGTGTACAATTTACTACTCCCTCCCCGTGAATGTCCAAAAAGATTTCACAGGAGTAGTTTGCTAGAGCGTACAGTCTCTGACCTAAAATAAATGTCTATTTTTGTTCTTGTTATTGGGGATATTAATTGATGTGTGGGGTTTTGGAGTAAATTGGATGATTCCTACTAACAATATTCTGGGGTTTTTGGATTTTCGCTTGTTTACTGCTCCATTCGTGTCATAATAAATGTCACATTTGACTTGTCAACCTTTAAGGATTCAAGGATTCCACTTTATTTATTTGTACATTGCTTGTACCTTGATAAACTGACACGAAAACTATTTCCATCTATAGAAACGGGATATTTATCATGACAGGAGTAGTTTGCTAGAGTATACTAATACTTTAGACAATTGATCAATGTATTCTATGCATTGTCTAGACTAAAACTATAGTACTATTTTGGTTCCAAAATGAATGTCCATTTTCGTTCTTGATCAAGAACAAAATGAGCCGTACATTTTGGGACGAAGGTATATTTACACAGAGATATGTTAATAGCTAGGGAAATGATGAAACACCACAAATGCAGTACATAGTGCTCAACAGAGAATATATGTACTCTTTTCTGTGTTCAGCATATTGGAAATGATGTTAAGAACCAATTATAAATCCATAAGATTTCAGAATTCATTGAAGCATCTCACTCCTAATGCATCACCTTATTCGTAGATGATCTCTGCCATCGAGGACGCACGTTGAAACCTAGTCAATTTTTTCAACAACTCGAGCCTTGAAAAGTCATCTTTCTTCTTGGTTGTAATTATCATTGTCCTTAGTGCAGGTGACTTGGCTAATAGAAGCTTAATAAACTCCAGCTCGGGCTCTAGTCCGGAGACACATGTTAGATGAACTTCTTGAAGTTCATCCAAGGTTACTTCAGCAAGGTGGTCTTGTGTCTTGAGAAAATCTAGAGCTTGATCTACTTGACCAGTAGAATCAAGACCATCGTATATCTAGATTTAAAGAAAATTAAGGTCTCAATATGAAATATCAAAGACATTAAATTGATAAAATATTGGATGTAATAGCTTTCACCTGGATATCAATTCTTTGTATGCTGGGGCAGCTGCTAATCAAGCAAAGAATACTGGACACCTCGTTTAGGACATCAAAGGAAAACTCAGATAGTGTAAGGGCCTCAAGACTGATCGAAGTCGGTAGCTTTTTTGGTACACCACCACCTTTAGCTAAGTGCTTACAGAAAGCAAAAACCAGCAATAGAAAATCAAAACACAATAAGCTAAAACAAATAGGAGATAAAAGCAGAAAAACAAAATATTACCCAAAGTAGGCGGTAATTTGCAACCAATTTCTTGAGTGAAGGCAGACGACAAAAAAACTCAACGATTCCGCATGCTTCTTCATCTTTGAGAGTGTCTGTTATAGTAAGTGAAGCTGATTGAAGAAGTGGAACATCACCAAAACGAAAAAAATCACAACTTCCTTCAAAGTGTAGGTATTTTAAGTTCAGAGCACTTATTGTCAATCTGAGAAATTTGGGAGGATTGATTAGAGTCAGATCCTCTAGTTGATGGCAACTTGAAATAAGGTTTAAAAATACATCCGTAGCAAAAAAAACGTTTACAAGCTTCAAGATAACCAGCCTAGGGAATCCTTTGAAAGCCGGCGGAGGAGTCAATAAACAATTAGACAGATTGATTTGTGTGAGCTCCTGACATGAAAAAAATGATGAATGCAATTTATGCTCCTTGCCCTTCAAAATCTTAAGGCTGAACTCATGCACACTTTTCTTGGACAAGAAAATCGTGAAATTGTCAATCTCAGGACAGCTCTCAAGAACAGAATGAGAGAGGTTGAACTCATGTATGGGACCCTCATGGAGTAGCAGGATTCGATTAATGATTGTGATGAGTTTATATCTAGCGAGAAGATTATTATCCTCTGAAAATTGGCAAGTCGTATCATCAATAATAAGTTTTGAAAGGTTGATCCAACCGTCTCTCCAGTTTGTTGACAAAATGCTCGTCCTCACCGCCTCTCGTAGAGGCAAAAATGTAAGGATGGTATCCTTTACCTCTACAGGAAGGTAGCTGATTCTATCAGACTTGCAACTATGGATGTCTTCCCCCATTTATAACTGCTCACTAAAAGGGAAAATAAGATATCAAAATAAGTATGTAATCAGATCAAAATAACAAAGGCACCAAGCAACATTTACCCTTGAAAGTTACTTTTCTTGTACCCAATGAAAGTAACAAAAAGTTGATCCAAGCAACATCTAAACTAAAATTTATTTTATAAGATATGGAAAATGTTTCATAGTATCTTCACATTAAACATTCCAATAACTAGTCTTTAGTAAGTTGTGAAACAGTCCCACTTCTGTCTTTTAATTTGGGGCCATGAACCCTAGAGCCCCTGGACGAGATATCAAACCCATAAAAGCTCAGGCGAGATGCAAAATTCCAAAGAAACTCACGCTCACACATTACTCCTGCCCGTCGCTCTTATACATGTATAAGAATATTTTTTCACAATTTTTCACTCTCTTAAAAATAATAAAATGTTATACCTAGGTATAAGAGTGAGTTTATATGGGATGTGGGTTTATATGGGATTTTGAACTCGGCCTTCAATAGTGTGTGGGCTTTTGGATCTCGTCTGAGCTTTTATGAAGAATGATTTGGGGTGAGGGAGCCTCATGGAATTATTCCTTTAATTTGTCCTCAAATAAATAATCTCAATTCTAGATAATTATTCAATGTTTGAGCAATTCAAAAGGAGTACAAACAAGAAAAACTACAATCTTGAAAAGTTTGAAATTACTCCCTCCGTCCCAAAATGAATGCTAAAAAACATTCAAATTTCCTCTTGATCAAAAGTAAATTTGGACATTTTTTTAATATCCATTTTGGGACGGATGGAGTATTTTTTTTAAACGAAGGGAGTAATAGACAATGGTGGACTTAAGATTTAGGTTGAGGGTGAGCACAAAAAGGAGTGTCAGATCTATACGATCATACATTGTGAGCATCAGAAGTCTTCTTAGTGACAATACAGCTAGCTACCATTAAGAACAGACCAACCCAGATCATAAACTCAACTCTCCCAGCTCCTTTCATTTCAGGCACATCAACTCCGCCACGGCGGAGCCACCCCAAGTGTTAAGGGGGTAGCTGCCCCCTTTTGTTTTTCTAATGTACCAATTTAGTACTAAAACATTTTACAAATTTTGCTTTTTACCCTAAAATATTTAGTTTTGCCCCCCTTTAAACTAAATTTAGGTATATATTTTAATAATTCACATTTAAAAACAACACTGCCCCCGTTAGAAAAAAAATGAGATAAGTACCTTTTTCGTCCCTCAACTAATTATGTTTTTACCTTTTAGTCATCAAACTATTTTTTTTACCTAAGAGTCCTTAACCTATGCTATTTGGTATTAACTAGTCCTTCTGTTAGATTGCCGTTCACATGGCCGTTAAACTCATTGATGTGGCAATGTTTGCTTACGTGGAACCTCAAATTTGGAATATTTGCTGATTTGAAAATATAAGGGGTAAAAATGTAGACTATACTAATTATCCTAAAATGAAAAAAATAGCAATAATATTCTATCCTATAACCAGCCCTTTCCAGATCTCCTTCAATCTACAAGATCTCCTTCAATCTACATAATCTCTCCCTCTCCTTCTTCATCTCCTTACCCCCATCCCAACCTCCACCTCCACCTCGCCAAACCCACACACTTAAATATTCGCTACACCCGCCTCCATCTCCGGTCGCCTCCACGTATCTAGATTTGGTAAGAAATCTTCCTCCTTCGTCACCGTCGCATTAGCCTCATTCCGCAATCAACGCAATCAACGTTATCATCTCCCTCATCTTCTTCTCCACCATATTAGCTCTCTACCCCTCTTTCTTTTCTCAGTTCTATGGTTTGTTTATATGGTACTTTTGGACAACCCAGTCTGTTACCATCACTGTCCCCAACGTCTTCGTCAATGGCTGCCGTCTGAACTTCCAGTTTTTATTTCACTAACCACTTCAAATTTTGATTCCAATTTTTTTAGATCTGAAATATATTCTATTTGTACCTTCCAAAAGAAAATCGTACATTGAAGTTTTTGAGATTGATTTTGGTTTATTTTCAATAAATTGGTTATGTAAGGATATTGAGTTGGGGTTAATGAATTCAGATGCTTTTCTGGATTGGATTTTTGAAGGAGTCTATTGACTTTATTATGAGTGTTATTTTGATTTCTGGAGGTTGTGGATATGGTGGTTGTTGTAGTCATGGTGGTGGCTGTTGTAATGATGGTGGTGGTGGGTGTTAATGATGGTAGTAGTGGCTTTGATGATGATGGTGTTGGTGGTGGTGGTGGTTAGGTGGTAACGGCAGTGATAGTTGTGGAGGAAAATGGTGGAGGGAGAGGAAGATAGATTAACTTTTCAAAATTTACACTTTCACCCTTTTGTTGGGGAAGAAAGTCAAGTCCCTTGGGCATGTCATTTATTAGCGGTTGGAAATTCATAGTCAGCTCTGTTAGTGTAAATTGTGGGTGTTACCACAAGTGTTGTCACTAGCAGTAATGTGTTACCCGAACTGAAATAATTTATAATTGTATAATTCTTTCCATATTATTGTATATCCTAATGTCTAATATTATTTGCAAGATATATGTGTTTGTTAGTCCATATTTCAGGTTATAACAAGGTTGGATTGATTGCTAAAATCATGGAAGGAAGTTGTTGAAAGAGTTATACGTAAATAAGGATTTACGAATAACTTTTACTTGGTCCATATTCTTTGTTGATGAACTAAAACGTGGGTTGACCAAGTCAAGGAAGTTGTTGTTGTTTATTAGAGAGTACAAGGTCGAGAAAGCAAAGGAGTACAAGTAAAGAATGCATGGACTTATGCTTCAAGTTTCGGTTGCTACAAATGAGGAGAAGTTGGCGATAACATCCCATGATGTGAGGAACAAGCACACGAAATCCTCCACTCTCCCTCAACCGATCAAGGCTCCAAGGCTGTTATCTTTGAGTAGCCTCCAAGACATTTGAAGGCTAAATAGGCTAGGTGTGGACACTTGAAGACAGACCAAATACAACACACACACCTTAGCACAAGAAGAGATAGAGTATAATTGGTTCAGATAATCCTTCCTCCCTTGTAATTCTAACTTAAACACTGTGTGTTTAAGAGAGTGTTGGCTAAGGATAGGATTCAATACTTTATCTCATTGGTTCCATAGAGCAATATCATTGTAATAGCAATAGGGATTCTTCATATATTGATTATAAAATCTTCGCCATCTAGGCACACTCAAGTTATATATTTATATTAACTTGAGAAAATTATCTCTTGTGTTATTTATTTCCGCTGCAAAAATCTTTTACAAATTCTTTAGTTTTGTGGTGTGTGTGTGTCCGTCTCTGTGTTATCAAAGGTGTTGGGTAACACCTACGGTAACATCTCTTTCCAGCTAAGCCTTGGCAATTTCAATTGGTATCAGAGCAGGTCACTTGACGATACTAAGTGCTTGGTCTAGGTGTCATGGCTTATGATCCAGTTAATCCTAATCATAAGCGTCTTCCTGTGTTAGATGGCTCGAATTATTGTTATTGGAAGATCCGCCTACGCTCGCATATCAAATCAATTGATCTTCGAGCATTGCGATCTATAACAAATGGTTACTCCCTTCTATTGTTACCTCCTGATGAAGATGGTGACGTGCAAGTCAAACCTGAATCAGAATGGAACAATGAAGAGATCAACCAAGCTAATTTAAATGAAAAGGCACTTAATGCCATTTTTGAGTGGGTTGATATGCATATTTTTAAACTTATTCAAAATAGTTCCACTGCAAAGGATGCATAGGACACTTTACAACGTTTTTGTGAAGGTGATGGTAGTGTGCGTGAAACTAAGCTTAGGGGTCTCACTAGTAGGTTTGAGAGATTGAGGAAGGGAAAATGAAACTATTCCTTCTTATTTTGAAAAATTGTTTGATATTGCAAATGAGTGTCAAGTTTTGGGTGAGCCTTTTACCAACAAACAACTTGTCTCAAAAGCAATTAGAACCCTGAGCGTTTTAATATGAAAGTTTCATTGATTGAAGAGGCTCATAATCTTTCAACTCTGGATATCAATTCTTTAATGAATATTTTGAAAAACTTTGAGTTAAATCTCCTAGATCAAAGTGAAGCATGTAAGGGGAAAAATGTTGTTTTGAAAACTCAAACCTCGAATTCTTTGGAAGAAAATGAAAATGAGGTTTTTGAAGAAGTAGATGAGAATGCTAGTGTTGCTTTACTTGCTTGAAAATACAATTTTATGGTTAGAAAGTATAACAATGAAAAAATGCAGGCGAAAGCAAAGGAGAAGCAAACTAAAGTTTATGATTCGATGCCAAAAAGGTCTTTTCCATCTACCCCAAAGTCTAACCCAATAAGAAGAGCATCTTCAGATCAATCAAGGTCTGATCTGAAATTTATTAAATCCATTCAATGTCATGCATGTTCGGGTTGGGGTCACTATTCCAATGAGTGTGCAAATACACTAAGGAAGAGAGGAAAAAACCTATGGGTTTCTCTCAGTGATGATGAGGATGAAGGACCAGTTCAAGAGGAAGAATCTGATCAAATAACCATGTTTGTCACAATAAGTGACATGGACGGTGACAGTGTTAGTCAAGGTGTTATCCAGTTTAGGATAACATCTGTGATCACACCTGACAGGTATAATGAATTATGTGATACTAATGTTGTTTGTTTTGTTGGTTCTTCTAACCTTGATACAGAAAGTACACAAGAGGATGAGCAGAGCAAAGATGACCTCATTTCTGGGTTAAAGGACCTTTATGAGGCGTTGCTCGTTGAATGGATGAAAGAGAACAATTTGGTTAAATCTTTAACCAAGAAGAATGATGGACTACATGCCTATTTGACTCACATGGAGATTCAAGCAACCAAGAGAGAAGTCGAACTTGAAAGAGTCAAGGGCAAGTTGACTCTAGCCGAAACCACCTTGAAGAAACTCAACACCGGATCCTCCAAATTGGATGAGATCTTGAACTTGAGTACACCTCTCAAAGCAGGTATTGGTTTCCAAGAATCTTTGAATAGTATTATTTCTACTTTGTCTAGGAATGAGAATGAGAATTGTTTTGTTAAAGAACGTTTTGTTGACAAAAATTCTCTTTCAAAAGAACCATGTGACAAAGGGAAAGTGTGTCAATATTGTCACACTTCTGAACATTTTAAAAATAAATGCCATGTTATTTCAAAAAAACTGTCCAGTCCCTCTGTGTTACCTAAGGTGTTGCCCAGCACATAGGATAACACACCCTGTGTCAGAATGATAAAAATTCAAAAAAGGTGTGAAAACCTAAAGCTAGTCTGAGATGTGATGTTGTTTACACTGCTTTAAAAACAAATGTAGAAGGTTCTTGGTATTTTGATAGTTGGTGTTCACGTCATATGACAGGAACAAAATTGTTTTTAAAAGACTATGAAACGGTTCATGGAGGTAGTGTAACGTATGGTGGTGGGAGCAAGAGTAATATCATTGGGAGGGGGACACTAAATGTGTCTGGATTTCCAGCCTTAAAGAATGTCTTACATGTTGATGGTCTTGCTAATTTAATTAGCATTAGTCAACTTTGTAATGACAACTTAGAGGTAAAGTTTAATAAAGATACTTGTGAAGTTTATGATAAGACTAACATATATGTGATGACAGGTACAAGATCTAATGATAATTGTTATCTTGTTGAAGACAAGCAAGTATGTCATTCGGCAAAAATTGATGACACTACATTGTGGCATCAAAAGTTGGAACATGTTCACTTTCGTAACATAGAAAAGATAGTTAAACTAGATGCTGTCAAAGGTATTCCTAGTCTTGATCTAAACAAAAAATTGTTTGTGAGGATTGTCTCAAAGGGAAACAAACTCGTGTTGCCCATAGTGCTGCCCAACACCATGAGCAACACACTGGAACAACACATTGTTTTCAACTCTTGCATATGGATTTAATGAGTCCAGTTGAGATAGAAAGTTTTGGAGGCAAGAAATATACTTTTGTTATTGTTGATGATTTTTCAAGATTTACATGGGTGTATTTTTTAAGGGGAAAATCTGAAACTTTTGAAAAATTCAAAATCTTGCACTCTATAATCAAAAACTTGTTTTGTGCTTCAATTTTTCGAATTAGGTCCGATCATGGGAGGAAATTTAAGAATGTTTCTTTTTCAAATTTTTGTGAAAGAAAAGGAATTCACCATAAATTTTCAGCTCCAAAAACACCTCAACAGAATGAGGTAGCCGAGATGAAAAATAGGACTTTACTTGAAATGACTCGTGTGATGTTTTCAAAAAGAATTTCGAAAAGATTTTGGGCTGAGGCATTAAATCGGCTTGTCACACGGCCAATAGTTTTTCTAAGACCCGGCACAACCATGACTCTATACGAGATTTTAAATGGTAGGAAGCCAAAAGTTCATTACTTTCATGTCTTTGGTTGTATGTGTTACATTCTCAATGATCGGGACTACTTAGCAAAATTTGACTCTAAGAGTGATAAGGCCATTTTTCTTGAATATGATTCAAATAGTCGTGCATGTAGGGTATTTAATCTAAGGTTAAAAACAATCCAAGAATCAATGAACATTGTTTTTGATGATCACTCAAGTATTGCAGGAGAAAGTGTTCAAAGACACCATTGGAGCTGTTGGAAGAAGTCAGACCATAAGGTGATACCACTGGTGTTACCACGAGTGCTATCACCGATAGTAACATAGAAACTGAGCAGGGTGTCATCGCGCTGATGAAATAACACCTCAGATAGCATCTGATTCCAGTCCAACAAAATGAAGATCAAGAAGGAATTGAAACTGAGGTTCATGAGTATATGAGAAGGGATCCTCCACCCAGAATCAGTAGGAATCATCCTACAACACAAGTAATTAGGGAGGTGAATGAAGGTGTACGAACAAGACGTAAAGATCACATTAGTTACCGTGACATGGTGAGGTATGTGTGCATGTCCACCACATACTCAAAGGTAATATACTCTTGTTTTATTTCATCTATGGAACCTAAAAATGTGATTGAAGCTTTAAAAGATAATTTTTGAATTCAAGCAATGCAAGATAAACTTGATCAATTTTCTCGTAACAATGTTTGGTCTTTAGTACCTCGTCCCACAAATACTAATGTTACTGGGACCAAATGGATTTTTAAAAATAAGACCGATGATTTTGGTAACATTGTTAGGAACAAGGCTCGTCTTGTGGCTCAAGGCTACACATAAGTGAAACGTGTCGACTATGACGAAATCTTTGCACCCGTGGCTAGAATTGAGTTAATAAGACTTTTATTGTCCATAGCTTGCTTTCTTAAAATCACATTGTTTCAAATGGATGTCAAAGCAACATTTTTAAATGGATACTTAGATGAGGAAGTTTTTGTTGAACAACCAAAAGGCTTTGAAGATCCATTTCAACCAAACCATGTGTATAGACTTGATAAAACTCTTTATGGGTTAAAACAAGCTCCACGTGCATGGTATGGTAGGTTAACTAGCTTTTTACTAGAGTATGGTTTTACTAGAGGAGAAGCAGATAGGACTTTATTCATTCTTAAACATGGAAAAGAACTTGTCGTGGTTCAAATCTATGTTGATGACATAGTATATGGCTCTACATCACAAGTTTGTTTAAAAGACTTTGTAGAAGCTATGACATCAACATTTGAAATGAGCATGATGGGGGAACTTAACTTCTTTCTAGGCTTGCATGTTAAGCAATCAAGTGAAGGGATTTTTATCTCTCAAAGCTAGTACGCAAAGACCTTGGTAAAGAAGTTTGGGTTGGAAGGATCAAAGAGCTCGAAAATTCCTATGGGCACTTCTCTCAAAATTGGAAAGGATCAAGTGGGAGAAGATGTTGATCCAACCCTATATCGTTCCATGATAGGTAGCCTCCTTTACCTTACTTCTAGTCGTCCTGATTTAATGTATAGTGTCTGTGTAGGTGCTAGATACCAATCCAATCCTAAAGTGTCTCACCTAAATTCAGTTAAAAATATCATTAAATATGTATATGGAACTAGTGATTTAGGGATATGGTATAGTAAAGATACTAATACAAATTTAGTAGGCTTTAGCGACTCGGATTGAGCAGGGGATATGGATGATAGAAAAAGTATAAGTGGGGGGTGTTTTTACTTGGGAAATAACTTAGTATCATGGTATAGTAGAAAACAAAATTATGTTTCATTATCCACAGCTGAATCTGAATATGTATCAGCCGATAGTTGTTGTTAACAACTAATTTGGTTAAAACACATGCTTGATGATTATGGTCTTGATAGTAATATCTTGACCTTATACTGTGATAACTTAAGTGCTATTAATTTTCCAAAAATCCCGTACAATACTCCCGTACCAAACATATTGACATCCGTCATCATTTTTTAAGAGATATGATAGATAAAAAGATAATCAATATAGAGCATATTGATACAAAGTATCAACTTGCTGATATTTTTACCAAAGCCTTAGACCATGATAGATTTTCTAGTTTGAAAAGATCTATTGGTCTTTGTATTCTCTAAATGTCCTCTGTTGTATGGTGTTACCAAGAGTGCTGATAACACCTGGGGTAACACATGTATACTAGTGTATGTTTTTGCTTGTTTGGTTTTATTTTCTGTGTTGTGAGAGTTTCCATAGTTCTCTGAGCTATGAGAGTTCTCATGGCTGCACATGCTGACCTTTTTGTTATGGTAGGATAATACCCTGAATAACACATTAGCTAAAACTCCCTTTGTCTTAAAAGTGACGGTCACTAATGTTGTTATGTGATAAATTAAAAGGCAAAGAGGCAATTCTTATACCATACTATTCTCTCGAGCTCGAGGCACGACGTTCGTGGCGACGATGTACTCTTGCCAATGAGAATGTATGAAGTGATTTGTGCTTAATATTAGGGACATGGAGCTCGCTACTACAGTGTACCCTACTTAAAAGGCATAAATCAATAAAACTTTGCACTTGAAATAAGACTCGGGGCACGGAGCTCGCTACTACGATGCTTTAAAGAAGTGTAATGTAATTTTGTTTAACTAGATATGCCTCAAAGTGCTTAAATGATTAGGCTTGATATGCCTCAAGTGCCTAAAAATGACTAAGCTTGTTATGCCTCAAGTGCTTGAAAATAAATATATTTATCAAGGGGTTTTTCATATATGTTATCCTAGGTGTTACCATCATTGCCATTAACACATTTGTATGTACTATATTTGTTTTTTATTCTTTATTTTCGGTTTTGTTGTTTAAATTTTTAAACTTTGAAAGTCTTTACTGATTAAGAGTTTACAAAGTTTGAAGATAATGGCCGGTTTGTTGTTTTGATTGGTATAGGAGAGTTTGTTTTTATTTTGTGAGCAAGTAAATAGGGGGAGTAAGAGTGTTTAAATTGAGTAATTATAGGAGTTAAGTAGAGTAAGTGGAATAAGTCTTGTCAAATTAAATTACCTTACCCATTCCATAAATCCCTCAACTTAGTTCCCTATTCTCTCTCCTTCTCCCTCATCGTCCCTTCCTCTCTCTCTATATATATATACACGGTATTTAACTCCCTCCGTCACCGTCTCTCTCAACCTTTCCTAAACCAAAACCTTCCTAAACCCTCTTCCATAAAACCCTAATCCTGGCTACTCCATCCAAAAACCAAATCGCACCATTGGAAGTTTCTCCGGGTGTTGGCTCGAGTGCTGCCAGCCACTTGTATACTTAGCCTACGCTCAATGCGTCTCCTGGTATGGCAATGTCCGTAGATGATCCTCCTCTGGTTGCAACAATGGCACAACCCACTCCCATTATGGTTGTACCTCCATCCTTACCACCTGTTCCTCCAACCAAGAAGCCAAAAAGGAAAGCTATTTCCTCCTCCCAACCCACGGCTCAACTCACCAAAAAAAGAAGTTCAAGTAGGCTTAGCGCAACGAAGAACAAAGGGACCTCCAACACGTCCTCCGAACCTGTAGAAGTGTCAGAAGAATCATCGCTTGGGCTCTTCTCTGCCCATGTCTCGGATGAAGATTTCCATGCCGATGCAGAGAAGACCCAATCTGCTGAAACTTTTGAAGATTGGGGGCTTGAGGAGGATGAACCTTTGTTTGAAGTCGTGAAAAGGAACACAAAGGGCAAAGGGAAAAAGGCTACTACCACAGGTGCTACCAAGAAGACAGTAACACCCAAGGCAACACACTCTCTAGTTCTAAGGCTTCGAAAACTTCTGTAAGTGAATTTGTTTACTCTGAATCTTCTGATTTCCTTGAAAGAGAATTTGATGACAATGATACTGCTTTTCCCAAACCCTTCTTCTAATTGGAATTTTATAAAAAGGAAAATATGGAGTTTTGGTTAAAGCATAGTGATACAAAAATTCTCAAGGAAAAGTTCATTGATGAGGTTGATCTTAAGAAGCATGGTGTGTATCAGTTCTTGGAAGATAGAAATTTTTTGAAAGCCAATTTGCATCCTTCTAAGTTTGTCGAGGCTATTGTCAAGAATTTCTTTGCTAATCTTCATGCAAACCTAGACAATGAGAATTCTAGTCAATTTGGCAAGGTGTTTATGAGAAATAGGATTTACTCAATTACCCCTGCCTTGATTAACAAGAATTTGGGACTACCTATTTGTGATGATGATAGTCCTTTTGTGCATAAAAATGAGATTGCTAGGTTTACTTCCAACGGCGTTGTGCATGAATGGCCCAAGAGCACCAAGACTAAGGTTTACTTTCTTTCTTCCCGCCTCACTTCACTTTTTGCCGTGATGCACAAACTTTGCATTTTTAATTGGGTCCCTACAACAAATGAACAATATGTGACTTTACAACAAGCCGAGATATTGTACAAGTTAGGGAAGAATCAAAGGGTGAATTTGGGTAGAGTAATTTTCAAGCATTTGGCTTCGCGGGGTAAAAGAAAGGATATAACAATGTTTCCTTACCCTTCCTTGATTTTCCGAATTTTGAAATCTCAAAAAATGCCCGTTGTCGGATGAGTACACTCCCAATCTTGACCTCTATGCAATTGATACTCAGTTGACTAAGAAGAACACTAAGAGTGAGATACACGGGTGACCTTCCTTGGAAAAAGTCGAATGAAACTAGATCAAGTAGTGTGTTACCAGATCAAGATGTTACTCATAATGCTATCCGCCTATCCCTGATGTTACCCCGAGTTCTCCAGGTCTTTTTTTAGGTACAAATGCAGCTCATGTATTGGCCAATGTGTATAGCTTGTTGGGTAATGCTTCACCAACAATTCCTAAGACCACAATTTTGGCATTTCTACACAAGCAAGCTGCTACTATTGCGGAGATACTGCAAGGTTGGACGAAGCTCAAAGATATAACTGATGAATTTATTAGGCAAGTTTCTTCCCAAACTGAGGGAGATAGTGCTGATGTTGCTGGTCCAAGCGGTGGTGGCAGTGGTGTAGATCTCGGTGGTCTTTGTTGCGAGATATTCGAAGGTGATAGAGCAGTCTTTGCCGAGATCTTTGGAGATGATGATGAAGAAAAACAGGAAGAAGAAGATGGTGCAGATGAAGAGCATGAAGAGTGACTGCAAACATTGCATGAAGGTTGATGTTGCCACTCTTGAGGTTGTGGTATTTTGGTTGAAAAACAATTTATGTTTATGTTTTGTTTGGAACATGTCATAACATACTTTGGTGGTTTATTTGGTTTGGTTATTTGCTTTTGTTTAAACACTTGGGTTTGTTTAAACATAATTAGGATGCTCTGATTTATCTTTGATAATTTGGCTTGCTAGTTATTTGAAAAACATATTTTGGAAAATTTGTTTTTATGATTAGTATTTTTTTTTTATAAATCATTGTTATCTGATTAAGGGGGAGTTAATAGTTATGGAGTTGCTTTGTTATGACTAACACTTTCTTGCAGGAACCAGCACTTAGGAGTTTGGAAAGAAATTATCAATTAAGGGGGAGATTGTTAGTATAAACTGTGGGTGTTACCACAGGTGTTGTAACCGGCAGTAATGTGTTACCCGAACTGAAATGATTTATAATTGTATAATTCTTTCCTTATTATTTTATATCCTAATGTCTAAAGTTATTTGCAAGATATATGTGTTTGTTAGTCCATATTTCAGGTTATAACAAGGTTGGATTGATAGCTAAAATCATGGAAGGAAGTTGTTGAAAGAGTTATAAGTAAATGAGGATTTACGAATAACTTTTACTTGGTCCATATTCTTTGTTGATGAACTAAAACGTGGAAAGACCAAGTCAAGGTAGTTGTTGTTTATTAGAGAGTACAAGGTTGAGAAAGCAAAGGAGTACAAGTAGAGAATGCATGGACTTGAGCTGCAAGTTTCGATTGCTACAAATGAGGAGAAGTTGGCGATAACATCCCATGATGGGAGGAACAAGCACACGAAATCCTCCACTCTCCCTCAACCGATCAAGGCTCCAAGGCTGTTATCTTTGAGTAGCCTCTAAGACATTTGAAGGCTATAAACAGGCTAGGTGTGGACACTTGAAGACAGACCAAATACAACACACACACCTTAGCACAAGAAGAGATAAAGTATAATTGTTTCATGTAATCCTTCCTCCCTTGTAATTCTAACTTAAACACTGTGTGTTTAAGAGAGTGTTGGCTAAGGATATGATTCAATACTTTATCTCATTGGTTCCATAGAGCAATATCATTGTAATAGCAATAGGGAACCTTCGACTTTGTATTCTTCATATATTGATTATAAAGTCTTCGCCATCTAGGCACACTCAAGTTATATATTTATATAACTTGAGAAAATTATCTCATGTTATTTATTTCCGCTGCAAAAATCTTTTACAAACTGTTTAGTTTTGTGGTGTGTGTGTGTGTGTCTGTCAGTGTGTTATCAAAGGTGTTGGGTAACACCTACGGTAACATCTCTTTCCAGCTAAGCCTTGGCAATTTAAATTGGTATCAGAGTAGGTCACTAGATGATACTAAGTGCTTGGTCTAGGTGTCATGGCTTATGATCCGGCTAATCCTAATCATAAGCGTCTTCCTGTGTTAGATGGCTCGAATTATTGTTATTGGAAGATCCGCCTACGCTCGCATATCAAATCAATTGATCTTCGAGCATGGCGATCTATAACAAATGGTTACTCCCTTCCATTGTTACCTCCTGATGAAGATGGTGACGTGCAAGTCAAACCTGAATCAGAATGGAACAATGAAGAGATCAACCAAGCTAATTTCAATGAAAAGGCACTTAATGCTATTTTTGAGTGGGTTGATATGCATATTTTTAAACTTATTCAAAATAGTTTCACTGCAAAGGATGCATGGGACACTTTACAACGTTTTTGTGAAGGTGATGGTAGTGTGCATGAAACTAAGCTTAGGGGTCTCACTAGTAAGTTTGAGAGATTGAGGATGGGTGAAAATGAAACTATTTCTTCTTATTTTGAAAAATTGTTTGATATTGCAAATGAGTGTCAAGTTTTGAGTGAGCCTTTTACCAACAAACAACTTGTCTCAAAAGCAATTAGAACCCTGAGCGTTTTAATATGAAAATTTCATCTATTGAAGAGGCTCACAATCTTTCAACTATGGATATCAATTCTTTAATGAGTATTTTGAAAAACTTTGAGTTAAATCTCCTAGATCAAAGTGAAGCATCTAAGGGGAAAAATGTTATTTTGAAAACGCAAACCTCAAATTCTTTGGAAGAAAATGAAGATGGGGTTTTTGAAGAATTAGATGAGAATGCTAGTGTTGCTTTACTTGCTAGAAAATATAATTCTATGGTTAGAAAGTATAACAATATAAAAATGCAGGTGAAAGCAAAGAAGAAGCAAACCAAAGTTTATGATTCAATGCCAAAAAGGTCTTTCCCATCTACCCAAAGTCTAACCCAATAAGAAGAGCATCTTCAAATCAATCAAGGTCTGATCCGAAATTCATTAAATCCATTCAATGTCATGCATGTTCGGGTTGGGGTCACTATTCCAATGAGTGTGCAAATACACTAAGAAAGAAAGGAAAAATCTATGGGTTTCTCTCGGTGATGATGAGGATGAAGGACCAGTTCAAGAGGAAGAATCTGATCAAAAAATCATGTTTGTCACAATAAGTGACACAAGTACACAAGAGGATGAGCTGAGCAAAGATGACCTCATTTCTGGGTTAAAGGACCTTTATTTATGAGGCGTTGCTGGTTGAAGGGAAGAAAGAGAAAGATACTTATCTCGAAAAAAATTGCAACGGTTAGGCAATCAATCATTAACAAAAATGAACCAAGTGTATATTTTGCTTAACAGACGAAGACTCCAACAACAAAATTAACAATTTTAGCTCTCAATAATCTGAGTTCGAATGATATAACGATCAAAAAGTAGCTATCACCGGCGAGCAGTATATACGAATTAGCAACAAATTAACATTCAAAATCAAGTCTAATATAATACTAAATCAGGAAACTTCACGCCGGAGGTCCGATGAGGAAGAAAGGGACAGATAGATTACCTTCAAAGTAGGTATCGCCGGCGAGCGATCTGGTTGGAAACGACAGGGGGAGAATCAAGTTTGGGGATTCGGTGTGTGGTCTGCTCTTTTAGTCAACTGAGAATGATTTTTCAGCTGTAAAATGGTCTGCTCTTTTAGTCAACTGAGAATTGTTATATAAACACGTAAAATTGTTGAGTAAACCCGTAAAATGGAATTTTCAAAAATGTCATCGAATCTGAATCTAATGAAATAACAAAATTATTCCTAAATCTATTACCTCATTCACTAATGTTAAATAAACCCGTAAAATTGTTGAGTAAACCCGTATACCATTTTCACCACCTTCCCCTCCCTCTCTCATCAATTTTCACCACATTCCCCCTCTCTCCCTCATCAATTTTCACATTTTTATCTAATCACTTCTTCTTTATTTTTTTACTCCAAAAAAAATTACCTCCCTTTCCTTCCTCTTCCTCTCACCATCATTTATCTCCAAAAAAAAAAAATTCATACACATTTGTTCCAAGACAAGAGATTCAGCAGGCTCATCATGGATGCTCTACCATCGAATGTTAATGTAAGTTTTCTAACCATTTAAATTTGTTAAAAATGTCATTTCTGTTTCGTAGCTCAAATTCGGCCGCAGTGACCGAAAACTGCTCAGTTCGGCCACGCCCGCCGAAATTAGTATGGTTCGGCCACACCCGGCCGAAAATTTAAAATTTTTCTACCTGATTTGCCGAACTGGGCATTTTCGGTCGAACTTGGCCGAATTTTTGAAATATTTCGCCACACCCACCGAACCATCGAAGAAAATTCGGCCACCACCGGCCGAACCTTGTTTTTCTGCTTACACCTCCCTTATTGTTTTATTGAATTGTTACGTAAAGATTTCTGGGTGGCCAACAACTATGTCTCGGTTGATTTTGAAAGCGTTTTGCGAGACTACACCCCAGAATTCACAATGCCCTTGTTTTTTCGACATCGAAAAATAATGTTTGAATGGGTGCGTAAAAAGGGGGAAGAGCATGGGTTTGTCATCGTAGTCGGTCGGTCGAATAACGGGAGCCGTAATTTCGCTCCTCGAATGACGCTTGTTTGTGATCGGTGGGGGAAATACAAGGAAAAATCAATCTCTCTGTCCTCTCAAGGAACTGCCAACCTTGAAATATTGGGATTGGGAAAAAAAAGAAAAATAGAGAGAGCGGAACATAGAAATGCGGTTGTAAGTTTCAGTTGAACGCCAGACAAGTCACGGTTGATGGTGAATGGCAATTAAAAGTGGTTTGTGGCTTTCACAATCATCCGATTTGCGAATCCATGTTGGGTCACTCTTATGTCGGTAGATTACTGAAATCAGAGAAGGAGTACGTGATAGAATTGTCACATGCAAATAGCCGGCCGAAGGATATTTTACATGGATTAAAAGAGAAATTTCTGGAAAACAAGTCCATAATACGGACTAATTATAATGCGCGAGTGAAGAACAGGGCAACTGAGCGTGCGGGTCATTCTCAAATCCAACAGCTCATGTTTAAATTGACCGATCATGCTTATCACTTCGAATATCGGCAATGCGAGAATACAAATGTCATTAAGGAGATATTCTTTGCTCATCCGAAAAGCATTTAATTGATGAAGGCATTTCCATACGTCTTGTTCATGGATTGCACTTACAAGACAAATAGGTACAACTTACCTTTACTTGAGATTGTGGGCGTGACTTCAACCAAAATGACCTTCTTAATTGCTGTTGTATACCTAGAGGCTGAGAAAGAAGGAAACTACACGTGAGCATGCGAAGTGTTGAAATCTTTGATGGATCAATCATGTCTTCCTAATGTTATCGTGACCGATAGGGAGCTTGCCTTGATGAATGCAATTCGTGAGACGTTCCCAACGACAACTCATTTGCTCTGTCGATGGCATATCAACAGGAAAATTCTAGCAAAATGCAAGAAAACGTTTGATATGCAAGAGATTTGGGAGGCGTTCATTCTTCATTGGAATGTAATGGTCAAAGCTGATACAGAGGCATCGTTTGATGACTATTTACGGCGATTATCAGAAGATTTCAGTCAATATCCCGATGCGGTCAATTATGTCCTGAACCAGTGGATTGTGCCTTACAAAGAAAGATTTGCCTCGTGTTGGACAAACCATGTTATGAACTTTGACAACTTGACTACAAACAGGTATATCGGGGGAACTTTATGTTTCTGTCATCTGTTTTGATGTTTTGTTAATTATATGCTAATAAATTGCGTAACCTATGTTAGGGTGGAGAGTCAACATGCCTTATTGAAGAAACAACTTGGATCAAGCCAGGGAGCATTTGAGACATGTTGAAAACAAATTCATAAACTCATCGAATGCTCCCATATTGCAATCATTGCCTCATTTGAGAAAAGCAGGACTGTGGTTCAACACAAATTCAAGTCATCGCTATGGAGTGAGGTTAGAGGCATGGTGTCTATAAATGCATTGGATTTGATTTTCAACTCACTGGATTCTCTATATGATGGTAGCCGAGATCCATTGTTGTGTGGGTGTGCGGTGAGATCGGCATGCGGACTCCCTTGTCCACATGAGCTTGCACAGTTCATGCAATTCAACTCGCCCATCCCACTTGATAAAGTTCATGCATTTTGGCGTAAGCTAGATACCCTACCGATCATGATTTACGATGATGATATTGAAGAAGAGATTCGAAATCAGTACAATGAGATTCGCAATACTCTTGATTTAAGATTTGAGGCAGCTCCAAAAACCGAAAGGAATTTGATTGTTCGGAGATTGACCGAGATTTGTCATCCTGCAACAACAATGGCCAATGAACCTGCAGTTAAAACAAAAAATAAGGGTCGTCCTAAAGCAAAGAATGCTAAGTTCCTCAAATCCACGAAGCGGGATCCTAGCGCATTTGAGTACGTAGAGGCCATACCCGACCAAGTGTTATTCAACACCGATGCAAATCAAGGGTCTCCGATGTTATCTACAAAAGCCAAGTTACAGGTAACCTCAAAACTATTTATATTATTCAGTTAAACTTTTATATCATGAAATAATTTTATTTATGTTTAATTTTTTCTTTTTTTGAATTTATCTTATAGCCCGTTCGTCGAAAAAGTCAACATGCAATCAAATATCTTAATCAACTACCGGTTTTCATGCATGGTTATATTGAGAAAACAGTTGATGTGCGGGGTGATGGGAATTGTGGCTTCCGGTGTATTGCGGAGTTACTTGACCGTGATTCAAATGAGTGGCGATGGGTTCGGGAAGTGTTATATCAGGAGGATTTTGGAAATCAGGAGTTGTATGCTGATTTATTCATGGTCGAGGATAGGGTGGATAAATTCCTTTCTGCTATCCACTGGTTTGATGGACCATGCGGAGAAGCAAATTGGTTTGACGCTACAGAAATGGGTTACGTTGTTGCAAATGCATTCAACGTTGCGTTGGTGACTTTGAGTAACACCTTGTCTTTGACCTTCCTTCCTCTACGAAAATCAATGCCACATAATGTGAGGACCCCGACCCGGAACCTACACGTGTCCCAAGCTGGAGCGTCCTCAAACTAACCCAAATATCAAAAACTTTTAAAATCTTTATTTAAAACTTTCAAAATAAATATAAGTATTATAACCATTTTCAAAATAAGTCTACACCTTTTCACAACGGAGAAATAGTTGACTAACTTAGAAAGTACGAAACTGTTAGTTACAAAAAGACATCGGTTATAACAATGAATGAAGATTAAATAATACAATTCCCATAAATGATTTATACTAAAGTACATTTTCTATACCAATCAAATCAACCCGACAATCCCCAAAATATAACCTCCAAACTCCTTACCGCCCTTACTTGGCCGGTCCACCTGTCTCGGAATCTAAAACAGGAAAGGGAGAGGGGTGAGAATAAATCTCAAAGCAAGCTATTATGAATGCAAAGAATATGCCATATAAGATGCAACACATAACAAGTTGCACATCACACGTTGGAAAAGCTGTAAACACCTTACATTCCCTTGGTTTACCTTTTCCCGTCTGAACAAAGAGTCGTACAACATTGGGTATAATAATACTCCAATCTTACGGTGAGCCGCTTAAGCAATACTCACGTCTTATAAGACCCGTTTTCAGGGAACCAAATAAGACAAGAGCAACTCTGTAAGGCTTTTGGCTCACTACGAGATGCTATACCCCAAACCGTGGCCACGTAAGGGGACGGTCGCAGGTATAACATAATCCGATCACATTAGGTCACACTTCCATAATTGATCGTATTATGTTATACCCCAATGTCACCGACTCACACATAATCAAGCACATAATAGATACTTGAATAAATCCACAAAGGGGATAAACAACATATCAACATGGTAAAATATACTCATGCTCAACCAACATCATAGTGCAACGTTTCTTTAATACACTATGCATAAATAAGCAATATAGCCACATGGTAAAATATACTCATGTTCGACAATAATCAGAGTGCAGCATTTATGTAATACACTAAGCATAATCCAATCCATGAATAGGTGCTCGAGTAAGATAATGAGATATCAACAACCTATCTTACTTAGTCATTATACGACAATATATGATCTCTATAAGGGTCCAAGTTATCTCTACCAAGTTGGTGTCACCTTTAACAAACTGTCAAATGATTTCTAAGTCGAAGGTAGAGTGCTTCCATATTTCCATTTAAACCCAATTAAGGTACCATTAAGTAACACCATTGCTCTAAGTATAACTTAGGTTAAAAGGATTAATTCATATCCGAAAAGGTTAGGTTCCAAACTTTATATTGGTTAAGGATCATGCTAGGAGGTTACTAATGAAAATTCGAAACGAGGGAGCTAGGCCAATTCTCGCCAACTCCGGGCGACCGCCCATAACCTCTTGGGCGACCGCCCAAGAGGGTTTTCTAAGCATCCTAATTTCTGTCACGATGGGCGGTCGCTCATCACCACTGGGCGACCGCCCAAGACCCTGGGCCCGGCCACTCCAATTCCAAACCCTTGTTTACTTAGGTTCTTCTTTCCCTTTTTACATCTTCTTAACTTTCATAATCTCCCTCAAGAATTTCCAAATTTTACAAATTCATTCTAATTCCTTTAAACCAAAATAACATAACCTAGACTTTTATTACAAGATTTTCAACCCATTTTATCAACTCATTTCAAGTAAATTTTCTAAAATTAATTCAACCCATTTCTTTCATTTAAATCAACTTCTTAGAACAAGAGCCTCATTTTAATTCATTTAAATTCAAAGTGATCTAAACCTAGATTTATTACCACTTGATTTTCCACCCACTTTACTACCATTTTCAAGATTTAACATTCCAAATCTAACTCCACCCATTTCTTATACTTCCAAATTTACTTCCATCAACAATAATATCATACTATGTTATTTACCCATTTCTTAACTTCAAAGAAGATTCCAACCATTTTAAACTAGTTCCTTCCATTTCTTTCATTATTTAACACTTCCAAGAACACCCACATTTCCTTATGATCTAAATCAATTCCTTCCCTCCAAGAGAGTTACCAAAGCATCCTATGAGCATTTTAACAACAATAACAACAATAATTATCTCATGAACAATTAGAGAAGAGAAGGGTCATAATAACTCACTTTAAAAATAGGAGATGGATTTAAGACTTTCTTAGCTTGATGAACTCCTCTTGGTCTCCCGATTCCAAAAGTGCTCTCGGATCTAAAAATGGTGAAGATTCGAACTTGGAAGGAGCTTGAGAAGAGGTTTTCTCAAATGGGTTTCCATGGATGGAGGGTTGAGAGAGAAAGTGAAGAGGAAGAAGATGAAGAAGGAGGGAGGAGTATGAATATGGTCAAGAGAGAGGGGGGGGCCGGTCCATAAGAGGGAGGGTTTTGGGGGATTTTGTCCCCCACTCAAAAATCCCCTACAACAAATCTTTCCCCAATTTAAAATAATTTTCCCAACCAACAACATTTTATTTGTCCATTTTATTACCACTCCATTCTAATACTTTATTTATTTCTAATTATTATTTTTCCCTTAGAACATTATTTATTTCTTTATCATTTTATTCTAATATAAGAAATTTAAAGATATAAAATAAACACATAAGGTTGATATTAATATTAAAAGTATATAATGTTATATTAAAATTGTGCCTAGGGTTAGGTCGTTACACTCACTCCCCTTAAAGAAAATTCGTCCCGAATTTGACTGTCACTTACCTACTAGATCAACCCGCCCAGTTACTTATGTATGCCTCAGACCTCAATTCCCAATTAGTTCCTTCATATCTATGATTCCTTTCCAAGGTTTCTAATTTTACTAATGATACGATATTACAACTTAATGTCACCAAATACATTACGATTTTACATTAAGACTTCAAATACTCTATAAGCTTCTCCAACTCACTCCAACAATTTAGAGATCGATATTTTCTTCCCAAACTATGCCTCATACGGTTTTATCTCAATGTTAGAAGGATAACTACTATTATGCGCACTCAACCCTCGGTAACCATACGTACTATTGACCACTAACATCCCTTGTACATGCCCGTAGCCTATTCTCAATAATAAGTAATGATTCCTCAAATTTTCACAAGGTTAAATTTAATAGCCTTCCTACACTCCAAAAGGGTCTTCCCAAATGAATGACTATCCAATCTTTTTAATACTATGGGGTTTATACAATCAAACTATCCCCTAACATATGTGAGGACTGTAATAATAACATCTCATCAAGCCATATATATAACGAGTAGAAAATACAATTCAACTTTCTATAACAGACCAACATACCCTTCTTTACTTTCAATGTAACTCAATCACAATATCTATAGTGATAATACTCTCAAGTTCAACCTAGAACTCTAAATATTTTAATAAACCTTCTAACGTCAACATTCTATTATCACCATTCAATGTTCCAATTATGTTCAAAGCCTAGTGATAAATCAATATTCAAATCAAATGGTTGGCCGCCCACAACGGAGCCGATCCAACTCCAATACAAAACCAAGTCTACCGCGACTTCCACATTAATAATTCCACAATTTATCAATTATTTCTGATCAAAACTTCTAATACAATTAATCACTATAGGGAACTAGGTTGCTTTTCTACTTGCTTCGTACGAACTATAACTTTAAAGTAACATGTCTTTCGAAAATTTACAACATTTTTCAGAATTTCAAATGATAATATAAGAAGAGATCCAAAGAGACCCGAATGGTTTACTTAATTAAACCGGCCCATACCAGCTTTAATTAACTAAACCACTCAGTAAATTTCAAAGGATTGATAAGCTAACAAAATAACTCGAGTGATTTAATTATCTACAACCGTCCCATACCAAAGTGGTAGATAGTCAAATTACTCACGTATTTTAATTTACACAAAAACGGTTTATCGACCTTATTAAATCAACTACCCCCGAAGGGCACAATTGCTCATACCGAAGTTCGATATACAACCCAAAGTTTTAAAGCACATTTAAAACAATTCTAACATAATATTTTTACTTAGTTGAATTCCTTATAAGAAAACACAATCTCGTAATACTTACTACTATCTTGGATAAATAACACTAAACATTCATTAAGATTATAAACTTGGCAAAGCATCCCCAATTCAATAATTCTTCAAGTTGAATATTCAACGCCTTTACTTAATTTGAGTCATCTATTCCCTACCTTTGATACTGGTATTGTACTTAGCAACAACATATTGTAAACATCTAGTTCCCAATCAAATACCATAATTTCTAAATAAGAAAATATAATTGGAACTCTCATAGATCAATCATTCTCAAATTTCAATTAAACATTACAAAGATAATCTAACTTAACTCTCAATAACCATCAACAAACTCAAAATCCGTATAACGTCAATATCTTTCAAGCATCACACTAATCCTTCATATGATTCACGTAACTAAGTCGAACTATAGTATATAATCATCCTAAAGTATCCTGTCTTCCAATAAGATTCATCCTCATTTTCTCAACTAATGATAATCAATTTTCAAAACGAACCATATACATATATTACCAATTTCCGAAGTTGATCCTTTAAGTCACCAATAATCGTATCTATTATACTTCTTCGCATTTACCCTATTTACCTCTCCATAACTAATACACAATCCACAAATCAAAACGGTCATACTATATATAAATGTTGTCTTAAGTATATCCTTAAAGCAAATTTTTCACGTAATTGTAACACTCCGAAAATTTCAACTAATAACCATTGAGTATCCTACTAGTTTCTAAAATCGCTCATACAAATCGTCGCTAAGTGCTAACGAATACTTATTCTTCACAGTTACCTATTTAAGATCTCTATAACCTTATAATTAACCACCAAGTATCATCTTTCCTCAATATAGTACTAATTTACCTTACGGAGGGTCGCTAAGCTAATTATCTGCTTTATCAAATACTTTCTCAAGATGAATCATCAAGTCCATCATCCCAATTAGTGTCCTCTATCTAGGAATCCGAATACCAATTTAGTACCTTACAGCAACTCAAAATCTCAATATCCTGGTATGATACCTGATGAAAACCCATTTTGAAACTCACGTAGAAAACACCACTTAGTCCACTAATAACACATAAGGCAAAGTTATATTAGTTCTATAAGGTCTCGTACTCGCGATATTGTATAACTCATATAATCTCACTTAGACTATCACTTCCAATACTAGTCTCATATACCTAGTCTCTACCACGCGACACCAATGTATAAATACTCACGCACGTTATACAACTATAAACTACTCTTAATTAGGTCATATACCTAACCTCAACTAAGAGTTCGCAAATTCATTTACCATCATACATGAGATAACTTAAGTGTATTTTAAATCAAACATATCGCACAACCCAAATAACCTTCACATTCCTTAGGTCGACTTTCGACATTTACGCATATGTGACATAATATCAATTAATAATTTATCCGACTCAATTACACTCGCAGGTAAATCAAACGTAGATAAGGAGACTCGCTTATTGCGACAAATCTCCTCAAACACAACAACTACTCAAATAATTCAAAGTTAATATAACGATGATTCACGGATTGGTAATTCGACCAAATCCACCGGCAATACATGCCCACTTAATCACAACTACTAAGATAATTAAGGATGATTCGAGGTACGACCCCATAGGAGTAGAACCTCCAAAGACATAAAACAACTTTTAGGCCAATTATGCACATAAAGATGAAATGTAATGCCACATGAGAACGAATGCACGAGGATTTATAAAAGTATGAACCCTAATTCCCGAGACAGTAAAATACCTCAAATGATGGTGGGGAAATCTATCTTTCCATAACTCACCCTTCCTTGATTCCTCGGCTGGTCAATATCATTTTCGTCTTTGAACAAATTCCCGCATAATACTCTCGACGTAAGTTACCACACACTCTCACTCGCCTAGACTCTACCCCGAGAATTCTAACCGAGCTCGATATTAACCGTGAGGACCCCGACCCGGAACCTACACGTGTCCCAAGCCGGAGCGTCCTCAAACTAACCCAAATATCAAAAACTTTTAAAATCTTTATTTAAAACTTTCAAAATAAATATAAGTATTATAACCATTTTCAAAATAAGTCTACACCTTTTCACAACGGAGAAATAGTTGACTAACTTAGAAAGTACGAAACTGTTAGTTACAAAAAGACATCGGTATATAACAATGAATGAAGATTAAATAATACAATTCCCATAAATGATTTATACTAAAGTACATTTTCTATACCAATCAAATCAACCCGACAATCCCCAAAATATAACCTCCAAACTCCTTACCGCCCTTACTTGGCCGGTCCACCGTCTCTAATCTAAAACAAGAAAGGGAGAGGGTAAGAATAAATCTCAAAGCAAGCTATTATGAATGCAAAGCAATATGCCATATAAGATGCAACACATAACAAGTTGCACATAACACGTTGGAAAAGTCAGAACACCTTTACATTACCTTGGTTTACCTTTTCCCGTCCGAACAAAAGAGTCGTACAACATTGGGTATAATAATACTCCAATCTTACGGTGAGCTGCTTAAGCAATACTCACGCCTTATAAGACCCGTTTTTCGGGGAACCAAATAAGACAAGTAGCAACTCGTAAGGCTTTTGGCTCACTACAGATGCTATACCCCAAACCGTGGCCACGAAGGGGACGGTCACAGTATAACATAATCCGATCACATTAGGTCACACTTCCATAATTGATCGTATTATGTTATACCCCAATGTCACCGACTCACACATAATCAAGCACATAATAGATACTTGAATAAATCCACAAAGGGGATAAACAACATAGCAACATGGTAAAATATACTCATGCTCAACCAACATCATAGTGCAACGTTTCTTTAATACACTATGCATAAATAAGCAATATAGCCACATGGTAAAATATACTCATGTTCAACAATAATCGAGTGCAAATATTTATGTAATACACTAAGCATAATCCAATCCATGAATAGGTGCTCGAGTAAGATAATGAGATATCAACAACCTATCTTACTTAGTCATTATACGACAATATATGATCTCTATAAGGGTCCAAGTTATCTCTACCAAGTTGGTGTCACCTTTAACAAACTGTCAAATGATTTCTAAGTCGAAGGTAGAGTGCTTCCATATTTCCATTTAAACCCAATTAAGGTACCATTAAGTAACACCATTGCTCTAAGTATAACTTAGGTTAAAAGGATTAATTCATATCCGCAAAGGTTAGGTTCCAAACTTTATATTGGTTAAGGATCATGCTAGGAGGTTACTAATGAAAATTCACAAACAGGAGCTAGGCCAATTTCCCGCCAACCCGGGCGACCGCTTCATAACCTCTCGGGGCGACCGCCCAAGAGGGTTTTCTAAGCATCCTAATTTCGTCACGATGGGGCGGTCGCTCATCACCACTTGGGCGACCGCCCAAGACCCCGGCCCTGGCCAACTCCAATTCCAAACCCTTGTTTACTTAGGTTCTTCTTTCCCTTTTTACATCTTCTTAACTTTCATAATCTCCCTCAAGAATTTCCAAATTTTTACAAATTCATTCTAATTCCTTTAAACCAAAATAACATAACCTAGACTTTTATTACAAGATTTTCAACCCATTTTATCAACTCATTTCAAGTAAATTTTCTAAAATTAATTCAACCCATTTCTTTCATTTAAATCAACTTCTTAGAACAAGAGCCTCATTTTAATTCATTTAAATTCAAAGTGATCTAAACCTAGATTTATTACCACTTGATTTTCCACCCACTTTACTACCATTTTCAAGATTTAACATTCCAAATCTAACTCCACCCATTTCTTATACTTCCAAATTTACTTCCATCAACAATAATATCATACTATGTTATTTACCCATTTCTTAACTTCAAAGAAGATTCCAACCATTTTAAACTAGTTCCTTCCATTTCTTTCATTATTTAACACTTCCAAGAACACCCACATTTCCTTATGATCTAAATCAATTCCTTCCTCCAAGAGAGTTACCAAAGCATCCTATGAGCATTTTAACAACAATAACAACAATAATTATCTCATGAACAATTAGAGAAGAGAAGGGTCATAATAACTCACTTTAAAAATAGGAGATGGATTTAAGACTTTCTTAGCTTGATGAACTCCTCTTGGTCTCCCGATTCCAAAAGTGCTCTCGGATCTAAAAATGGTGAAGATTCGAACTTGGAAGGAGCTTGAGAAGAGGTTTTCTTTAAATGGGTTTCCATGGATGGAGGGTTGAGAGAGAAAGTGAAGAGGAAGAAGATGAAGAAGGAGGGAGGAGTATGAATATGGTCAAGAGAGAGGGGGGGCCGGTCCATAAGAGGGAGGGTTTTGGGGATTTTGTCCCCCACTCAAAAATCCCCTACAACAAATCTTTCCCCAATTTAAAATAATTTTCCCAACCAACAACATTTTATTTGTCCATTTTATTACCACTCCATTCTAATACTTTATTTATTTCTAATTATTATTTTTCCTTAGAACATTATTTATTTCTTTATCATTTTATTCTAATATAAGAAATTTAAAGATATAAAATAAACACATAAGGTTGATATTAATATTAAAAGTATATAATGTTATATTAAAATTGTGCCTAGGTTAGGTCGTTACACTCACTCCCCTTAAAGAAAATTCGTCCCGAATTTGGCTGTCACTTACCTACTAGATCAACCCGCCCGGTTACTTATGTATGCCTAGACCTCAATTCCCAATTAGTTCCTTCATATCTATGATTCCTTTCCAAGGTTTCTAATTTTACTAATGATACGATATTACAACTTAATGTCACCAAATACATTACGATTTTACATTAAGACTTCAAATACTCTATAAGCTTCTCCAACTCACTCCAACAATTTAGAGATCGATATTTTCTTCCCAAACTATGCCTCATACGTGTTTTATCTCAATGTTAGAAGGATAACTACTATTATGCGCACTCAACCCTTGGTAACCATACGTACTATTGACCACTAACATCCCTTGTACATGCCCGTAGCCTATTCTCAATAATAAGTAATGATTCCTCAAATTTTCACAAGGTTAAATTTAATAGCCTTCCTACACTCCAAAAGGGTCTTCCCCAAATGAATGACTATCCAATCTTTTTAATACTATGGGGTTTATACAATCAAACTATCCCCTAACATATGTGAGGACCGGTAATAATAACATCTCATCAAGCCATATATATAACGAGTAGAAAATACAATTCAACTTTCTATAACAGATTGACATACTTCTTTACTTTCAATGTAACTCAATCACAATATCTATAGTGATAATACTCTCAAGTTCAACCTAGAACTCTAAATATTTTAATAAACCTTCTAACGTGACATTCTATTATCACCATTCAATGTTCCAATTATGTTCGTGCCTAGTGATAAATCAATATTCAAATCAAATGGTTGGCCGCCCACAACGGAGCCGATCCAACTCCAATACAAAACCAAGTCTAATGCGACTTCCACATTAATAATTCCACAATTTTATCAAGGGTATTTCTCGGATCAAAACTTCTAATACAATTAATCACTATAGGGGAACTAGGTTGCTTTTCTACTTGCTTCCTTGTACGAACTATAACTTTAAAGTAACATGTCTTTCGAAAATTTACAACATTTTTCGGAATTTCAAATGATAATATAAGAAGAGATCCAAAGAGACCCAAATGGTATTACTTAAATTAAAACCGGCCCATACCTAGCTTTTAATTAACTAAACCAATTTCAAAGGTTTCAAAGGATTGATAAGCTAACAAAATAACTCGAGTGATTTAATTATCTACAACCGTCCCATACCAAAGTGGTAGATAGTCAAATTACTCGCGTATTTTAATTTACACAAAAAAAGCGGTTTATCGACCTTATTAAATCAACTACCCACCGAAGGGCACAATTGCTCATCACCGAAGTTCGATATACAACCCAAAGTTTTAAAGCACATTTAAAACAATTCTAACATAATATTTTTTACTTAGTTGAATTCGCATAAGAAAACACAATCTCGTAATACTTACTCTTGTCTTGGATAAATAACACTAAACATTCATTAAGATTATAAACTTGGCGAAAGCATCCCCGATTCAATAATTCTTCAAGTTGAATATTCGCGCCTTTACTTAATTTGAGTCGTCTATTCCACACCTTTAATCTTGGTATTGTACTTAACAACTTGACTTATATTGTAAGCAATCTAGTTCCCGATCAAATACCATAATTTCTAAATAAGAAAATATAAGTGGAACTCTCATAGATCAATCATTCTCAAATTTCAATTAAACATTACGGTATAATCTAACTTAACTCTGGTAAGCAATCAAACAAACTCCAAGGCTCAGGTATAACTTTGTCCCGATATCTTTTGAGCATCGCGCTAATCGCCGTATGATTCACGTAACTAAGTCGAACTATAGTATATAATCATCCTAAGAGTATCCTGTCTTCCGATAAGATTCATCCTCATTTTCTCAACTAATGATAATCAATTTTCAAAACGAACCATATACATATATTACCAATTTACGAAGTTGATCCTTTAAGTCACCCGATAATTGTATCTATTATACTTCTTCGCATTTTACCACACATTACCTCTCCGTAACTAATACACAATCACACAAATCAAAGCGGTGAAATACTTTATATATAAATGTTGTGTAAGTATATCCTTAAAGCAAATTTTTTATTTCGTAATTATGTATTTCAGAAAATTTCAACTAATAACCGTTGAGTATCCTACTAGTTTCTAAAATCGATTAAATACAAAATCGTCGGCAAGTGCTAACGAATACTTATTCTTCACGGTTACCTATTTAAGATCTACATAACCTTATAATTAACCACGAAGTATCATCTTTCCTCAATATGGTACTAATTTACCTTACGGAGGGTCGCTAAGCTAATTATACGCTGATCAAATGCTATCTCAAGATGAATCATCAAGTCCGTCGTCCCAATTAGTGTCCTACATCTAGGAATCCGAAGATACCAATTTAGTACCTTACGACGAAACTCGAAATCTCCAATATCACAGTATATGATACACGATGAAGCATTTTGAAACTCACGTAGAAAACTTTGTTAGTCAGCTAATAACACTTACGTAAACGAGATTATATTAGTTAAATAAGGTCTCGTACTGCAGCGATATTGTATAACTCGTATAATCTGCAGCAGGCTATCAACTTCCGATACTAGTCTTTCCGTATACCTAGTCTACACCACATGACACCAATGTATAAATACTCGCGCCACGTTATACAACTATAAACTACTCTTAAATTGAATTAAATCATATACCTAACCTCAACTTAGAGTTCGCAAATTCATTTACCACTTGTACGTGAGATAACTTAAGTGTATTTTAAATCAAACATATCGCACAACCAAAATAACCCTTCACATTCCTTAGAATTAGGACTTTAGACATTTACGCATATGGCAGCCATAATATCAGTGTAATTTATCAGACTCAATTACGCTCCCGGAGGTAAATCGAAACGTAGATAAGGAGACTCGCTTATTGCAGCAGGTCCTCCTCAAAACACAGCAACTACTCCAAATAATTAGGTTAATATAACGATGATTCACGGATTATTAATTCGACCAAATCCACCCAGGCAATACATGCCCACTTAATCACAACTACTAAGATAATTAAGGATGATTAAAGTACGACCCCATAGGAGTAGAACCTCCAGGCACATAAAAGCAACTTTTAAAGGCCCGATTATACACGTAAAAGATGAAATGTAATGCCAGTGAGAACGAATGCACGCGAGTTATAAAAGTATGAACCCTAATTCTGAGACCAGTCAAAAAATACCTCAAATGATGGTGGGGAAATCTATCTTTCCATAACTCGCCCCTTCATGATTCCTCGGTTGGTCAATATCATTTTACGTCTTTGAACAAATTCTGCGTAATACTCTCGACGTAAGTTACCACGCACTCTCGCTCGGCTAGACTCTACCCTGAGAATTCTAGCAGAGGCTCACGATGCCAAGCTTTGTGAGGACCCACGACCAGGAACCTACACGTGTCCCAAGGCTGGAGCGTCCTCAGGCTAACCTGAATATCAAAAACTTTTAAAATCTTTATTTAAAGCTTTCAAAATAAATATAAGTATTATAACCATTTTCAAAATAAGTCTACACCTTTTCACAACGGAGAAATAGTTGACTAACTTAGAAAGTACGCAAGCTGTTAGTTACAAAAAGACATCGGTTATAACAATGAGATGAAGATTAAATAATACAATTCCCATAAATGATTTATCTTAAAGTACATTTTCTATACCAATCAAATCAACCCGAGCAATCCCCAAAATACAACACTTGAACTCCTTCTGTAGCCGCCCTTACTTGGCCGGTCCACATCTCGGAATCTAAAAGCATTAAAGGGAGAGGGGTGAGAATAAATCTCAATAAGCTATTATGAATGCGTGATATGCCATATAAGATGCACGAAGCATAACAAGTTACACGTAACACGTTGGAAAAGTGCAAACACCTTGCATTACCTTGGTTTACCTTTTCCCGTACGAACGATAGTCGTACAACATTGGAGTATAATAATACTCCAATCTTCACGGTGGCTTTGCTTAAGCAATACTCACGTCTTATAAGACCCGTTTTTCGGGGGCAAATAAGACGGTAGCAACTACGTAAGGCTTTTTGGCTCGCTACAGATGCTATACCCCAAGCTGTGGCCACGAAGGGGGCAGCGGTCACGAGGTATAACATAATCCGATCACATTAGGTCACACTTCCATAATTGATGGTATTATGTTATACCCCCAAATGTCGAGGGCGACTCACACATAATCAAGCACATAATAGATACTTGAATAAATCCTGAAAGGGGATAAGCGACATATCGGCTTGTGGTAAAATATACTCATGCTTGACCAACGTCATAGTGCAGCGTTTCTTTAATACAACGTACTTAAATAAGCAATATAGCCACATGGTAAAATATACTCATGTTCGACAATAATCGAGTGCGGCATTTATGTAATACCTTTAGCGTAATCCCGATCCGCGAATAGGTGCTTTCGAGTAAGATAATGAGATATCAACTGACCTATCTTACTTAGTCATTATACGGCAATATATGATCTCTATAAGGGTCCAAGTTATCTCTACCAAGTTGGTGTCACCTTTAACAAAGCGTCGAATGATTTCTAAGTCGAAGGTAGAGGTGCTTCCATATTTCCATTTAAACCCGATTAAAGGTACCATTAAGTAACACACCGTTGCTCTAAGTATAACTTAGGTTAAAAGGATTAATTCATATCAGAAAAGGTTAGGTTCCAAACTTTATATTGGTTAAGGATCATGCTAGGAGGTTACTAATAGAAATTTAGCTTGGGGAGCTAGGCCAGTGCACGCCCAGCTGGGCGACCGCCCGCCAACACTCATGGGCGACCGCCCGGGAGAGAGGGTTTTCTAACGCATCCTAATTTACGCCACGATGGGCGGTCGCTACGTCGCCACTTGGGCGAGCGGCAACGAGACTGATCCGGCGACTCCAATTCCAAAGCCTTGTTTACTTAGGTTCTTCTTTCCCCTTTTTACATCTTCTTAACTTTCATAATCTCTCCTCAAGAATTTCCGAATTTTACAAATTCATTTCACAATTCCTTTAAACGAAAATAGCATACTTTACCTAGACTTTTATTTGCAGATTTTCAACCCATTTTATCAACTCATTTCAAGTAAATTTTCTAAAAAATTAATTCAACCCATTTCTTTCATTTAAATCAACTTCTTAGAACAAGAGCCTCATTTTAATTTCATTTAAGTTCAAAGTGATCTAAACCTAGATTTATTACCACTTGATTTTCCACCCACTTTACTACCATTTTCAAGATTTAACATTTCAAATCTAACTCCACCCATTTCTTATACTTCCAAATTTACTTCCATCAACAATAAT